>JAJJMB010008783.1:230876-293293 GCA_023531105.1 Papaver atlanticum
AAACCTCCATAATGTCATTAAAGTTGGATTCATTCTTTGTTGGTACTGGTAGCTGTGGAAATGGGGCTCTAGGAATAAAATAGGGCCTCTCAGGAACCGAATTGACATCATCAGAGATTTTATCAGTCTCCTCAGCTGTGGATGGTCCTGAGGGGTGAACTACAGTTTGTTCACTTTCGGGCATGTTTACCTTATTGTCTACAACTCTACCACTCCTAAGGGTCCTAATAGCATTCAATTGATTCGATGGTTTTGTACCTAATTCATGAACTCCTCTAGGGTTGGGTTGTGTTTGACTAGGAAACCTACCTTTTTCTCTCAGAGACTCATTTATCAGACCTACCTAGGTTTTTAACTCGGAAATAGCCTGACTATTTTCTTGTCCTATCTTGTTACTAGCTTGTAGACTTAGTTCTACTGATTGCTGAAATTTTGCAGTTTGCTAAGTTAACAAAACGAGAGATTCCTCTAGGCTTAGGATTTTCTTATCCGACTGATTCTGAAATTGAGCTTGTCCCGAAAGATTCTTAGCATAACTAAAACCTGGGGAAGCATTAGAGTTACTAAACTGACCTTGATTATGGTCCTTAGACCATGCAAGGTTCGGATGGTTTCTCCACCCAGGATTATAGGTTTCTGAATATGGGTCAAATTTCTGACGATTATCGAGTATAGTGTTATTATAAAGAGCATTGGCTTGCTCTTCATTATTCTGGCCTTCCCCAAAAGGCTCCAATCTACCACTAGTGTGACCCATTTCTAAAACTTCTAACCTTTTAGCTATCGCTGCAATCTTGGCATCTGATTCAGAGCCTCCTTCTACCCTATTAACGTTTCCTCTGCTTAGAAGAATTGTTTTCCGGGGTTCCCTACTATTTTCCCATTGTTGGGTCTTTTCGGCGGCTTCATTCAAAAATGCCATTGCCGCATCAACAGTTTGGTTCTCAAACCCACCTGTACACAAAGCTTCTACCGTGGATATTGTGGAATAATCTAAACCCTCATAAAGGATCTGAACTAGCCTAACCTTTTCTAAACCATGGTGAGGACATTGTGTTAACAAATCATTGAACCTTTCCAAATACCTATACAAAGATTCTCCCTCTTGTTGTGAAAATGTGCAGATTTGCGTCCTAATAGACGATGTATTATGCCTAGGGAAAAACTTATTGAAAAAGGCAGATGTAAGTTGTTCATATGTTTCGATTGACTCAGAAGTCAAACTATACAGCCACGATTTGGCTTTATCTTTCAGGGAAAAGGGAAATAACCTAAGTTTCAAAGCATCATCATCTAAGCCTCTAATTCTTAGGGTACTGCAAATTTCTTCAAAATCCCTAACATGGAAATAAGGGTTTTCATTTTCTTTCCCTAAAAAGATTGGGAGCATCTGTATGGTCCCAGGTCTAAGCTCATAATTGGCTTCTGTGTCAGCTAACTTAATACACGAGGGACGAGTAGTCCTAGTCGGATTCAACAAAGCTTTCAAAGTAGCCATTTATGGTGCTATCGGAGTATTGGGGATTCTCTCTTCAGTAAAAGGAATACGTTCAAAACAGGACTCTCCGAAAATCGGTCCTTCTAGGTCAAGGTAATCGAGACGCTTTGAACTGCTAGGTTTTTCTTTAACAAATCTACCTAGGGCGTCTCTCTTACGTTCAGGCATACAAGAATTCCCTAAATAGGAAGGATAATCAATCGCAAAACAAGGACGACTCAACCAAATCAACCCTATTGATTTCTAGCAAACAAAAAGCATGATGGCTCCACTTAGATTGTTTTTAGACCAGCTTCTACTCTTCCAAGAGGCAACTGGGTATAATTTTAGCAAACCTCGTCGGACTATCCGAATAAAGTAAGTCGAAGAGAAGTAGGAGAAGCTCAAAGGAGCTTTGATACCCCCACCTCTTTGGCAACGTTTCCCTGGGTTACAAGGAAGCTCTAATCGACTTAAAGTAATCTTCCTGAACTTTGAGTTAGGCTAACAAGATACCCAATACGATCCTTTTGAACGACTTTCCTATAAGCTCGTTACCCTATCTGTCTCGTTCTAGTCAATATTTTAAGCTTAGGTTCGCGTTCGGTATCGTTTTCCTAAGGCGGGCAAGAAGAGAACGGTGATGAAATCCGAACCCTTATCTTGTATGGCCTGGCCTTGCCCTTTACTAGGAAAATAAAAGTCTGTATTCAGTCCTCAGCATATATGCATACGAAGGAAGACAGTAAACCCGCTGACAGGGGATTCGCGGGTGTTTAAAAGTTTACCTCCCGTACCATACGGGCAAAGAACCGTTGAAGTCGACTCGGGCCACTGACTCCTGTGTCAGTGTACGAACCCGAGGGGCCGAGACGATATCGTAATCGTCGTCCTTCCCTGCAAACAGTTTATATATTTAAGGATACCCTTCCGTAGGGTATATAATAATAATAATAATTTCCCAAAGTTCACAGTCCAAAGTTCAAAAATAAAGTGCAAAATAAAATAAAAAAAAATAAAATTACAAAAATAAAAGATATCCTAATACAATTTCTAAAAAGAAAATCTAAAGAAATAAAAACTAAAATAAAAATAAAATCTAAAAAAATAAAATAAAATTTCTTTGTCTTTCTTTTGCTTTTCTTTTAGCTTTTATCCGTGGCTCAAATTCTTTTCGTTCCAAAACCTGTAGACAAAAGACAAATACCCAAAAACGTAAAATAGAAAAAAAATAAAAAAAAAAATAAAAAATCTAAAACCCTAAAAACAAGTCCCCGGCAGCGGCGCCAAAAACTGATGTGTTTTGTAGTTGTAGTGGTAAAAAGGTTCGTTGCTCGAACTTGTGAAGGATTTTTGAAAATTAAATAAAATTGTTTCAATAATAATGAGAAAATACCGAGACTCTGGATTCCACCATTGACCAATTAATTGATAAACTCTAATCAATATTCATGCAATATTCTTCTTTAAAGTGATTCTAATATTTTCCTCTAATAGATTTTTGAAGTAATAATTGTAAGCACGAAGCATGAAACATCAAAAGTATTAAAACTAAGCATGTCCCATCAAAACACTTCACAACTACTCAATAAAAACCAATTTTTCTTTTAAGTTCTATGCAAATAATCATGTAAAATAATTGCAATAAATAATTAAAATAGAACTATACCACTTTTCATGGAACAATGGCTTCCTCCGTTGCCTCGGCTAAGGGGTTTAGCTCCTCATATTAACCACTTGCTAAAAATACATATTTGGTGTTCAAAAGTTGATTAAAAGAGTGAAAAGTGCTAAGCAGCGGATTCTGTAACAAATATAATTGTTACAGAACCTATTCATACAGAGAACTTTTGCGAACTGAAGCTAACTGTTGGAAAAATTGTTACAAAGGGTATAGAGTTTGAAAGCTACGGTCACAGTTTCCGCGACTTTCTTTTAATGCTGTTTCGTGTTCTTCGTCTTCTCCGGCCACAGCTGCACCAGCAGAAATTCGTTCTCTTCCAATGATTTTTCTGGCTTCTCTAAGGCTCTAAACTTTCCCCTAAACTTTGTTGCTTCTCAATATGACTCGAATCAACCTATATATATCCACCAAACCCCAAAATTACTCGAGTTAATCCAAATATTTTTCGTTTTTTCTTCACCGCACGTTACGGGATTTTAATCTTCTTTTTACGCGTTAACTTGGTTTCCAAACTCTCTCAAACTCTCTCAGGACTGAATAAGGACTCCATACACTCCAATCTTGCCGTAAACTCTTCACAAATTCTTTTGTAAACCGAAAACAACTCAAATCGTGAATTCTCCCTGTTTTGCTCCAACACGGATTTCTATCCCTGTTTAATCGATTCTACAGCTCATACCATACTTGTTTATCCTTAACAGGGTTAACCCAACGAAAATCAGCCCTTGAATCGCCTTAAAAATCATCCAAAATTCAAACAGAAAATTCTGTTTTCTGTAGAAAATTTTCCTGCCAATTTTGTTTTGAAAATTTGAGAAGAAATGTGACCTCCCCCTATCCAGTGCCGGTTTGTGCTTAGCAGCTGCTCGGAAATGGGTTACCCCTTATCCAAAATGAGAGTCCGAATAGCAAATGTCCTTCCCGGAGCCTTTAACAACTTTTCGAGCCAATTTTGCCGCAAAAGCCTATTTCTCCAAAAACACCTACAAAGGGATAAAATACCAAAATTAGTACAAAAATGGGTACTAACAATATACACAATAGAGATGAAAATAGACACATAAATGCGTCTATCAGAGACTATGTTGATTAATCAATTAACAGAAAACACATCTCGAAACCATACCGAAAAGACTATGCTGATTAATCAATTAACAGAAACACATCACGAAACCATACCAAATAACGGCCTCATGATTTGCACTCTGACTTCTTAAGTGTCAGTTCTTTTCTTCTAGATCACCTCCAAAGTAGCACCAACGATTGACATAAATTAAGGCTTCTTAGTAGCACGACGCATTTTATTTACTACTTCGGCAGCAATGTCCTGCAAACAATCAACAAAAGTAAATAAAACATATGAAGATGCATTTCCCATTTGCTTTCCCAACTTGGTGAAATGATGAAAGTCATTGTGTTAGTTAAACGTCAACCAATGTTGGTCTTTGTTTTTGGTGAGCCCAAAAGTGGAACTTGTAATTCAAATATGTTGGTGTGTCCTATTCAATGACATAAACACTATAAGAAAGCAAACAAAAGATGTGTTCATCAAAAATTGTAGTATAAAGAAACTGAAATATACGTAGTTGCTGAACTGCTATTTCTATATACCTCAAACTGCGGGTTAGGTGTTTAGAATAATCAACTTCTATACCACTATTGAAATTAACCCGAGAACACCCTCTAAAACCCAAATTTAATTCTCCTCTAACTTTAAATTTGGTGTCGACAGAACCAGTATCAACCTAATCCAGTAGATGTAACAAAGTTGTATTATCGATGATGAAAAATATATGAATCCAAATGGAAGACAAAAATGGCAATCAGATTAAGAGAAACCGTACTGAAAGAACTTACCTGTTGAGCATCAGTCCCCCAAGTCCAGACATTTGTTGTTATCAGAACACAGATGTTATGTGATCTTACAGTTCAGCATCAATCTCACGAGCCCGTACAAGCTTACCAGGGGTAAAACTTCATTTACTTACTCAAGTAAGTAAATCCATTGCTGAGATAAGTATACACAGCCATTTATACAAATTTATGGAATTAACAGCTGCAAAAAATAATCAATTGAACCATAAATCTCACAACAGATTCAATCAAAAAAGATCTCCCATTTGATAAATCCCTAAAATTCACACCACCACAAGCAAAAATCAAAGCAAAACAGAAAATTAGGGTTTCCCTTACCAACCACATACCAACGAAGAGATATAATCTTGAGTTTCGGTAAAATTACCAATTGCTTTAGACAACACAAAATTACTCTCGAATATTGTTAGTGATCCTCATTGACTATTGTTAGAGCACTGCTCGGTCGAACTTGCAAGCGTTGCTATCTCAAGCTTATTTGTCAATATTAGTGATCAAAACTATAAGTCTTGATTTCTAGTCTACTTTTAGTAATGTCTCGGATTAGGATAGATTGTGTAGTTGAGCATTAGACTTCACGGCGTTCATCAATTGAAGACGAAGAACTACTAAGGAGAGCTTGTGGAACTTCATCAACAAAAGGTGGGTGGAGACTAAAACTCATCTATCACTTGGAAAGTCTATTTCTACTCTATCTCCTATATTGAGACAAAAGTCGTATTACTATATAGTTGTCGATTATACACATTTGAGATTTTGAGCTGAGTTTAAATCGCTTACATATTTCTCGGAATATGTGTTGGTAATCTTTCGCTTCAACCAAGTTCATCTTATATTCTTGATGAAAGTCAAAAGATGATCATGTGAAAATCGCCGAGTAACATCTTACATGGTTTGTGTGATACAATCATTTGGTGTAGACTTGGAAATTTTCGTTATGATTATTTCAATAACTTGAAAATTGCTTTGATGCTAATAGTGTGTGAAAACGGCTATTGTCATCCTCTAAGAAAGTTTCAATGATTAAAATAAGAGTTTAGAAAACTTAACCATCATTGGATTATAAACATAGTGTGCATTCTTGCATGTATGTGATCCATGACCGGAACTAAAGTATGCATACCCGTATGCGTACTTGTAGTTATGAAATTACGTGTACCAAGTACACATACCGGTACGCATACTTGCGTAAGGTATAGGTCCGGGAATTTCTGCTGGGTTTTGGAATTGTACTATGTATGCGTATTTGTTTGCATACTGGGGAACCCAAACTCAGAACGGCTACTTAAGTATGTGTACACGTTTGCATACTTGAGTGGTTAAATTTCTAAAATTGGTTGGCTCATGAACTAATACATTTATATATTAAGGAATGCATTCTTTGCAAACCGTGGCTATAATGTTCATGAATTGATTTGAGTGAATCAAACCGATTTTTCTTCAATTGTGTTCTTGTATACTTCTATGAGAATATAGCAATTAAACAACTCTTTAACTAGTTTCATTTGAGTCATTTGAATTAGTTATGGTTAAGATGAATAAGGTTGATGTGAGAGTGTTCATATAGCTAACCTCGGTTAACTATGGTTGAGCCAACACGGTGTACACGTTTAGGTACGGTTACTAAACCTAAATAAGGGTACATTTAATTTGTGTATAACAAGCTAAGTTCGATCTAACGGTTGAAAGATATTAGCTTGAATCTAATCAGGTTTTCATCTAACGGTGAATATTGAATGTTTTGTTACCAAGGTAACATTGATTGCAAACCCTGATTTGAAAACTATATAAAGGAGAACTCTAGAAATTGGGAAACCTAATCCCCACACCTCTTGTGTGATACTAGTTGTAAAAGCTAGAGTCGATTCTCCTTTAACCTTAGGTTTTTCACGAAACCCTGTAGGTTAACGACTTAAAGACTTCATTGGGATCGTGAAGCCAGACCCAACTATTTTCTCTGTAGTTGTGTGATCTGATCTTGATGTTTCTATCATGTTTGAGTACTATGTTCTCTAAGATTGGCTCGAGATTTAATATCCGTAGGAAAGATAAAAAGTAGTCACAAACATCTTCGTCTCATCGTTTGTGATTCCACAATATCTTGTTTCGCTACCATACGATTAAGATTATTGTGAGGTGATTGATATTTCTAGGATGTTCTTCGGGAATATAAGTCCGGTATATCAATTGGTTCCTGTTCACCTTGATTTATCAAAAGACGGAACAAAACTCGTAGGTATTTCTATGGGAGACAGATTTATCTATTCTTATAGACTTTTCTGTGTGAGACAGATTTGTTTATCAAGTCTTCGACTTTAGGTCGTAGCAACTCTTGGTTGTGGGTGAGATCAGCTAAGGGAATCAAGTGCGTGGTATCCTACTGGGATCAGAGACGTAAGGAGCACAACTGTACCTTGAATCAGTGTGAGATTGATTAGGGTTCAACTACAGTCCAGTCCGAAGTTCATTGGTAATAGGCTAGTGTCTGTAACGGCTTAATACAGTGTGGTGTTCAAATCTAGACTAGGTCCCGAGGTTTTTCTGCATTTGCAGTTTCCTCATTAACAAAACTTCTAGTGTCTGTGTTATTTATTTTCCGCATTATATTTTGTTATATAATTGAAATATCACAGGTTGTGCGTTGAATCGATCAATTGGGAAATCCAACCTTTGGTTGTTGATTGAAATTGATTGATCCTTGAACATTGGTCTTTGGTACCATTCAAGTTATTTTTCTTATATTCAATCGGGCTCGCAAATTCCTATTTGTTGATTGCAGATTGAACTGAGAGATAGAGATATAAAACTCTTTGATATACTTTTCTCTAGATTGAGTCTAACTGTCTAGTTGATTCTCTTGAAAGTATATTGGAGTTTGTCTATTCAAATTGCCAAACGAAATATTGGGTGTGGTTGTTAGACCCCCGCTTTTTCAATAATCTTCATTAATTCACAACAAATCTCAAGAACTGATCTTGCTGATGGATTTTGTTGATGATGAGAATAGAGAAGAGGTGATGAATCTTTGTGTTCAGCTGGTGTTGATGAAGAAAATAGAGAAGAGATGATGTTATTGATGGATTTTTTCAATGGATCTTCGATTTCGTTTATGTTGATGAAGAAAATAGAGATGAGGCGCATTGAGAGAGAGAGAGAGATGGAGGCGCTGCTCCTAGTCGATAAAGAAGAAGATAAGTTGGGGTTGGATTTTGGATATATGACAAGGAAAAAGGGTGGAATAATCTTTCTCATGTAAAACCATTTTACATATTTGGGATAAAAAAATAAGACTAGTGTTCCCACCCACGCAGCCGGTTCACACACGTACAATATTGGTGTTACCTTGCACACAAGCAGGACACACATTTGTTATGGTCAGCTGTTGCTAATTGCAACACCGTTAAAAAATTCGCAACTGCTTGTTGAAGTTACAAATTTTGCAACTGAAATCAACAGTTGTGAATTTGTGAGCAATTGAGAATTCACAACGGCTCTTAAGCTGTTGCAAATTTTTGTTGCTAATCTGCAAATATGGTGTAGTGGTCTTCACATACCTCTTTGTTGATGAAGTCCTAGCACATGTCTTCGGTTGTTCGTCAGTCTTTAATATTCGAGGATTATTCAGTGATGTATGATTTAACTACCATACTCTAATATTAGCCCTAGATTTGATTTTACTAGACTAAAAATCAAGATATAGTTTTCTAGATCTAACATTGACAACAAGCTTGAGATAGAAAAACTTGCGAGTTCAACCGAGCAATGTTCTAACAATTAGGTCAACCAGAAGCCGCCATTCCAACCTTATTCAAGAGCCGTTTGAAACATATTTCTCAAAACCTCAGAGACATTAAGAAATTGGAAATGAGACATGTCTTTTTCTTAGTTAGTTCTATTTGTTTGTTTTAAGTTTTGTTGTTCGGAATTTGGCTTCTTTAGCTCTATTTTTGGGCCTTACTTGTAAAGTTGGAGTTTGGTTATGTACCCTCCTTAGTTGTATCGTAACCCACCCCCTGAAAAGAGTCAAACCTCATATCCATTAACAATAATCTTCGGGTCCAAGATCAGGAACGATTATAGTGGTTTCAAGACTCACCGTTACAATAGTTTCATGACTATCCAAGGGTCTTTCAACAATCATTGTTTAACCAAACACGCAACATACATATTCAAGTCATTCAATAACATAGTTGCATGATAGATGAAAAAACCTAACCTTTCTATATTGACTCCTAAATAATAGAACTAGTGTAATGGCCTTGTTTGGATAAAAAGTAGTACACCCAAATAACATAAAAAATCTACAAGTGGAGAAGTTGGGATCCAAATATCTACCACTTGTTAAGGTTTTTTTATAAAAAAAATCAAAGTAGAACATATGACATAGTTATAAAAGGATCCATAGATCCAACCTACTGCCACTGATTTTATCAAAAAGACAGTAATATGGGTGAAAAAAAAACTAAATCGGCCATCATGTAATAGAATCGGTCTTGATTTTCATCTTCTTCGGTCTTCTGAAACTTTTAGCTATTGGAGTCCTGCTGATGTCTTTGGAGATCTAGTTGTTGTTGATAATCTTGATATTGGTGTTGTTCTGTGTGACTTGGTTCCTGTAAGCCTGTAGCTAATGTTACTCTTTTTGTAGCTGTAGGTTTGAATCTTGTAACAAAAACAAAAACCTTAATCTCAATCGCCATCAACACTAGAGAAGAGAACCAACTGATTTGAAATTGAACTAGATTTAAGTGAAGCAACACATTAATCAAATCAAGTCCTAAAAGGAAGCAAACGAAAACCTAAGAGATCTTAAAAAAGGAATAAATGAAACAACTTATTACCAACAAAGATTTGAAGATGATGAGGAGATTAGAACTAGAAGAGGTGTCTGAGTCTGATCGGATTTTTAATTTGAAGGGTTTCCAATCACCGAGGTTAAGAGAGAGAGAGAGATGGGATTTTTCAATTAGTTGTTACGCTTAGGTGCTTCTTTTCTCGTTTTTTTACCCCAATAATATGTTAACCTTTTCAAGTAAAATAGAAAAACTAATCGTTCATGGGCGAATTACTAGAAATGTAGATTTCTTGTTTATTTATTAAAGAGACAATAACATGGGTGACAAAGAAAACCTAAATCGACCGTCATATAACGGAATCAGTGTTGATTTTCATCTTCTTCGGTCTTCTGAAACTTTTTGTTGTTGGAGTTTTTGGTGTTAGTGTTTTTGTTGGTGTCTTTTCTACTGTTATAGTTGTTGAGTTTTTGGTGCAGACATCAAAGATCTTACTATTCCCCCAATTCTTGACCGAAATTTCAACAGAATCAACCATTCCAACCATACTCGAAGACCTTGGTGACAGTAACAATAGCAAATCAATGCTAAAAGGCCAAATATGGTATAACCAAAACAAATTTGCACCACTGCAGATTTGCAGCAGTGAGATCTTTGAAAGATCCAGCCAAGGATTTTAAAAAAATCCAGGTTTTAATATCTCATAAAAAGAAGTAACAGTAACAATGGTAACAACATCGGTATTATGGGTAACAAAAGTAACAAGAGCAGTATCGGTCTTCTGAGTAACGATCGGAGTCTTGGTGAATCGGTCTGAATCGGCAAGGGAGTTTTGGTTAATCGGTCGGATCTTGTTAATGAATTAAATGACAAGGTTGCTGATGAAGTTGCTGATAGAGTTGAAGATCTTGTTGCTAGTTTGGTTTTTGTCGGTGTTGATTTTGCTTCCGTTAAAAATGGAGTTCTTCTACTGGTGAAAAATGAAACACCACCTTCAATTGAAACCACCATCACCACAAACAATAACTTACCAGTAAATATAGATTAGAGTAAAAAAAATCAGATTACAAACCCAAACTGAAATCCTAGATCTACAGTAGCAAAAAAACGAAAAACAGGTTACAAAGTGCAAACGAACTAGATCTAGATCAAAGATAGATAGACAAGCAAGAGGTAAAGATGATTAGGAGGCTGTTCTGCTCAGATCCGCTCCAAAGGAGCAAATCTGAGCAGTAGGAATCAAGCGGCAAAAGAAGTTTTCGTTTTTCTGGGATTTTTAGAGGTGAGGTTTTTTTCGATGAGAACAACAATTACAGTACCCAAAATAACCATATGGATGAAAATTTTTGGTGAACCAATCCATTCACGGATATTTTCATATGACATATATCATCCCTCACCCAGAAACGCCTTTGATTGTTTTTCCTAGATTTTGAGGTTCTAATCATTTTCACGTTAGGGGGGCTGCGAATTGAGCCTCATGCATAATAATTTGCACGTTTCATTTGGAGCTCGGTTTCCATGTCGGATACGGATAATGACAACGTAGTCAAACTATTGACATTTTCAACCATTATTGAAAATCCAATTATTAGGTTGTTGTAAATTCTAAGCATAGACTAAGAAGTGGAATAGGATTTGGATGAATATTAGTTTTTTTTTTATGTGAGGCGTGATAATATTTGCAACAACCACTGTTCATATTTTGAGGACATTTTTCTTTTAATTACTCCATCCATTTCTAAAAAATAGGTTTATTTCCTTATTTGGATGTTTCAAAAAAATAGGTTTGTTTCCTTATTTGGAAAGTCAAATATTATTATTTTACTAATTTATCCATGAAGGGACCATTTTTTTTTTCTTTTTTTTCTCTCTTAATATGAAAAGAGTACCTCTTCTCTCTCCATTTTCTCTCTAATATCATATCAATGGGGTCATGCATAAAGTAGGAAAAATTATGAAAAATTGGCTATAATGATTGGTTATCTTAATCCTTGTACAAATCAAACAAGCCTATTTTTTAGAAACTGAGGGAGTAATACAAAGCAGGAAAGCAACAAAATTATTCTAGACTAACAAGTCGAGGGTAAAATACTAAAATCTACACTGATTATCTCTAGATTTAAAACTAATTATTTTCTTTAGAAGTGTTAACTGAATTTTTTGTTTTTTTTTTGTTTTGAAAGAATAGTAACATTATTTATTAGATAAATACCTCTCTAGGGTACGAACGCCCCCATTGAATCATTCATTACAATTACACTAAGGAAGTATGGGCATGTGTTATCCCAAATAAAAGATTGTGCATTTCCTCCCTATGTAGTTGTTGGTCAACCGCATAGTTTGCTAATCCATCTGCAGGTGGGTTCGCTTTTCAGTAGTTATGGGTGAGTTTAACTTCCCCAATTTGTTGCGGATGTTGGTTTATCTCTCTGACCATGTTGCTAATGATCCACAGTGTTTTCCGAAGTAATTGCATAAGGGCAGTTGAATCCATCTCAAACCAGACGTGTTTCCATCCTTGTGAAATCGCCATTTTTGCTGCCAGATGAAAAGCCCAAGTTTCCACTACCAGTGCTATTGTAGTTCCTATATGAGCAGCCATCGCATCACTGTTGTACCTTGCATGTTTCTGCAAATCTATCCCGCTCCTGCTATTTTTGGTTGCCCCCTGGTTGTCCTCTACTGGCACCGTCGGTATTGATTTTCAGCCGGTTTGGTGGTGGGCGTAGCCATTTAACCCAGATTGTCTTCGGTCTGTTTGCTTCTAGATATGTTCCTTGATTGTTCTATGTGTTGTTGTTTGAAACACTGATGCTTGTAACCTGCTTATGCGCCCATTTATATTCCTGAGTAAGCAGTAGTGCTATATGAAGTAGTCCAAATTTGTTCACACTCCTCTAAAGACTATATATTTAACATATTCTTCTGATTGGTTGGTTATTTAACTTATGGTCCCATTATCCTTCATGTTTAGAATCTCCACCCTCGTTACATAACTCTCTAAATTAAATCAATTGTGGATATTTAAATGTTACGTGCATACTCATTAAGGAGTGTGCACAAATTCGGACTCTCTGAAAAATCTGATTTGGTGTGTATTGTTTTTTTTGTAGACCCTTGCATTGCGTGCTAGCCAAATCGTGAAACAACACAAAGTGAAGTTGGTTTTATTTTCTGCTATTTCCATTAACTCTCCAAAAAAAATTGGCACCTGAACCCGCTGTTGTGGTGAAAAATATGTGTTTCTTGTTGTAGTTATTTGACAAATGGTATTAAGCATCGGGTGTGCTGGTAGCTATAGCTGGTTATATGGGTTGTTTGTACCGCCATTTGTGTTAAAAGACTATTCGAAGCTTTTTCCTTTAAAGGCTACGTTTGATACGAGTTAATTTCATGAAATTATCTATCTTTTCATGTAAATAACGTGTTTTCCCTCGTTTGATTAAAAAAAATTCATAAAATTGTGGGCCCGTTTATTAAAAAATGTGGTTTAAAATATGTATTTAATTTAATTCCATGAAAAGTGTCTACTTACCTCATACCTATTTCATGGAATACACTTTCCACTTCTTCTTTTTTGTGGTTTTTTTTTTTGTTTTGATAAACTCCATATTCATTAAAAGCAATCAAGTTACATGGAGAAGATTAAGTACATCATCAAGTGTAAGAAACAACAAGCTAGAATCAGTACAAACCATAATGTTCCAACAAGAGAAAGAGTTGGTACACCGAAAACAAGACCAATTACAAGCATGAAAAGAACCGATAAATCGGAGAAGAATGGTTTCTAGAATGTTAGTCCAACCATTTTGATGTTTGTCTTCTAGAGAAAGATGAGCTCCACTGAAAGAGGAGTATTTTGCCCAATGTCTTGATGTCAGAGAAGATTCCGATGGCCGGAAAATATCGCCGTCGATGTACTTCAACCTTTTGTAACACAAAGAAGAATTGCTTCTAAAGCCATAGAGAAACGTCATAAAGACGCAGATAAAAACGCCATGAAAGCGCATAAACCATGCCGGAAAACATGGAGGATGAAACATCCTAAAACCTAAACAAACTTGAAAACCCTACTAAATCTACTGAACTTAACCTAAAAATGAAAGAACTAGTTAAACTAAACCTATTACTGCTCAGATCTACTTAGATCCGTGAAGACCCAAGCAGATTTGAGCAGTTTCATTGCTCGCCGGAAAACTGCTCTCTCTCGCCTGAAATCGCTCTAGAGAGGGGAAGAAGAAGAGAGAGAAAGTATAGTTGAAGGCTGGTAATTTTTTTCTTTTTCTGGTATCAAATACAGTCTAAAAGAAAATTTGGCACAAAATTAATAAGCCTCTCCATAACCGTGAGATAGATGTTATAAAAATGTCCGGTTAGAGATTTCTTAAGTCCAGCTCTGGATATACTTGGAGACCTGACTTCATTCTTGCAGATTTTAATAACATATATGATATATATTGATTTGCACTCAGCTTCAACTTTTAATCAAAAGCTGGTTAGCAAGTAATAACCGTCCCTCAAGCAGATGCAACTGCCTCCTATTGCTAGCTAGTTGTAAGGATTCCCCATGCACTTTATTTTTATTTTTGGCTAAAAAAGGAATTCTTAAAATTAGATCATTATTTAATTATTATTATTTTATTTTATTTTTTTCTTCGTATCTTCAATCATGACTATGCCATATTGCTGATAGCGAATACTCCAGCCTTCGGCCTTCAGCTATGTCATTCTTGGTATTCTGATTAACGGTGTTTACCATTGCAAGCCATAAAATTGCCACAACCACCAATCCATGCATGCAACCCATCATTGTCCTGGTAAATAGAGGTGTGCTTACATCCCTACAAGACTTTTATTAGAATGGCGTAATAATTTATAAATGGTGAGGTCATTTCATTTATATTATAACCTCGAAAGACTAAATTAAAAGATAAAATTGAGACTTCCATTTTTATTATTATGATGTCATTTCTTCAAGAAACGGACGATCCGAACAAAGAAAGAACTCCCTACTAAAACACAACAACTTCACAGAAGAGAAGACACTTTCTCTATCACTCTCTCTCTCTATATATTTCTCTCTGTCTGTAGATTTTAATAAAGAAAAAAAATAATTTAATAAAACAAAAAGAAGAAGAGAAATCTCTTCTCTTCTTTTCTTTTTTTCTTGGTTGATTTTGCAGTTTTTGATTCTTCTTGTTGATCTTCTGTTTGAGAGATTTTGAGAAGTGTGGACTGATGATGATTATATGAAGACGAAGATTTAGATAATAATAAAGAGTTTATTAAGGTACGATTTTTTTTTTTTTTTTTTTTTTTTTTAGGGAAATTGAGTTTTGATCATTGAAAATTGATAGAAAGATTTGATTTTGCAGATTGATTTTGAAAGAGAAGGAGAAATAAGAAGTGGGTTTTGTTTGAATTTGTGAAATTTTTTCTGTCTGGGTTTGATTGATCATCATGGCGGTTGTTGAAAATGAATTGGGGGTTGTTAATAATGGTTCTTCAGCAAATAGGACACAGACAACACAAGATTCATCGAACGATCTTGCTGATCAAAACAACAATTCTGGGATTCGGATGGTGGATCCTAATCCTAATTTTCACTTGAAAGTTCAGCAATTTCAACAGCAGCAGCAGACTGCTGATGCTCACATTAGCAACAACAACAACCATATGTCTCAGATTCATCAAGGAGACAACAATAACAATAATAATATGACTAATGGAAATTCGGGTTATGGATTGCAACAACAACAACAACAACAGAATAATCATCAACAGAAAATTAGTGAAGAAGGGTTTAAAAGGGATATGAGAGATTTAGAGGAGCTTCTCTCTAAATTGAATCCTATGGCTGAGGAATTTGTTCCTCCTTCACTGTCTAACAATGGATCAGTAGTAGGTGCTGGTTTTTACCTTAACAATTTTGCCATGCATAGTAACAATGGCAATGGCAATGGCAATGGAAATGGAAATATTAACAGAAGGGTATGATTGAATTTTCTGAATTTTGTTTGGAATTTTATTTGAATGGCAGTCATTGTTTTTCTATTTCTGATGTCTTGTATTTTCTTTCGACAACTTTTTATGTATAGAAGAAGAATAATTATAGCCAGGGAAGGCGCAGGATGAATAGTCGAACAAGTATGGCGCAACGAGAAGATATAATTAGGCGCACGGTATATGTATCTGACATTGATCACCAGGTAAAATGTGATTATGTTTGGTTCCCAAGTTTGTTTCTTTTGCTCTTTTTATTTAGGTTTTTAATTTGTTTGTTCAATGGATGTATTGAACTAAATTTGGTTAAGTGGTTCTTTGTACTACCCAGGTTACTGAAGAACAGCTTGCTGCTCTCTTCATCAACTGTGGACAGGTAACCGTGTAGTCCTGAAGGTCATTTTGAAGTGCTTATTGTGTTGGGAGTTCTGACTAATTTCTGTGAATAATTTATATTTTGTGTTCTAAAGGTTGTGGACTGTCGCATCTGTGGTGATCCTCACTCCGTTCTTCGCTTTGCTTTTATTGAGTTTACTGACCAGGGTAAATTTCACTACCTTAAATGAGTATTTTACTGATAGAAATAATAATGGATATCCGTTTTAAGATTTTTCTTGTCCAATTTAGATGGTGCAAGAGCTGCATTGAGTTTGGCCGGGACCATGCTTGGTTATTACCCAGTAAGGGTTCTGCCTTCCAAAACTGCAATTGCGCCGGTTAACCCAACATTTTTGCCGAGGGTAAGAACTAAGGAATCTGTATCTTTTTGTATGGCACTGATTGATTCATCACTTTCATTTGAATCTGGATATCCAGAAATTTGTACAAGAGTTGTTGATATTCTTAACATTTTGATAATGCTGAACCTGTTGTTATTGGTCAGTCTGAAGATGAGCGGGAGATGTGTGCGAGAACCATCTATTGCACAAATATTGATAAAAAGGTAGTTTGAGTTTCTTTAGTAAACTTGTTTTGGTTCAGGTTTCTCAAGCGGATGTTAAACAGTTTCTCGGTTGTACTTTAGGTTTCTCAAGCGGATGTCAAACACTTTTTTGAATCCATATGTGGAGAGGTTGGTGATTGCTACTCTAATAATTCCATGAGACTTTCACTCTATGTTTGGCACATAGAAAGAGCTGATTGGGCATATCTTTTGTGTAGGTTTATCGTTTGAGACTTCTCGGAGACTATCACCATTCTACTCGTATTGCTTTTGTCGAGTTCATAATGGTAATTTCCTATATATTCTTTTTTTTTTTTACTGGCAAAGGTGTTATGTTCTTGTTAGTTTATCTTATATCTGATGATTTGAAGAGGAAAAACCTGATGCCAGATCGATGTAAGGGACTACAGGGAACTAGTATTCGCTGTTTTTTTTTTTTAAAAACCCTAGCAAATTTAAGGTTCCAATTAGATAAGCAAAATAGCTTTAGGAATTATTTTCTTTCTTCTGTTATACCCTTGAATTTATGTTTTAGGATGGAACAAGAGTAGGTGAATTTTTGTTTTAGGATGGAACAAGAGTAGGTATAGATGTTTACTTCCGAGAACTTAATAGTAGGAATTTTTAAGCATTTTAGGGTGTACAAACAAAGGTCAAAAAACCTGAAGATGGTCCGTTGTTGGAATTCCTGTTTGACCGACGGAGCATGAAATCATTCAACATGATCCATTACACTTCTATGACATTATTCTCTGTGATAGCCGCTTTGGAATTGTTTTGAAGGTAGATACACTTAGAAATTCCGAGGAATAGGAGGATAAGGAATATCTTAGATCCAAATGTAGTAATTCTAATTTCAGTTGATCTGAATGTGGGTATTTATATCCGAACTTTGTTAAAAAGAGTTGCTTGTACAGTTAAGTTTATAATGAAATTATTAAAATAAGGGTCCTGTTAACCTATGCATCCATGCATAGGTTAAGACCTAATAATTAATTACTAGTTTACATAGGATTAAGAGATTGATGTGATTGATTTTAGTATTTGTTTTTTTTCCTTCTTTAAGAATTGAGAACACCGCCAAAGAGACACTAGCAAAGATAAAGAAGGGAATAGATGACAATATTGAGAGCTATTAAGTCTATGAGGATTTTTTTTCCTTAATTTAATTTAAGGAAAAAATCATAATATGTTTAAGCCTGTAAGGATTTTTTTCCTTCTAAAACGATAAATGAAAAGAGAATTTGAAACGATAAGTCAAGGTTACATTTTTATTTAATTACAGGGACATTAATGTAAAATGAACATTTATTAAAATAAAACTATTGATAATAATTAAGAATCTCAAAATTATAAACAAAAAGTGGACATTAATTGCTCCTTAACCTATGCGTGCATGCAGAGGTTAACATTTGCCTTAAAATAAATAGGCAAAACTGGTAGGTTTTAGTTTTGAAATATGGCGTTCAGGTACATAAGATAGTTACTCCAAAGTCGAGCTACTATAAGCTTAATGTTGAGCTTGATTATTATCCTAATTAATCACTTAGTATGAACTACTAGAAGTTATGATTTATAAGATATTTATATTAGGAAACAAGATATTTTCTCTATCCTTACTTTTATAAGAACCTTTATCTTTCGTAAAAAGATATTTTCTTATCTTCAATAAGGAGTTTTATCTTTGGTAATAAAAATAGAGACACTCTAGTAACTCTCCACTGATCTCCCTTAGATTTTCTTAGCAAAAATAGAGATATTTCTCTACAACTACAGCTATATCTGTGAGATCATGAAGATATATAGAAATATCAATGGAGTTTGTATTTCTAATGCCTTTTTTTATTGATCATACACATATGTATGTATTTTGCTAAGTTTCTTATCCGTGTCCCCTTTTTCTAGTTTTTTAAGTTGTCGTGTCAAAGTACGGTACTGGACAAAGGACATCGACACCTTGTCAGTGTCCATTGTAACACAGGTTCTGACTAGATTTACAATTTTTGAAGGCGGAATATGTTGGTAATTAGAAATCTAGAATAGGAAGTATCAACTGACATTAATTTTTGTTACCCCTTCTACTGGTTCTACATCATTAAGTAAGAACTTCTAAGTTGTTTTACTGTGTCAAGAAAACATTGTGAAGGATCAATTATTTTTCATATTGGTTGGTTACTTGGTAAGCGGTCTGTGATGCCTGAACTTACCAAATTAATTCAACCATATACTTGGTTGCCAATTAAAGGAGCTACAAAAACATTTTAAGTCTGCAAATGCTGTATTGACTGAACTTAACAAGAAGTATTGACTGAACTTAACAAGAAAAGTGTTTATTAAGCTAGCACGTTTTAATAGGAAGTTTTAGTCAAAGCTTAGTAGTGATTGCCGATTGGATTTTCCTAGTCAATGCGATGAACGTGAGATGTCACAATACAATTAAAATAAAATAATCTTCAGAAAGAAACTTCTGGAAAGGTCTGAATTATGAAGTTTCAAGCAAAACATAAGCAATTGTTGGATTTCCTAGTCATTTTTCATGAATAGGTTATGTTCTATAGGTCATCCAGTACTTAAAAATTTGATTGGTTATAAGAAAGAGGAATTTTTGTATGAATTATCTGAATTATAAAGTAATCTGTTCATTAGCGAGAGAAAACAAGTATTTTGAGTCTGCGCGATGGCAAATTAAGAAAATTGATCGGGGTAATGGCACTTGAGTAAACTGGTGAAACATGTAGAATTAATGGAAGGTAATGAGGAGGTAGTCTAGTATGACGAGGTGGTTTGAATAGTTAAAAATAGATTTGAGGACACTTTCCTTCGTATCCGTTTGTAACTAGTAGAACTTAGTATGATTATTTGCTATAACAATGTAGTCTGTACTGTCTATAAGATTGTAACGGTAATCCTTCATGATATAGAACTTTGAGCTCATGCTTATAATTTTGGTAATTTACTTCAGTTAAATTTATTAGTTAACTTTGAGCTCATGCTTATAATTGTGGTAACTTTGAACTCTGAGCTCATGTGTTAGCGAAGAGGGCTAAATTTCTTTAGTTAGATTTTGATGTTTGAAATTTGTTGCAAATCTAACTGTATCGAAGTTCACAGAGAAGAATAAATACACTAAATTCCTAATGTATCCCTGCTACACTATTTAGAGCATCAATGGGTTCCTAACTTCAAGAGATGACACCAGCTTTATAGAGCAATTCAATATTAGGGGAGCAAGTCAGTATTAACGAACAGGTCACCATTGATATTTACGTTTTGGACTTCAGTATATAGACTAACTTTGTTAGGTACGTACAATATGTCGAAATCGGAAACTACTTTAAATGTATATTTTTGGCCAAGGGACCATATATTTGCAATCAGCTTTTTACATGTTCAAACCTGCGAAAGCTATGTATTGATAATGCATTGGTGGATTTGATGTGAGGATGGACCTTATCCAGTAGTAGTACATAAATTATTTATGTAAGTAGAAAGATGATTGAGAATTTGAGATTTAAGCTTACTCTGTAGCAGTTAGATTATGTGGAATCTGCAACAACCTTTAGGAGAGAAACAGGTAAAGATATCACTAGTCAGATATTTTCTATGACTGAATCTAGCAATCGATTGGTAAGAGTGTTAGAGGCAAGGGAATCATTATCTCTAATGTTATAAAACTAACCAATAATATCCCAATTCCATTTCTAACATTAGAGATGCTGATTCCTTCGCTCTAGCACTCTTATCGATTGCTAGATTCAGCATAGAAGATATCTGACTAGTGATACTTTCTAGATGTTTCTCAGTACCTTTGTTCTTCTTAGCCATCAAATGAGTTTTAGCAGCGGCGGCTCTGAATACCAACTGATAAGAACCTTGCTGTGGTTCTTACTGAGGAGACGCAGCCGGACCAAAATGAGAGCAAAATTGAATAAACTTATTTAATAATAACAAAATAAATACCCTTAGTTAGATTATGTTGAATCTGCACTGTCTTCCTTTTTTTAACTCTTTCTAAAAGTTAAATATTCGGAATAAAAAGGCAATGATGCTGTGCCTTGTTAAACTATAATAAGCATGATGCATCAGCCTAATTTTTCATGCAAGTTACGTTATATATGATGCGATTAGCTGGTTCACTGGTTTGGGGATTCTCAGTTCTTCATTTGTGGCGGCGTGATGTTAAAGTTTGAACGTCAAGCTATGTTTGATAGGGAGATGAGGAAAGACTTCCCATGGAGTTTAATTAAGAATATTACCAAGCAGAGGAATTCAGTTATGGGCTAACTTCTAGTATACTTCCATTTCCAGTCACTGTGAAGAGTTGAGATAAACCGTGTAAGTGAGATTAGAATGGAAGTATGTTAGAGAAGTTGGTTATCCAAATTTGAATTCCTCTGCTTGGCAAATGTTATATATCAACATGTTTATTTAGTTACTAAACCAGAAGACATGATTGATGGACCTGGCATTATTGAGATATAAAGCATTCCGGCTATGTTGCCCAAGTTCTATGCTTCTGTAATTCTTAATGTTTTGTGTGCTTGTTTATTTATTTTTTGACCTCATAAAGCTTTGAACAAGTTGGTGAAATGTGTCAAAAAGTAAAAAACACTACTTCTAGTAGAAAAATCCCCTGATATTTTTTTCCTGTTTGAACCTTCCTATTGCATCTATATTAGCAGTCAATTTATCTTTATAGCAAAATAATTCCCATGCTATATGACAATTTCATGTTAAATGTATGATTCTAGTCCTCATTTATTTGCTGTTCATGATATCTGCATTGGCGTTTTATAGTTCCCAGTTTCTTGTTTCCTTATACTTAATGTTACTATTATTACAGGCTGAAAGTGCAATTGCTGCTCTGAACTGTAGTGGTGTGGTGCTGGGATCCTTACCAATTAGGTATGTTTTCAACATTTTTTCTTTTTGGCTTTGTAACCTGAAGGTTCTTAGGTTGAGGCCTGGTTGTTACAATTTGTTTCTGATCATTCGATGAATTGCTGAATCCAGAGTAAGCCCTTCAAAGACGCCAGTTTGCCCACGTTCACCTCGTCAAATGCACTGAGGAGTTCTAGCAGGTCTTGCAAATTGAGATTTATATTATAGTCTGTATTTATTTTCTTATTTAAGCATGACTTGCACCCTACCATATTTCTTGACACTTCACTTGTCCGCACACCTTATGCGTACCTGCCTGTGGAGTCGACATGAAGATGATCCAAGGGCTGTTCTAACAGCTCTTGAATCATCTCAATGCAGGTTCCACGCAAAGGTACAAATATAGCTGTTGCATTTAAGAAGCATTGTAATCCAGAATCTTATCAAGAGTTCCATTTTTGTTGCCTGGTTGTTTTCTGAAATGATTGCACATGTTTATCTGTTTTCCAGGACGATCAAGCTGAAGAAGCCAGAATCTAAATATACGGTCCTGCATTCCAGTCATGGCTGCAGGTCTCCTAGATTATGTTACCGCTTTATGTATCTACTACCCTTTATGTATCTACTACTCAAGATACAGACATTTAAAGATACCTCTGGTCGGTTTTCATTTATAGTTCTTCTATTTCTCTTGTTACCCCTCTTCTTCTTTTTTGCATATTTATCCTGCAATCTTTTGTTTTATCCAGGATTAAGGACATGTATGCTTTGTTAATTTCTAGTATGTAGAGTTGGAATGAAACTTGGGAGGCTTTTCTTGAAAAAGTTAATAATGTTTCACTTAACTGCAACAATTTGTCTTGCAGGAAGATGTACCAAAAGTTTATATACGATAGACTGGTTTCTGTCTGTTTTACTATTAAAAGTAATTTCTTATTTGGCATAATTTTTGTGTGGATACATCGATGGGTTTGTTGTTTCACCTTTGTGATCTCCATTCTTTTATGACTTATGTAGGGGACCTAATTCAACCCATGATAGGATGGGTTAGTTCAATGTAGTCAGGATTGGATTTGTCATCAAGTGATGGTAGAAAGTGTTTGGATGATGCAGTGTCTGAATTTTCACTTGGCCAGAGTTATGGTCCTTAGTCCTTACCTTATGGGATGGAAATGGAAAGTGTGATACTCAATATGAAGTATATTCTTTTGTCCAGGACTGAAAGAGGAAAATAATTTTCCCAGCGCATTGTTTGAGTACTTTTTAATCTAGTGACATTACAACCAAACAAGATTATGAAATACACTCTAGTACTTCTTAATCCAGCAGCATTATAACCAAACAACATTATAAAATATATGAACCGCAAGTAAATTCAGGTAATTAATTATTATTTCTGATGTTGCCAATTCAAAAGAACGCGCGATTGGGGATACTTATATTAATTTCGGGATATGAATTACTAACCCCATCCAATAGTGTCCGCTAAGGGGTGTTTTTTGGGGGGGGGGGGGAATACTAAAATACCCTTCCAACTAAATTAAAATTTAAAACTAAAATTCAAAATCAAAATTAAATCCTAACAAGTTCTTAAAGATTTGTTAAATAGAATTGTTGTTGAGCAAGAAGAAGAAGAAGAAGAAGAAGAAGAAGAAGAAATGGCTTCATTGAGAGATACCCAATCATATTTAAAGTGTTGTTGTTTTAAAACTTCATTTGGGTTAGAATCATATACTGAAACTTTTCAGTTTCAATTTCAATCCACTCCTGACTTGTGTTCATGATGAATACCCTACTGTTTTTTTGTGCCGGAATGGTTTTTAGGATGAATACCATGCCGATATCTGGTGCCGACATGGTTTTTCAGGATGAATACCATGCCGATGCTTGTTATTTTAGACAGATTTTCTGTATGTTTTTGTTCTCAAATCGGCACGGTACACTTGGGAATCGACCATGCCGGCACTACTACCGGCATGCTCGATAATGAACTTTCTCTGCAGGCAGTGTACTTACAATTTCAAAATTGGGGGATATTGTGTATCGGCATGGTGAAAGTATGAATACCATTCCGATTTGGTCCCTGCCGGCATGGTATTCATACTTTTACCATCCTTCACTGCGTTTTTCAGGCGTAACAATGACGGATTCGATGAAAAAAAATAATCAAATTTCAATACATTAATACCTATATATGACTAATTGGAGCACTTGTATATTCAGCTTGTTTACTTTCTTGGGTTGGTTCTTCACCGGAACCTTCATGATCATAAATATCTTGATTTAATGTTGTTGCATCAACAAATTCAATGATAATGATTTATTCTAATGATTATCAAACGAAAATGATTTGTGATTCCCAAAATCCCTACTCCCATTGCTCCCAACATTAGGTGGCATACACCTAGGATAGAGTTTCAATTGATTGTGAAATATCTCCTAAATATATATTACCGGATTAAACGGTAAGTGAGAGAATAAACTATTTTTATTTTTGTTAATTCGTTAATATACAAAATATGGATCTTCTCGAATTGAGAGTCTTCTTCTTCTTTGAGAATCACCGTCAACGGTTTCTTTACCCTAGTATTTTATCTCAAGTTCTTTGTATGCTGTTGTAGATGGACGTGGATGGTGAAAACTTCAACTATATTACTGATAATGAGGATGTGGACGAGGACGATGAGGATTTCGAGTTTAGCGGCACTGAGGAAGTTGAAGAAACCGTGGAAGGTGATGATGATGAATGCATAGACAATGAAATACATGTTAGTAAGATTTTTGCCACTATTCGTGAAATAGAATTAGCAAATAAAAGATATGGAAAAAGACTAGGATTTGCAGTCTGGAAAAAAACCAATCGCAAGAATGAAGCAGGGTTTATCAGAAGTATGTCTTACTGTTGTAATCGTCAAGGAAACCCAGTCAGAATAAAAACCCTGCTAAACAAAATAAGACAAACAGGTGTTGGTGTAAAGCTGGATTAACTGCACGTTTAATCCATGGTGATAAATGGGAGGTTTCTACCTTCCATGCCCTGCACAATCATTTAGTTGTTAGTCCCAACAAAACCCTGATGATGCCTTGCTATCGAGAGGTTCCTCCAAGTGTTAAACACCGTCTCGATGCTAATGAACAATACAGGAATTAAGATGCATAAAAGTTATATTTCAATAGTTAATGATCACGGAGGATACAATAATATGACTTGTACAGAAAAGAATTGTAGAAATATCATTAAAGAGCTAAGAGCGTTGAGGCTAGGAGAAGGAGATGCCACCGCTATAATAAGATACTTTATGAACAAGGTAAGCCAAAAATCAAACGAGTACTTATATTTTTATTATGATGTTGATGTGGATGAAGAAAAGCATTTGAAGAACATGTTTTGGGCTGATAGTTGGTGTAGAGAAGCGTATAAGGAATTTGGTGATATTGTTAGTTTTGATACTACTTACTTGACCAACAAATATAACATGCCTTTTGCTCCTTTTGTCGGCGTGAATCATCACGGACAGTCTATATTACTTGGTTGTGGGTTGCTATCAGATGAACGAGAGGAAACTTTTGTATGGTTATTTAATGAATGGCTGAAATGCATGTCTGGGTGTCCTCCTCGAGCAATCATCACTGACCAAGCTAAGGCAATGCAAAATGCGATTAAAATTGTTTTTCCTGCTGCCAGACATAGATGGTGTATATGGCACATTATGAGTAAAGTGTCAGAGAAGTTTGGCATGTACTCCAAAAGGGAAAAAATAATATCTACTCTGCAAGAATTGATATATGATGTACAAACTCCAGCTGAGTTTGAAACACGTTGGCAAAAGATGTTGCAAAAGTATTCCTTGGAGGCCAACAAATAGTTAAGTGATCTATATGATGATAAAGAAAAATGGATACCATGTTTTGTGAACGACATATTTTGGGATGGTATGTCGTCGACCCAATGGAGTGAAGGCATGAACGCTTTTTTCGATGGTTTTCTCCAGCCGAAAACATCTTTGAAACAATTTGTTGAGCAGTTTGAACAAGCACTGAGAAAAAAAGTTGAAAAAGAGTTGGTTGCAGATGCCGAGTCATTGAAGTATATTAAGACTTTTACTAAGAATCCGTTTGAGCAACAACTTCAGTAGTTGTACACTAATGAAAAATACATGGAGTTCTCACATGAAATAAAGGAATCCGTTAGTTGCAATATACTTAGCCTGGATGATAGTCACGAGGTATCTAAATATGTTATTCGAGAGGATATTTGGGTAACTGATCAATTTTGCAAAAAACTGAAGTTTATCGTAACATTTAAAAAAATAGAAACTTATGAGAACGAAATGGAGAAGGATGCAGAAACAGAAATTTCAGTTGATGATGACACCTCTTTAGAAGATACGGACTCTGAGAGTGAGTCTGATTCTAATTCTGACGATAGTGATTTTGGTGAAAGCGGAAAGAAAAAGAAAAGGAAACCAACTGTTGATTTTGATGTTCATTGTAGTTGCCAAAGGTTTGAGAGTAAAGGAATCCTTTGTAAGCATACGATCAAGGTACTAATACTTAATGAGATCCGGTCTATATCTGACAAATACATCTTAAGGAGGTGGAGAAAAGATGTAAAGAGATCGCATACAAAGGTAATTGTGAATTTTACTTTTTGGGAGAATAGTGAAGCAAGCTTCCGTTATAATCAGATGTGTAAAAAGTTCAGCGAGGTTGCATATTTGGCTTCAGGAAGCAACGAACAATGTAAAGATGTTAATGGGTGGTTGGACTGTAAGATCGATGAGCTCATTGTTAAGCAAAAGGAAGTCGAAAAGGCTAAGATGGTTGAGGCTAAAAAAGTTGCACCCCCGGTCGATGTCAAAGATCCATCAACAAAGAAACGTCCAGGATGACCTAGATCTACAAGATTAAGAGTTAAGAGGAGTAAAAAGAAACGTGCAAAGACAAAATCATTAGCCAGTAAAGAACAGGCAAGGGTTCCAACTTTTTCTTTTTGGTTTCGCACCTTGTATAAATTTATAATGTTTTGAATTTTCGTTCCTGTAAGCTATATTTAATGGATATGCTCTTAGTATCATGTATTCTACACTGTACAAGGTATATGAATGCTAATTATTATGTGTTGAAGAGTTGTGTTCAACTGATTGCTTAACTTTGGTTGTAGGATATTATTATTAATGAGCTAACGATTCAAGAGAATGTTGTGACATCCCAAACACCACAGTACATACAACAACAACGACAAGTACAAGGGGCATCCCAAAGAGGTACAGGTAGAGGAACAAAAGGAGGAAGGGGCACAAGAGGAGGACGAGGGACATATATGAATGACCCTCGTGGCACCTACACGCCCCATTTAGGTAGTTCGTATATGAGCCATCCCCATGAGCAATATATGAGTTCTCCTCATGTACTGCATATGAGCCGTACTATTCCATATGGCAGTATTTTTGTTCCTTACACTGACCATCCTGTAGTCCCATTTGGAACTCCTATGGTAAGTAGTATATGCAAATTGTCATGGCTATTTTTGAAAGAGTTTTCTATTGAGACTCTTATGTACTGTTATTTATTTTGGTTTTTATCCAGCAAACAATGGTCACATCACAAGGATTTGGCAGTACTCCAACAAATATAAACCATGTTTCATTCTCAGAATTGCCGGTAAAGTATCATTTACTCAAACCTTGTTGTTTTTTTTTAAATTCAAAACCTTCACTACAGCCTTTATTCATTATTATATATATTTTTTCCACTGAATAGGAATCGAATCTGAACCCATGGGATCTAGTATAATGAAGTTTCACCTAGCTTTTGCAAGATGTCAGATGTTCCATTTGATGCCGATCAACTCTTCAAGGAAGCTCTTATGCCCAGAATGATAATATTAGCTTGTCTACAAGAAAAGAAAGAAATGGTTTCCGCAATCTCCGTCCTACTTTATTGATTACATTTTACATATAAGCCGGTCTTTTGCAGTGACAAAGCTTTGTATTTTGTTTTTAAATTAGTCAGTAATATGTGAGTTAAATTAGTGTGGGTATGAAAGACTATGATTGAACTTGAATAATAACAAAAGTAATAATTCAGCTTCAAGAGTCATCGTAATTGGTGACGTAGAATCGTTTATTTACATGGAATTTCGTCGAACTTGATTAGTATCTTAGCTAGGCAATTAGGACAGTCTATAGCAACAGCTGTGCAGAATATCAATGCTCGGACTGGTTTCATATATATGCTTCCAGTACTAACTGCATAGTCTTTCATCAGTTCAATCTGAAATCTTATTTTGGAATGATGAGTACGATAACTTGAACTACTGACTTTAGAGACTGCCTCTTGTGCAGGTAACATGCTTCACCATGGAACTCATTTATGCAGGATAGGTGCATTTTGTGTGGTTGTTAAGAGACCTCAGGAGCCCTGTGTTCGGATTCATTGTCTGATGTCCTAATGCATTTTTCAGATTTATTATTTGTGGCAAGGACTTGGGTTGTTAACTCTGTGCACTTCACAATTGGATACCTGTTCTAATCTCCCTTAGGCCACTGGATGTGATAATCCTACCTCATTTTGGGTCAACATCAACGATGTTGATGGCGTGTAGTTGCTACAGAATATGACAAGCAATTGAACCATTTCTCTTGGAGAAACGGGGTGGACGACTTCCATTCTTCTCGGTATTAAACATACGAGCAGTAGCTTTCCAAACTCCATCTATGAATGGAACATCTAGAATTCGCTTGGTACTGAACATAAGTTTTGTTATCTTAGCCGTTTAAGTTTAATCGACAGCTCAAAGGATTAAAAAAAAAACAGTTTATTCTCTCACTTACCGTTTAATCCGGTAATATATATTTAGGAGATATTTCACAATCAATTGAAACTCTATCCTAGGTGTATGCCACCTAATGTTGGGAGCAATGGGAGTACGGATTTTGGGAGTCACAAATCATTTTCGATTATCAAACTAATCTATTAACTTACCTAATTATATTTAACCACTAAACATGATTAGTGAGGGGTACATTAGGAATTAGTTAAAATACATGGATAAGGGGTGACTCTGATTTACTATTTATATCCCATTTTTGTCTTTTTCCTCTATCCCCCAATTAATATAAGTATCCCTAATCACGCGTTCATTCAAAAATGTTTAGCAAAATATTTCACTTAAAGTTAGGCACAGGTTAGGGGTGTGTATGTATCATCTGCTGCAATATCCATCCTTAATTTTCTAATTTATTTTCATTTTTAATAATAAGCGTGTAAAAGATTTTCATTTCTTTTTGTTGGAAAAGCATCATAAAAGATTTGATGAACAAGTGACTTTGACAAGCTATCCACCACTACCAGTACCACTCCCCCACCTTTACCTGTCAATCCAACCATCCCCTGCCTCTGGAATTACCAACATTTTGTTGGACCATTCTAGTACAGTACTTGTGGATACCATATCAGCCGGCCACTCGTGGTATCACAAGTAATTAAGTACACAGAGCAGGCTGTACAAAGCGACTCCGAACCGCTGTTCTCACTAGCAGTTTGTTAAATTGAGAGGGAGCAGAATTTGAAGGAAGGAATTCATTAGAGAAAGAAAAGAAACAAGGATGGTGCTGTTCAGTAGAAAGGGTGCATCTGGGTTCTCAGCTTGTAATACAGCTGAAGATGTCACTCAGGGGATTGATGGCTCTGGTCTTACTGCTATTATTACTGGTAATAACAATCTATGAAACACTTAATTCTGTAGAAATTTGTTTAAAATATAACTAATTTCTGCTCTTTTAGATGTGGGGTTTCAATGAAATAGCCCTTTATTTTTTTTCTTCTTATGCTGAGATTAGGTTTTATTTGGACTGAGTTCTTTGAGTTGATGTGATTTTGGGATTAGTTATTAGTTCCTAGGAAACAAGGATTTTGCCTTTGTACTTGAATTGAAGTATTAGCCTAAGATTATCTTTGTAGATTGTGGTGCAGCCTCTTACTGGCCAATTACTAGGTCTATATGGAATCTCATCCCTTGAATGCCTCTCTTGAGTCTTGCCGGCTTCTGTAATCTCCCGGAATAGCCTTGTTGTGTTCTATTTACTACGACTTACTAGGGTTCATTTTTTAGTAATAGAGTGAACTTGCCGATCTATATTCCTACCATTTCGTTACTTGTTTGAGTTTCTGGATCCCAATTGCTGTAAAACACTAATATGTGCATTTGTCTGGGATTATAATTTTGTGGAACCCAAAGAAGGATTTCAATCTTGTCATCACTTTTGTGAATCGTTGAAGCATTTAGTACCTTAACATTGTAATTGCATTTTTATATGTATATCCAATACTTATCATTGTGATGGCAGGATCGTCTAATGGTATTGGTGCTGAGACTGCACGTGTTCTTGCATTGCGAGGAGTTCAAATTGTCATGGCAGTGAGGAATACGACTGCAGGTACGGCTGTAAAAGAAACAATATTGAAGGAAACACCATCTGCCAAAATTGAAGTATTGGAGTTAGATCTTAGTTCCATGGCATCAGTGAGAAAATTTGCCGGAGAATTTGAGGCCTTGGGTCTTCCGCTGAACATCCTTATGTGAGAATCTAAAGAATTCAAGGAATTTATTATCACTCTTCTTTAGCAGTTTCGTTTTCACATATGTGAATTTGAAGCTTTTTGGGCTTAAATATAATTTATGTCTTAATAAGTGTAAATCTGATTTTTATCCACTTTGTCGCAGTAATAATGCAGGAGTCATGGCACTACCTTACAAGCTCTCTCCAGACAAAATAGAGCTTCAGTTTGCAACAAATCATTTAGGTATGCTGCTTAACTGATCTGCATTAAATTCTGGATGTTAATATAGGGATGATTTGACCAAATAAAAATTGATCATAGAGATTGATAGGGTACTAGTCGACTTCGTACTTGAGTTTTGCATTATTTCGGCAGGGCCGTCTTACCTACTCTCTCTCCCCCAATTTAATTCGGTGAGGAGGGGTACTTGCTGATGTTTCAGTTTAATTTCAATTGTCTGGCAGGTCATTTTCTTTTGACAGATCTTTTGTTGGGAACCATGAAAAGGACTGCATCTCAAAGTAACATTGAAGGAAGAATTGTCAATGTTTCTTCTGAAGCTCACAAGTTTTTGTACAAAGAAGGGATTCGCTTTGATAAACTCAATGATGAACAAGGGTTTGTAACTTCGTAAAAAGATTTTGTTAAACTTTCTTCCAACATGATACTAGATAGTTTTCGCTCTTTCTTGAAATGATTGAGTTTGTAATAGCTTGTGATTGTTGCATCAGAGTGTTCTTGATTTTATACGAGTTGTTTAATTCTTTTACTTGTGACAAGACTTTAAAATGCAACAAGTTGAATCCTAGTATCACTTTTTATTTTGCAGTTACAGTAGCTTCGGGGCTTATGGACAATCGAAGCTTGCAAATATTTTGCATGCTAATGAGCTCACTAGACGCCTTAAGGTACTATTATCCTCCACTGTTTCTTGTAATTTCATGCTGTTACCAGCTTGAAAATGTCGTGCAACTCTAAGTGGAATATACAATGACTTGGAAGTTTGTTCCGTTTGTTTGATGGACAGGAAGAAGGGGTGGAAATAACAGCAAATTCACTTCATCCAGGAGCAATCGTGACAAATCTTTGGCATAATAGCACCTATTTTGGCGGTAAATTTACTGTCCGTGGATTCTATTTGAACATATCTTTTGCGAAATAATTGTCTACAGGGAATCACGGAAAATCTCTTCTCTTTTAGGAAGGCTTAAAAGAATAATCCAGGCTCATCTTTGTTGTACAACAACAACAACAACAACAACAACAACAACAACCAAGCCATGAGTCCCAAACAAGTTGGGGTGAGCTAGTAATGAAATCCATGTCGAAATCTATGGGTTTCATTTCATAAGAGAACCCATACACTTCTTGTACCAAATGAAAATTTGGGAGTTTTCTTTACCTTGCCCCTACAGAACTATAATGTGTTGAATTAGCCAAGATCTCTCTCTGTCTGTGTGTGTATTCTGACTTGAGGTTTCGGGCTTTTGTACTAATGATATGGATACACACTCTTTGGTAGGTTGGGTTTCTAAATATGTTGTTGCTCCGGCTGGGAAGTTTCTGGGGAAAAATGTTCCACAGGTTGGTTCTTTTATTTTTTAATCGCGCAGAAGATGTTTCCTTTTTCATTCTCAGATTTCAGACAGGACCTGTTCCGCTAATACTACTTACGTAATAACCAATCTTACGTGATTCTGTTGGTCATCGTTTTTCTAGGGGGCATCAACGACATGCTACGTTGCATTACATCCGAGCAACAAAGGTGTAAGCGGAGAGTACTTTATGGACAACAACATTTCAAAAGCAACCCCGCAAGCTAAAGATCCAGAACTAGCAAAGAAACTTTGGGATTTCTCCATGAATTTGATCAGTTGAAGAGCTCCTACTCTTTGTGGTGATGATGTTGCTATTGGCGACGGTGGTGTAAACTACATTATAAGTTTATAACAGTAAGTACGGAACAAAAATTTCTCTGGGACAAACACTCTTGTAGTTCATTTTTTTTTTCAGTGTATATGAAAAGTTTGGGATTGGGAATTACCGTGTCATGACATAGAACTTCACTTTTTACTGATAGAACCAAGAACTGGTATGCACAAGAACATACTAAACTGCTGCTTTTCTGTTGTCTAATGCTGAACCTAAGCTGCATTAATGGTAAAAATTGGAAATTACTATGTCATGACATAAAACTGCACTTTTTACTGATAGAACCAAGAACTGGCATGGCACAAGAACATGCTAAACTGCATTGGTGGTACTGCCTTTCTGTTGTCGAATGCTGAACCTAAACGGCTTTGATGGTAAATTTTTTTTCCTTCTGTCTCACAAAAACTGCAGGTTTGACAGACTGGTAAAATCAGGTGGATATTGAGTCAAAATTAATCTCTGCGTTTCAAATGTAAAATGGTGTAAATTAATCTCTTTTAGCCAAGTAATAGAAACTATTTAAGATTTTTCACCTGACGTTGATCCAAAATCCCTTGATGCCAATACCCTGACAATCCATTTCCTACAAAAAAAATAAAAATGGCAACTCAAAATAGAGTTCAGATCAAAATAAGCTTTTAAGTCATTTTTCGACGTGTAAAGTAAAGGATTCGTATCTTAATGTTTTAAACAAGTGACAAGCTTTCCACTACAACCACGACCACCAGGTTTCACCAAGCAGGGGGACAGGACCATACTGCCATCACTGCCCAGTGCCAACTGGATCCCAAGTTGCCAAGTCCCAACCTCTCACGGCCAACCAGTGTGACCAAATGTAAACTGTGGCGGGCCATATTAACCCACTCGCAAAACTGCCGAATCATGATACTATCTTGGGACGTCTTCCACCACAGGCAACAGTTAAAACCATCACCATCCATCTTCCACAGTATGGTCCACCGGAAAAAGTTATACTAAATCGGAATATTACACCACTAGATCCGAGTAACAGTGCAGGACCCACTGGCACACAGGGAGGAGAAGACTTTGTGAGTGGCTAAAATTCTACGACAATTTTTTAATAATCAAATCGGAATTTGAATGAAAATTTAGAGAAGGGAAAGAAGGAAACATGGTGTTTTTCGTTAGAAAAGGAGCATCTGGGTTTTCATCTAGTAGTACAGCTGAAGAAGTGACCTACGGAATTGATGCCTCTGGTCTTACTGCCATTGTTACTGGTAATCGAAGATATCTATCAAACACTTGATTGCCTTAACATTTTAATTGCATTTTCATATTTGTATCCAATTCTTATCATTTTGATGGAAGGATCAACAAGCGGTATTGGTGCTGAGACTGCGCGTGTTCTTGCAATGCGTGGAGTTCAAATTGTCATGGCAGTGAGGAATACGGCTGCGGGTATGTCGGTGAAAGAAACAATATTAAAGGAAATACCATCTGCTAAAATTGAAGTACTGGAGTTGGATCTTAGTTCCATGGCGTCAGTGAGAAAATTTTCCGGAGAGTTCAAGTCCTTGGGTCTTCCGCTTAACATCCTTATGTGAGAATCTAAAGAATTTGAAGCTTTTTTGGGCGTGATTTATATACCCTTGTAATTGTAAATATGAATTGTATCCACTTTGTTGCAGCAATAATGCAGGAGTTTTTGCAATTCCTTACACGCTCTCTCCAGACAAGATAGAGCTTCAGTTTGCAACAAATCATCTAGGTAGTCTCCTATTTTGCTTTGTATGAGGAGCTCGATAAAATAACCCACTTCCGTTTTCGTGAAATCACTTCAAAGTGCCGAATTCATCTACTAATGTTCGCTTCTATTTGAATTTTCTTGCAGGTCATTTCCTTTTGACAGATCTTTTGTTGGAAACCATGAAAAGGACTGCATCTCAAAGTAAAATTGAAGGCAGAATTGTCAATGTCTCTTCTGAAGCTTATAAGCTTGGGTACAAAGAAGGGATTCGCTTTGATAAACTCAATGATGAACCCGGGTTCGTGGAAAATAGATTCCGTTTCAACGGAATAGCCTAGTGATTGTTGTATCTGGGGTTTTCTGATTTCATAGGAGTTGTATGATTCCGTTGCAGGTACGGCAGGCTTGGAGCATATGGACAATCAAAGCTTGCAAATATATTGCATGCTAACGAGCTTGCTAGACGCCTTAAGGTAATGCTATCCTCCATGTTTCTGTTTCTATAGTTTTTTTTTTACTGTCTTTAGCAATCATCTTAAGTGGAATATACAATAACAGGAAGATGGGGTAGAAATAACAGCAAATTCAGTTCATCCAGGATCAATCGCGACAAATATTTGGCACAAATCTTTTGATGGTAAATATATTGTCTATTCTTTCTATTTGGATTCTGATTTTCACTGTACTGTCTTGGTTTGGGGTTTCATGCATATACTACTGATATGCACACACTAGCACTTCCGCAGGCTGGTTGGGTTGGTTTTGTAAACATGTTGTTATCCCCGCCGGAAAGGTAATGGGAAAAAATGTTCAACAGGTAAAGTTAATGGTGCAGTAGATGTTTTCGTATCTGTTTTCATTGGTCAGACAACCTGTTTTGATAATACTAAAGTTACTGTCATCCTTGATTTCGTTGATCATGGTTTTTCAAGGGGGCATCTACGACATGCTATGTTGCCTTACATCCGAGCAACAAAAGCGTCAGCGGAGAGTACTTTGTGGACAACAAAATTTCAAAAGCAACCTCACAAGCAACGGATCCAGAACTAGCAAGAAAACTTTGGGATTTCTCCATGAATTTAATTAACTGAAGAGCACCTAATATTCGTGGTTATAGTGCTCTTAAAATTATTATATTATATTTGAACAATAATTTATATCATCACTCAACAATTTTACCATTGTATTATAGTAAAGAACAATATTAGGACTTCCACAACTCTGGTGGTTTATTATTTCAGTGCATTTGAAAAAAGTTTGGGATTGGGAATTATTGAAGATTTTCACAAAGCATCGACCCAAAATCCAGTTATTTGACCAAGGTTAAAATGTCTCCTTGACTATTTTACTCCACTTATCATCATCAGTGACATCACTAATCCTTTTTATGACATCTCAAAAAAGCACTTCAGATTAAAAAAAGAAAAACTTTAAGTCAGTTTTGGGTTTATTTTTCCAAAAAGCTAATCCAAACACAACTTAATACACAGCCAAAATACTGTTAACACTCCTCCGTCATCATCATACTAGAATAGAGACATCATTTTGCTCAGCACTGTTGATTGTTAAGTTCTAAATCATTGTGTCTAAAATTGAATTTTGATTGATTGTTTTTCACAAATTTCGAAGAGAAAAAAGATGTGGTTGTTTAGGAGAAAAGGTCCATCTGGTTTCGGATACTCAAACACAGCTGAAGATGTAACTCATGGAATTGATGGAACTGGTCTTACTGCAATTGTTACTGGTAACCAACTAATTTCCTTATTTGGGTTTCTTTTTTCAGTATTTTCTTTACTGGGTTCACTTTGATTTTGCTTAAAGACATGAATTTGTATCTATAGTAATTGTGTTTGATGGAATTCCTGAGAGAAACAAGTATATGGGTTGTTTTAGGGAGATCTTGGATTGGTTTTGTGATTCATACCTGATGGAATATGAATCTGAATGGGTATTGGTTGATATAGAATTTGATGTATTTGTACTTGTATAGGTGCTTCAAGTGGTATTGGTTCCGAGACTGCGCGTGTTCTTGCTATGCGTGGAGTTCATGTAGTCATGGGAGTTAGGAATGTGGCTGCAGGTAATGATGTTAAGGAAACAATACTAAAGGAAAGCTCTTCAGCTAAAGTTGATGTTATGGAGCTAGATCTTAGCTCCACGGCGTCGGTGAGAAAATTTGCTTCGGAGTTCAAGTCCTCAGATCTTCCACTGAACTTGCTTATGTAAGTAGAAAAGTCCATGTATCATCTTGATGTCAAAAGTTTATACATAAATGGGATATGGATTTTACTCATATCTTTGAGTTGGTTGTATACTTGTATCACTAACCATCTGGATTGCTGAAACTGATTTTCTATTTTCTTTGATCCAGTAACAATGCAGGAGTCATGGCATGTCCCTTCATGCTTTCCCATGACAATATAGAGATGCAGTTTGCAACAAACCATCTAGGTTTGCAGCATGATTCTTTTTATATGCCTATGAATCTATGTTCAAGTATTGCGTGTCCTAAAATCACAAAATATATGTCTATTTAGACAGAGACTAAAATTAGTTCATTTAATCGATTGAGTGAAAGATAAATGTTCTTAGATAAGTTTTTCTTTGGAAATAACCGAAACGAATTTTTAGATGTCCAAGAAGTTCAATTAAACATTCTTCTTTTATTTTGAATTTAAGATACTTAAATGTGCTTGAAATTATGCAAAGTTAATTGTTTATCCTTTTGGACCTCTTTCAGGTCATTTTCTTTTGACAGAGCTTTTGTTGGATACCATGAAAAGCACTGCGCAGGAAAGTAGCGTAGAAGGAAGAATTGTCAATATATCATCCGAAGGTCACCGCTTTGCATACAAAGAAGGGATTCGTTTTGACAAAATCAATGATCAATCAGAGTAATTTTTTAGCAATACATACTCTGTTACTCTTTATGCAGTTATTGTTGTCATTTGTTTTAAGATATTTCATATTCGATTTTTTTTCTTTCGAACTGTAAAAGTATAGAGATCTAGCTAAACTCTTATGGCTTGCTCTCTCTCTCTCTCTAATTTACAGGTACAACCAAATTTGGGCATATGGACAGTCAAAACTTGCAAACATATTGCATGCCAATGAGCTAACAAGACGTTTGAAGGTACTATCTTGTCTCTTTGATTACTGAAGATATTAACAAAAGTTAGGCGCTCCACAAATTTGGGGAAACCTTTCCCAGTTACATCATCAAACAGAAATTTAGTTCTCTTAGATAGGGGATTTTGGATCCCAACCCCTTCACATTGTCTAATTGCCAATTGCTTTGCAAGAAAATCTTGCCAAGTAATTCCCTGTACTGGTCCAAGTAACATCTAGTTCACTTAATCCATGACCCACTTGACTGAGCTGTAAAGCGTGAAATTCTTTTAGATGGGATCACTGATGATTCTGACGAATTTCTCTGTGTGATTATATTGATCTTGTAGCTTGCTGTATTCTCGAGTTTTATTCCCTTATTTCTGAAAACAAAAAATATCTTTGTTCGAGCAGGAAGATGGAGTTCAAATAACAGCTAATTCACTTCATCCAGGATCTATTATGACCAATCTTTTAAGGCATCACAGCATTATAGGCGGTAAATCACTGGATTAAATTTTCACTTAAAACGTTCAATCTGTATTTCGTGTTTATGCTACAATATCTGCTGTTGGTTTGTTTTTCTGCAGGCCTTTCATCTACTATTGGGAGACTTGTGCTTAAAAATGTTCAGCAGGTAAATCATACATTGAAAGTTCCATAGTCCTCCATTTACTTATTCATACGCTGAATCCGTAACAACATTAGCTAACTGTTATCCATGTTTTATTCCTCTCATGGTTTCAGGGGGCATCAACAACATGCTATGTCGCGTTACACCCAGATGTCAAAGGCGTAAGTGGAGAGTATTTTATGGATAACAACGTTTCAACTCCAAACTCACAAGCTCAAGATACAGAATTAGCCAAGAAACTCTGGGATTTCACCATGAATTTGATTCAGCAGTAAACGAATCTTCTCTTCAAACTTTTTATGTTGTGTTTTCACCAGGGTAATCATCCATCTTTTAATACGAAAACAACAATAATAAGTTTACTGATGTAACATACCATACAAAGGATTAATGTGTGTAATGTTCATGTGGGAGAAAATGTAAACAATTTTTTTTTTTTTTTTTTAATTTTTTTTAGCAAATGCCATATCTGTTGATAAACTGCCTGGCTTATCAAACATTAAAAGCCCGTCTGGCCTCTTTAAGCATGAAAATTGACTACAACTACAAGTCAACAACTGACTAACAAACAGTTGTACTGTCAAATCTTCTTAATTTCACGAGCCCTGCATTTTCCTTGATCTAATTCCCTGTACTTTTAACATCATGAAGATAATAACAGCCACACTGGAAAAAGGTACATGCACAAGATATGACTAAACACAATCTGTAGCTTAATTAACATCTAGTCCCAAAATTAAACACAAATTAACCCCAAAAAATAGACAGAAAATAAAAAAAGAGATGTATTCATTAGCCCTTAGAAACTTGTAATTCGATGATCTTCTTTTATTTTTGATGGTAATATGATGATCTATACAAGCATATGAAGTATCTTTGAAAATAAAAGACTACATACTACTTTTAAGTTTGTGATTACTTGACTATATATCACTTCGGGAGCAGCAGCAAGTTTCTCCGATTATGATGAGAGTGGTGGTGTAGCAAAGAGAAGGTCAAGGTCAGGTGGCTGATAATACCCATTCTTAGGCGCTTCTCTTTTTGCTCCATTTGGTTTATTCTTCTTTGGTGGTGGTGGTGGACATTTCAAATTCAACCGTATCTGATTTTCATCTCTTACTGGTGTCTTACATCCCTCTTCTTCTTCTTCATCACTTCACATCCTCTCATTCCCATTCTCATACAACATCTCTTTTTTCTCTCTAAGAACAACCAAACCAAGTAATTAAACAAATGAAGCAACAAAAAAGGATTTGTGCTTTCACCATGTATGGGAGGGAAGACAAAATATATAGTTGGTGTTTTTGGTAGTTGGTCGGATATGGGCCGAGAAAAAGGGTCATTCAGGGTAACTGGGTAAGTGGCATGATGGTAGTGGGGAAGCAATGCCAAGGCTTGCTCCGGAAGGATCCAATTTAAAGAGACCTACTCTACTCCCACCCTAGAAAGCGGATTAATGGGGATAGTGGGTGGTCGAATAAAATGCACTTACAGCTCAGCAGGGTAGAGTCCAGGTGTGCCTATAAATTTATCTACGAGTAAATGAACTGGAAGTGTTATGGACTAAAACCAAATCCGACACTAAAAGTTGAATGAGCAGGAAGTCGATGTCATTATACACTACAGTTTTAAAGTTATTGAGCTTGGTGATAAATACTAGTGATCTGAGTTCGAACTCAAATCCTCTGCTATTACGAGCTAGTAGAAGATGGAGAAAACATGTGAGTCGACTTTGTCATGCCTTCCCCAAGAGACTGAAGTAGATATATTTCTAAGGTTACCAGTGAATTCCATCTTAAGTTGTACATGTGTATGCAAGGTCTGGCGTACTCTACTTTGTAGCCCTAATTTTATTAAATATCACCTTAATCATACAATCCAAAAAAAAACAACAACCCTAAGCTCATGTTTATAGCTGACCAGTGGGATGGAAATACGGTATTGTGTGAAGCTTACTCAATAGATTATGCTTTAATATCATCTTACTCGTTGTCGCTGGATTCATGTGAATGTGATGGAGCTGTTCGGATGTATTACCCATTCGAATATAAAAAAGGTACCCGTATTGACATTTTGGGTTCTTGTAATGGCTTGATTTGCTTGGGTATTTCAAGTGACATTTTCGGTGCTAATTACGCAACTAACTTCTATAAAGACAATAGTATTTGTGTATGGAACCCAGCAACCAGGGAGTATAAGAAAATACAGGTACCACGGCGTGATTTTGATCTCTACTTAACAAATCCTTGCAGTGTAAGATATGGGTTTGGTTATGATTGCATCATCAATGACTACAAGGTTGTAAGGATATCGATTTACGAAAACTCAGATTGTTTAAAAACTGAGGTTTCTCCGTTAAGATCAAGTACATGGAATTGCACTCAAATAAAATCTTACAAATTTTCTCATGAAAGAAGATCTCATGGCTTGCTCTTCAATGGAGCTCTTCACTGGTTAGGTGTTTCCACACCCAAGAAAAATCGTCAGAAGTTATTATATCTTTTGATATTAGCAATGAGAGAATCGTTGATGTGCCATTACCCCGAAGAAACTATGTTAAATCTAGGAAATAAAAAGGCCAATAAAGATCTAGGAATGTGGAGCGGTTGCCTTTGTTTAGTCCTTTATCTCCCTGCCACTCGTACCGATATATGGGTAACGCAGGAACTTGGAGTTAGAGAATCTTGGACAAAACAATTTACCTTTTCCCAACAGATAGCGAGCAAATACAATTAATCGAGTCCGATATGGACTCTTCAGAATGGAGAAATTCTGATAGATTTGGGATACAGTCTTCTCTTATTTTATCCAAGCAATGGAGTAAAGAGAATAGTGTGTTACCTGGAAAGGAAGACAATGCGAAAACTAGTGAGTTATATGGATAGCTTGGTTTCAGCGAATACGGGCACTTATGTAGAGAAGTCCTGAGCCAAAAAGAACTTATGTACGTAGTGAAGTCCTGAGCCAAAAAGAATGAGGTAAAGATTTTTCCGGAGATACTTCAACTGTCTTTTTAGTTTATAATAATGAGAAACTTCTTACGATATATATTCATAGGTGCATGATTAGTTAATATCAATGTAAAGAGGCGATAGTTGGATCAAGTCTTACTTTGAATCTGATATCAATTTCGAATAGAAAATTGGCCAACAATGGGTTTCTTTCCTAATGGTCTCGAAGTACAAAAAAGAAGAACCTCCCTAAACTAAAACGTTCGGCTTCCTTTCTTGGAAGCAAGATTGTCAAGGAATGCTTGGTGACCTAGAGATAAATCATGATGGCTTAACTATTGAGGATATGGTCGTATGGAGGAGTCTCCTATTTCATAGCTTCTGGTCCGTTTTGGTGCGCCGGTTGCAGTCCGTTTTGGTCGTATGGAGGAGTCTCCTATTGAGGAATGGATTTTTTTTCTTTTGATCAAAAGAAAAAAAATCCAAGTATTTAGAACAACATAATTAGTAATAATAAAGAGGAGAAATAATATTGTTTTTTTTTTTTTGTTTTTGATACGCGAAAGCCGGACCCAGGCCCCTACCCGAACCCAGCCAGTTGGATAGGCCCCACTGCCAGACCCAACACCGCTAAACCCACTATACAACTAATCTATTACAAACCTTTACGGCGGCGGGGATTGAACCCCTGACTTCCTCCTTACTGGAGTTGATGTGATACCACTGAGCTATGCTCTTGGACCCGGAGAAATAATATTGTCACTTTTTCCTTTTAGAGGGAGGATCCATGGACACTCTTAGATGGACAAGGTCGGACAAGATTTACGCCATTTTCTCCGCAAAACCCAAACGATAATGAATTTAAGTCTAATATTTTGATGGTATATTCTTCTTATAAGACTTTACATTCCTACAAAAAATGAGCACAATTCGAGATATGTATAAAACCACCATCCACCCTTTTGAATATCAGCCGTTCAATATTAACGGTTGAAATTAAGATCGGTATATGATCAGGTTTGCTATCTTGAATTTCATTCATTTTTGGTAGGAATGTAAAGTCTTATAATAGGAACATATCAATAAAATATTAGAATTAAATTCATTATCGTTTGAGTTTGCCGGAGAAAATGGCGCAAATCTTGTCCGACCTTGTCCATCTAAGAGTGTCCATGGAGCCTCCCTCTAAAACTGCATTATCGTTGAGAAAAGATATAAAATGGACATTAGTTTCAAAGTTACTTTTTACACATTCTACACACATGATACTTGAAACAACCGAGACTTCTTAAAAGTTAGAATCAGACTAGTATGGTACAGCTTTTACTTACGGCACTCAGCCCACAACCACCATCAAGGTCTTCACAGCATGGAGGCTGCTTATCTAGATGTATTTGTTGTATATGTATGGAACTCGGCTTAAATTTAACTGGATATATTTTCCATAGATAAAAAAAAAATCCTCACCTGATCATTCGATGGACAGGAAGTCTCATTTTGCAAACTTATGACTAAACACAATGTGAAAAACAACAAGAATAAGTTTATTACTGATGTAACATACCATACAAAGGATTAATGTGTTTAATGTTCATGTGGGAGGAAATGTAAACAAAAACAAAATTTGCCTTTATTTTTTTACTTTTTACCCTTATATTTGACAGTAAATTCTATCATATGCCAAATCTGTTGATAAGCTTCTTGGCTTATCAAACATTCAAAGCCCCTCTGGCCTCTTTTAGTATGTAAATTCAGCTACAACAAATCAACAACTAACTAACAAACTAGTGTAGCACAGATAAGGAGATAGCAAACTAGTTGCTAAGGTTATGAAGATAGTTCAAGTTCCGTCAGAAACTTATTAAAATCTGATACAAGGATCAAGATTTTAGGGTTGTAAATTGATAATAATATTGATAATTGATTGATAATAAGATTGTGTCTAAAAACAAAAAGGCAAAGTCTTTAAATATGTTCCCAAGAACCAACTAAACAGAAAAGAAAAAGAAATCAAAACAAACTAGGAAAGAAAAGACTTGTAAGGCAAGTAAACTGAAACAGACGGTTGGGATCAACTGTTATAGTTGATATGTTCGCAAAGGATCAACAATTATAGTTGACACAAAAGCAAGGGATCAACAACCATTGTTGATACAGATAAATACGTACTACATCAGTCCCCCCTTCTTGAAAACAACTCGCCCTCGAGTTAATGATTAGAAAGAACTTCATTCTTTCCATGAAATGTAAATATTTCTTGCACATTGAAGATATTAGAGATGTTCCAATTCGATGGAAGATCAATAACATATGCATTATCACTGATTTTCTTCAAAATCTTGAATGGTCTATATTTCTTTATCTTGGTCTTGTTGTAAGTACCAGTAGGAAATCTTTCTTTTCTTAGATGAATCATAACCAATTCTCCTTCATCAAAAGTCTTAAGTCTTCTATGTTGATTTGCATCCTCCTTGTACTTGTTATTAGAATCTGCAAGCTTTGACTTTACTTCTTGATGTATGAGTGAAGCTTTCTCAATGAAGTTTTCTGCCTTAGCATTTGATTTACGCATCTTGGAAGCACCACCAAATCAAAAATATGATTAGGAACTTTAGAATAAACAATCCGAAAAGGTGTCTTACATGTGGATCGATTGATTGAAGTGTTAAAAGAAAATTCCATATTTGGAAGGAAATTATCCCATTGCTTCTCTTTTCCTCCAATAACCTTGGCTCTAATCAGATTTCCTAAAGATCGATTGACCACTTCAGTTTTTCCAACCGTTTGAGGGTGAGCAGTTGTACTATACTGAAGTTTAGTTCCCAAATGCATCCATAAAGACTTCCAAAAGTAACTCAAAAACTTAGTGTCTCGATCAGAAGTAATTGTCTTGGGAATTCCATGCAAACGTACGACTTCTTTGAAAAAACAGATAAGCAACATTGGAGGCATATGTTGTTTTCTCGCATGCTATGAAATGAGCCATTTTTTAGAAACGATCAACAACCACCATAATAGAATCATTCCTCCTGGAAGTACGTGGTAAACCAAGTACAAAGTCCATGCTAATATCCACCCAAGGTGCATCAAGAATTGGAAGTGGAGTATACAATCATGTGTTTTGAATATTTTCTTTAGAATGTTGGCAAACCATGCATTTTTGTACGTACTTCTGAATATCTCATTTAATTGAAGGCCAAAAATAACGTTCCTCAACCAAAGCAATGGTTTTATCATGTCCAAAATGTCCACCAAGGCCACTTCCATGTAATTCTTGGATTAGATGAAGACGTAAAGAACATTGTGGTATATATAAACGATTTCCTTTAAAAAGAAATCCATCTTGAATGAGATAATCATCAACACTGCCTGTTGAAGAACCATACTTTTCCCAGAGTTTCTGAAATTCTTTGTCTTCACTATACAGATATTTTAAGAAATCAAAAGCTAAACTCTCATGTTTGAGAGTAACAAGAAGATGAGCTCTTCTACTCAAAGCATCAACAACTTGATTAAGTTTGCCACTCTGATGTTTAATAGAAAATGTGTACTGATTGATAGTAGATAACCACCTATCATGCATTCTATTTGCCTTAGCTGAAGTTTTCAAAAACTTAAGAGCCAGATTATCAGTATTGACAACAAACTCACTATGAATAATATAAGGATGCCAGTTTTTAAGAGCTTGAACAAGAGAAATTAATTCTAACTCATAAGTAGACCACTTCTTCCTTGTATCTGAATTATTTTCACTATAGTATGCAATTGGATGCCCTTCTTGAGATAATACATCACCTATACCAACAATAGAAGCATCACAATGAATCTCAAAAGGTTTATCAAAATTTGGCATGGCAAGAACATGAGCGCTACACAACTTTTCTTTGAGTAGATTAAAGCTTTTATCTGCTTCTCAGTCCATTCAAAAGTATCATGCTTCAAACAATCTGTCAAACCAGCTGCAATAGTGATAAAATTCCTCACAAATCTTCTATAGAAAGATGCCAAACCATGAAAACTGCGTACTTCACGTATAGATGTTGGAGCAGGCCATTCCACTATTGCTTTAATCTTAGAATCATCCAAAGAAATACCAATATCTGACACAACATAGCCTAAAAAGGTAACCTTGTTTGTAAAGAATGTGCACTTCTTCAAGTTCACATACAAAACATTGTTTTGTAAAGCCTCAAACACTTGAGATAAATGTGAAATATGCTCTTCTTCATTGTTGCTAAAAATCAGCATGTCATCAAAATATACTATTACAAACTTTCCAAGAAAAGGTTGTAAAACTTGGTTCATGAGACGCATAAAAGTACTAGGAGCATTAGATAAACCAAAAGGCATTACTAACCATTCATATAAACCTTCCTTTGTCTTGAATGCTGTTTTCCACTCATCACCTTCACGGATACGTATTTGATGATATCCACTACGCAAATCAAGCTTGGTAAAGATTTTAGCACCAGAAAGCATATCAATCATGTCATCAATTCTTGGTATAGGAAACCTATATGGTATAGTAACTCTATTAATTTAAAGCTCTACAGTCTATACACATACGATGTCCACCATCCTTTTTGTCTACTAAAAAGGCTGGACTAGCACAAGGACTTTTGCTTAGTCTTATTAAACCTTTTTGTAACAAATCATCAACCTGACCTTGTAATATCTCATGTTCTTTAGGACTTAGTCTATAATGAGGTTGATTAGGAAGAGAAGTTCCAGGTATAAAGTCAATTTGATTCTGTAAATCTCTCAGAGGAGGTAAAGTATTTGGAAACTCAGCAGGAAATAATTCACCAGAAGAAGAGATTAAAGGTTGTACCTTGTTTGGAATTTCCACCGTTGGTTTAACAACTTCATGAGAACTCAAAGAATGAACAATGGTAGCAACTAAGGCAGTTGTCTTCTTATCTGTTGGCTCCTTGATTGAAGTAGAAGATTGTAAAGGCCATAAAACTTTAGTAAACCCTTCATGAATAAAAGTATAAGTATTCTCATAGCAATTATGAACAACACGAATGTCATACTGCCATGGTCTTCCCAACAACAAGCTAGCTGCATTCGTGTGAATAATATCACATAAAACATAATTTTAATATCCAGGGAAAGAAAACTTTACTAAACATTGATGAGTTATTTGCTAAGTGGAAGAGTTGTTTATCCAACCAACTGAATACGGTTTTGGATGAAGAGTAACTGGTAAACCAAGTTTTTCAACCAATTTGGCAGAAACATAGTGTTATGTACTTCCATTGTCAATGATCATGTTGTAAAGCTTCTCTTCAATGAGACAATGAGATTTGAAAATACTATGTCTTTAAGTAGGACTTGGTTCAGTGATTAAAACTGGTCGAATTACTCCAAGAAAATTTGCATCATAAGTCTCATGTTCTTGTAGATAAGTAAATTCATCATCTCCTAGTGCATCTTCTTCTTGTGTATCTTCTGGAATTTCATTAATATAAGCATGAAACTTGCGACAATCACTAGAAGTATGGCCAGTTTGATTACACTTGTTACATCTATCCCCTCGAAATTTTGAATAAGAATTAGATGGTTTAGTTAAAGGAGGAAATTGCTGTTGATACTTATTACCTCTAGTATTGTGAGCAACATCTCGTTGTTGAGTAGCTTGAGGTGGCTTAGCGGATGGAATATGCATCATCGGAGCAGTTTCTGCAGGTAAAGATGGTTGACTGGAAAGATTTGGTGCTTGCTGTTGCTGATAAGATGAACCATAACTTCGTTCTTATGGATCAACAACGACTATTGATCCCTTTGAATATGGATCAACAACGACCATTGATCCCTTGTCACCCTGGTAACCATAAGAAGAATTATATGGTCTGGCAGTTTTATAAAAAATGTTGATAACGAGCTTGTCGTGGATTTGCTTGTCTAGAAGTATTGAGTACACGCCTTTCAATTTTAATAGCTTGTTGGATGGCTTCAACCATTGTAAACAAGGATTGTGTCATCCCTTGCTTAATTAAATTGTTCAACCCATCTATAAAATGTGCAACTAATTGCTCTTCGGTTTCTTTCAATTGGTTACGAGCAACTAAACCACAGAACTCAGCCACATATTGCTGAACAAGTCTTGCTCCTTGTCGACAGTTTTGAAGTTTGATAAACAGTTGTTGTTTATAATCTTGTGGTAAAAATTTATCCCTTAAGAAACGTCTCATTCTGTCCCAAGTACGTATAGGAGGCTTGTGAGAACTACGTCTAACTTCACAGAGATTTTCCCACCATGCTGCAGCTCCACCTTTTAGTTTATATGCTACCAGTTTCACTTTAGAAGAGTCAGGGATGTCCATGAAACTGAAAAAAGATTCAACTTCATAAAACCAGTCCAGTAAGTCCTCAATTTGCAATCCACCGTGAAAGTTAGGTATATCATCTTTTAACTTATATTCTGGTAGAGTTCCATAAGGATTCATACTAGATTTCAATCTTCTATCATCTATCCACTTTTGATATTCGATCTCCTCAGCTTTGTCATCTTCATCACTGTGGATATACACAGCAACAGGTTTTTTGTGAATAAAACCTTCCAATGGTTCTTTGTGTTGAAGATGATGTGAAACAGGCTCAGGAATAAAAGTATTCTGAACAAAAGAATTATCCTTAACTTTCTTTGTTTCATCATCGTCTTTTTCTCCAGTTTTTTTGTCTTCGCCCTCTGTATCATCTGTTAAACCAGGCATGTCTTTATCTTCAAATCCTGCTTGTTTCCATAATTTGAGTATGCAGTCTTTATGAACTTTTAACTTTGTCTCTAGATAACTTTTAGATTCATCAATCTTGGTTTCAAGCTTGGTTGTAATCTCAGTGGCGGTATTCTTCAAGAGTTCTTTCATAAGAGCTTCAATATCAGCTTTTTCCATTGAAAAGAAAAGTATGGTTTTGAGGTGCGGAAGCGGTTCACGGATCTGTTTCTAGATAAAAATATAAAACGCTGTATCTGAGACAACCTAGTATAGCACAGATAAGGAGATAACAAACTAGTTGCTAAGGTTATGAAGATATTTTAAGTTCCGTTAGAAACTTAATAAAATCTGATACAAGGATCAAGATTCTAGGGTTGTAAATTGATAAATTGATAATAATATTGATAATAAGATTGTGTCTCAAAACAAAAAGGCAAAGCCTTTAAATAGGTTCTCAAGAACCGACTAAACAGAAAAGAAAAGGAAATCAAAACAAACTAGGAAAGAAAAGACTTGCAAGGCAAGTAAACTGAAACAGACGGTTGGGATCAATTGTTATAGTTGATACGTTCGCAAAGGATCAATAATTATAGTTGACACAAAAGCAAGGGATCAACAACCATTGTTGATATAGATAAAGATGTACTACATCACAAAACTGTCAATCAAATCTTCTAAATTTCACGAGCCCTGCGTTTTCCTTGGTTTTATCCTCTGTACTTACTCTTAACATCATGAAGATAATAACAGTCATAGTGGAAAAAGGGACATGCACACAATATGACTAAACACAATAACATCTAATCCTAAAATTAAACATAAATTAACCCCAAAAATAAGACAGAAAAATAAACTAGATGTCTTCATTAGTCTTTATAAACTTGTAAGTTGATGATCTTTTTTATTTTTGATGGAAATAATTTGATGATCTATATACAAACATACGAAGAATCTTTGAAAACAAAATACTACTACTTGGTTACATATCCCTTTCGCAGCAGCAGCAGCAGAAGCTAGTTTCTCCGTTTATGATGAGAGTGGTGGTGTAACAAAGAGAAGCTCAAGGTCAGGTGGTTGATAATAGCCATTCTTAGGCGCTTCTGTTTTTGCTCCTTGGGGTTTATTCTTCTTTGGTGGTGGCGGTGGACATTTCAAATTCAACCGTATCTGATTTTCATCTCTTATTGGTGTCTTGCATCCCTCTTCACTTTCTGTCATTTGATTCTCATATTCCATCTCTTTTTTTCTTTTCTTTTTTTCTCTCTAAGAACAACTAAACAAAATTAAGCAACTGAAAAATAAAATAAAATTGTAGGTGCACTTTGTATGGGATGAAAAAATATATGTAGCTGGTATTTGTTGTCAGTTGTTCGGATATGGGCCGAGAAAAAGGGTCATACAGGGGAAGTGATACCTAGAAAGTGGATTAATGGGATAGTGTGCGGCCGAATAAAATGCACTTACAGCTCAGCAGTACAGTGTAAATGAACACGTGTTGTTGTTAAGGTTCCATATACTCTGTTGTTGTTAAGGTTCCATATACTCTGTTGGTGAAATCTTTCCGATTGCTCGAAAATTCTTGTTCGAATTTAGCCCATGTAATATTGCGTCACCTTCTCAAAAGTTTCCCATCTCCGATCCGGCCTGCCTTTCAACTATTGCTTTGCCGATCCCTCGGCCTTCCTCGCAACCTAGACTACCGCGCAGCACATATTCTGTACGCAGTGCACGTGCCAAAGCCCTAGTATTTTTCTGTTTATAATCCGTGTATAAGACGTTTTTTGCTGCTAGGGTTAAAGAAATCCTAGTTCTCTGATCTTACCAGTAGAAGAAGATGAAGAAAACATCTAAGTCGACTTTATGGAGACTTCCACAAGAAATTCGAGTAGATATACATCTTAGATTACCACTGACTTCGATCTTGATTTGTAGGTGTGTATGCAAGCTCTGGCATACTCTACTTTGTAGCCCTAATTTTATTAAATATCACCTTAATAATACAATCCAAAACAACAACCCTAAGCTCATGTTTCTAGATGACCAGCGGTGTGATGGAAATAAGGAGGTCTGTGCAGCTTACTCATTAGATTGCTTCACTATCATCATACTCATTGTCAATGGATCAATCATTCTGTGAATGCGGAGCTGTTCGGATGGATTACCCGTTCGAATATAAAGAATGTACTAAAGAATATAATCGAGGTAATCATATTGATATTTTGGGTTCTTGTAATGGCTTGATTTGCATGGGTATTTTAACTGATTTGGATTATGCAACTAACTTATATAAAAACGGTAGTATATGTATATGGAACCCGTCAACCAGGGAGTATAAGAAAATACAGGTACCAAAGCGTGACTTTGATGCCTACTCAAAAAGTACTTTCAATGCTAGATATGGGTTTGGTTACGATTGCATCATCAATGACTACAAGGTTGTAAGGATCTCGGGTTCCGGATACTCGGGTGGTTTAAAAACTGAGGTTTATCCGTTAAGATCGAGTACATGGAATTGCACTGAAACAAAATCTTACAAATTTCCTTATGAAAGAAGATCTCGTGGCTTGCTTTTCAATGGAGCTCTTCACTGGTTAGGTGTTGCCATAACCCAAGAAACCTCTTCGGAAGTTATTATATCTTTTGATATTAGCAATGAGAAAATCGTTGATGTGCCATTACCAGAAGAAACTATGCTACATCTAGGAAGTAAAAAGGCCTGGAAAAATCTAAGAATGTTGAGTGATTGCCTTTGTTTAGTCATAAATCTCCCTGGCACTATGTATGGGTAATGCAGGAACTTGGAATTAGAGAATCTTGGAGAAAACAATTCACTTTTTCCCATCAGGTGGACAAATTCCGTTACCCGAAGCCAATATGGTCTCTTAAGAATGGGGAAATTCTGATTGAATTGGTATATGGTCTTGCCTTATTTTATCCGAGCAATCGAATAGAGAAGCTATTCCATGTCGGGCGAGGTAGTTTCCTCCTTAAGGAGAGAGTACAAGAACCAGTGATTTATATGGAGAGCTTGGTTTCGCTTAACACGGGTACTTACGTAAAGAGGTCCTGAGCCAGAAAAGAATGAGGTAAATACTGCAGATGTCTTTCTTAAACAGGGATTTAGATATAATGTGAAACCTAATATTTGCATGCATATTTTTTTTTACCATATTCATTTATATTTGCATGCATGATCAGTTGATATGAATGTTACTTCTATAAATTATGAGAAAGTATTTATATATACCTTACATTGCTGCTAGTAGCTAGGGAGTACCATTTAGCGCAAGTAAATTCCCTGTACTGAAGGAGGAAATTACCGCCGGTGTGACTGATCGCCAAATATCTTCCGATTGTGTGACTGATCCAGAAAGTCTTCCAAAAGTGTGACTGAATTTACTTAATACCTAAGATACCCTTTTATAACCCGATGTCTACAAATTATAGCCTGATGTCTACACTTTATATCCCGATGTCTATACTTTATTGGTTGATGTCTACACTTTATAGCCTGATGTCTACATAGTATCCAATGTATAAACATCAGAAACATGGATGTCTACACTTATCAAACATAATATTATGCCTAGATTCTGGATGTCTACATATCTTTACATGTAGTGTCCACACATCAGTAAAAATATGGTGGGTATCAGTGTGTCTACATATCTGTAATGCCTACACATCCTTACCTGATGTGTACACATGTGTTGTCGATATGTACACATCTGAGGACAAAATTAGGTATTTCCATAAAAGATAGGGACATATATGTCCGAAGACCGGTCAAACTCCTACTTTTGGAAGATTTTCTAAAAAGACACATTTTGGGAAAATTTTGGGAAATCAATCACACTTTTTGGACATAACCTGTAAATCACTAGATACAATTTTCAATTGAATGTTCAATCTGTATTTCGTGCTTATGCTACAATATGTGCCGTTAGTTTGCTTTTTCCGCCGGCCTTTCGTTACCTCTTGGGAGACTTGTGCTAAAAAATGTTTAGCAGGTAATCATTTACATTGAAAGTGCAACAGTCGGTCTCTTGTAATACGCTAAACCCTTTTATTTGTTTTTGCTCGATCAACCAATTATTGATAGCAAAGGAGGGAACAAAATCAAAAAGAAACTTCCACATTATGGACAGAGTCACAAACAAAAGAAAACCTCATAGGCATCAGATAACTAATTGTTGTTCATGTTTTACTCTTCTCATGGTTTCAGGAGGGGCAATCAACAACATGCTATATCGCGCTGCATTCAGATGTCAAAGGCGTAAGTGGAAAGTATTCGAGATACTAGGCATTCACTTTGTTTCTAGCTAGTGTTGTCGGGGTAACTAAGGCTGCCAAGAGTACACAAAATGTAAGCAGCTGCAGAATCACCAATTTCTCTCTTTATATTCTCCTCTCTTTTTTTCTTTTTCTTTTTTCTTTGGCCATCTTTCTACTCTCCTCGTTGTGTCTCAAATGCATTCTTCAAATTCTTCAACTTGAACGTTTTCAACATCTTTGGTTTGTCATATATGCCATGACCCATATCTTCTGCATCTTTAGAGGATCGAGCGAACTTCAACTCGGTCTTGTGTCTATCCCAACCAAGAGTTTGTTCGGCCGAAGGATAAAGCTGTTCACAATCCATTTCATAGAAATCAGCATCTACGCTTTTACCAATCACTTTAAGGCCGTAACCAAAGATCATCAGAGTGAACCCCACCTCGCCGAACGGGAGATAAAATGTTTATATCTTGGGGTATAATCTCTCAACTGCGCATATCACCATATTATAATCAGTCTGTGCAGAACTTGAAAGGCTAATACAGTTCTAAAAAAAAGGCTAATAAAATATGCAACAATTGGCAACATATAAATATATGCAGCCAGATAAACCCACATGAACAATGAAGTCCATACAGTTCACCGGAACATCATTCCCATTCGATAGTTGAAGGTGGCTTCGACGTCATGTCTAGAACAACTCGATTGACACCCCTGACAGGCTGACACTATTGCCAATATTTGCGGTCATGTACATCATCAAGAAACTTACGATCAAAATAGTACCTGGAACATTGTCATCGAGATTATATAAGATATGTAAAAGAGGGTATAGCATTATACTGAAAAATCAAAGTAAAAAAAATGAAAATTGTGACTGACCACCATAAGAACTGACGTTAGCAGCTACAACAAGGTGCTAAGTCTATTTGTAACTGCTATTGGGTAGTTGACGTGCATTTAATTTAATATCATTTACTATTATGTAAGAAGGCATACAAATTCAAGCATTAAATAATTGGTACAATACAAACTGACGCAATCCTCACTTTTTAAATAGGGGTAGGCCGTAAGCCTCAATCTCGACTGGATATTTTCTCCATTTTGTAAGAGATGACTTTTGGTTACAAATAAAAGAATCGTTTGTTCACGAAAGAAATAAACGTGGAGCAGTTTGTGAATCTTTTATAAAAAAAAAAGGAAAATTTGCTATTTGGTCCTAAGCCCAAATAAATAGTTATAGTAGGGTCCAACCGGATATTAATCTTATTCTAGGGTCCATTAATATCAAATTACCCGGTTACCCCTATTTTCCATACTTGCGGAAATAATAAAACTTTCTTCCCCGCAGACATCTCTCCCTTTCTTTCCATTTCTCTTAATGTTGCATACCAGACAGTGGTTGTGAAGATCCAAAACTGAAAATCATCGAAAAATTAATAGTTCCCTTACTAATCATCAAACCCTAACTGGAATCATCAAAAACCATACAGTTTCAGTGAAAAATTACAAAATCGATGACCCAGATTTTCAATTCCAAGCAGTAAAAAAGAAATCTAATCCTAGGTCAAAGAAGAAAGGTAGTAACACCGAAGAAATCAAAGATGAAAGGTGACGTCGGTTCATCGGAAGATGATGTTGAAGAGTTGCCGAAACCAAAAGAAATAACAACAACTAAAAAGAGTAAAAAGGTATCATCACCGAAGAAAGGTACCATTTCTAACACTTTTTTTTTTTTTTTTTTTTTTTTTTTTTTTCTGTTTATGGGACATAGATCCACCAGTACATATGTGCAATACTGATGAAAAATGGTTGAATACCCATCATACTTTACACGCAGTATGCAATTTGTGTTTTTGGCACATAGATTTGCCAGTACATAACTTAAAAACTGTTGAATAACAATTAAAAGTGACATGCAGTGTTTCTGTTTTTGTTTTTGTTTCTGACACATAGATCCACCAGTACATATATGCAATACTGAGGTAAAAAAAGTGTTTGCGTACTCAAAAATCATTATGTTGTTTATTTTTGGTTTTATGAGATAACGATCCACCAGTATATATATCTAGTACTTATGAAATAGGTTTTTTTATGCTTTCATAGGATTTAGGCACTATGAACATCAGGTACATAACTCACATACTGAATAATAACCATTATTATCCTTTCAAATGTGATTTTGGGTGTTTTAACCAGTACATAAGGCCGATACTGATTAAATAACATTGTTTATGTGTCCATATATGATTGTTTGTGATTCTGGCACCTAGTTTGCCAGTGCATACCTCAAAAACTGTTGAATAACAATGTTTCTGACACATAGATACAAAGGTGCATATATGCAATACTGATATATAACAGTTTTTATGTACTCTGAAACATTATATTGTTTATCATGCTTCCATACATGAATGTTTGTGACACAAAACAATCATATATGCTTCACCTATGTTTGCTTTATGAGATAATGATCTTGGGTATGCAGTACATAAGGCCAATACTGATTAAGTAACATTGTTTATGCATCCATATATGGTTGTGTGCGTTTCAGGCATTATGAATTTTGATGTGCATAAATGCTATACTGAGACAAGATAAATTAAATTTTGCAGGGGTGGTGACAAAGCAAAGTAGGAAGATGTATGTATCTGGTTTCACAGCGCTACATAGTCTGGTTGCCAAAATGAAGTCGAGTGGATATACTTTGAGTGCATCCCTTAGAAAAGATAGGTGAATCTTCTTATGGACAGGTACTCTTAATGTTCTGGTACATTAATTACACGAAAAGTCACTGTGAAAAGTGTTGTTAAGAAGATGTTACAATGTTACAAAAGGGGTCGAGTCAAGAATGAACTCACATTTGAGTTCGTTAGAAGAGGCGAAACACACGTTCTCACATCATCACCAGAAAAAGTGGTTGTAATCTTTTGGATGCCAAGAATTGCTGGAAGAAGAACTGATGACACCAATTTAATGGCTGTAATCTGACAGTACATATATGAAACACTGAAAACCTTGGTTTTATTTTGAATTAGGAGTACATGTATGAAACGCTGAAAACCTGGGTTTTATTTTGAATTAGGAGTACATACCTACTAGAAATTACCCTAGAATATATTCTAAATTTACTTGTTGTTTTGATATATTCTAAGTTTACTATTGTTTTGATAACAACTATTTTCGAATCTATGGTGTTTTTTTTTTAAATCTATGTGCAGTTGTTTCCCTTCCCTTTATAAAAGTCTTGACATGTTGTTGGATTGTAAAAGACCAAAATATGTAGAGTGCATCTGTGTGTTTGGTGTGTTCTTTGTGACAGTTGCTGTCACCTGAAAAAAATGCAGAGTACACAATGACTGTACTCAAAAAATTATCCAGGTACTCAGTGCTTATGAAGGCAAACAACCTTTGATAGTCATGATGACTATACATAATGACTGCCAAAGATTCTTTATGTGTCCATATATGATTATGTACATAGGTGTGATATATGTAACATTTATGTAGTCAATTCACCTGAGTACATAATGACTGTACTCATTATACATGTACTTGCTGACTATAGAGTAGATAACAATATAGAGTACGTAACTGTTGAACTCTAAAAAAACTTATAAAGCAACCTGAAAACCAATAATACTGAAACTCAATAATGCTTGAAAATAATCTCAGGATATTAATGAGTTTTAAATGAGCACAAAGTACTCTGTCCCAGAAAGATATTGAACAGTACATAATTGCAGTACTCTAAAAAAGCTAACATAAAATTTTAAACTGATGCGGAAACAGAATTTTCATTGTGACCAAATAGAAGTAGTAAAGGAGAATTGAAATTTAAAAGTCATGGGTAAGAAGGAATGACAGTGCAGGTGGCCTTGTTGTGATGAGCTTTCAAATGACAGTTCGAACATCTGACGGGTTTCCCACTCTTCTTCCATGCACTCCTGATATGATTTCCCTTTGTCCTCCCTGGTGGAACTCGTGGATGAGGTGGAAAAATAGTATCCACTGGATCATACTAATCTGGCCTATTTAGTTGTTTGTCTGTTCTTGCAGTATTTATGGTCCTTGTTGATCTTTTGAAAAAAAAACTTCTTTACATGTAAAAGGGTATCTGCAGAATTTGATGATGCAGATCAAAACACTTCAGAAAGCCTCATTTTCTCAACTACAACCTGAAATTGAAGAACTTCCAGAAGTCACCATCTTGCTTTATAATCACACCACATTTTAATCATTGAGTACATCAATATAGATATAGATAGCATAAAATATTGATAATCTCTTGCAGAATACGATGTCAAACAAGGAGTCAGACATTGTTTGAAAAAGAGAGACAAACCAGAAACCAATTAAACAACTAAGGTTTGTAAAAAATAACTATATGTATATACTTTCCATTAAAAAAATTCATTATATGTCTACTGATGCAGTGCCTTATGCCACAATTTATCAGTAAACATCTTATTCTATCAAAAAATCTAATATAATTGTTATGCACTGCCTCAAAAAATCCAGTACAGTTGATATGTACTGTATGTTTAATTTAAGTATCGAACATACTGCATTGGGTAGTAACATCGAGATGGGAATGCAGTGAGAAGAAAAATAATTACTTCTACCAAAAATATCCAGTACAGTTTTTATACACTACTCAAAAAATCCAGTATAAATGTTATGTACTGTATGTGTGAACGACCGATTTCATCCAACAATTGATGGTAATCCATATATCTCGGAAAAAAGTTTAGCCATTTTACTGAAATAGTTATATGCATAAAAATAAATAAAATTCCACTAGTGGCTACATAAATTGATACATTTTATAGATTGCACGTTCTTATCAATCTAATCAAAATGAAAATGTTCATTGATCCATAATTACTAATGCTACTCTACTGCTAATGCACTATAGCACTTATTGTTGTCACGACAATTGTAGTTTATTGTACCTTAGGTGTCGACCTTCGCTGTTGCACTCAATTTAGTATCGGTTCATTACATCATAATACATACAAAATGAAAAACATGAGAATACAGTACATTCATTATGGACTCCATAAAACTCACTAAAAATGCATGAGAATGCAGTACATGCATTACACACTCTCATCAAAACACACTAAAAATGCATGAGAATGCAGTACATACATTATGCATCCCCATTAAAACACACTTCATACTAAACAAGAGTACATAAACAAGAATATCGAAACACTTACATGTTTGCATTATATCGTACCAAGAACTTCACCGGAGTTTGATCCTTAAGAGAAAGGACACAACCATCAGGAAATTCGTGCAATCCCATTATACGCCCCGGCCACCACGATCCATTCCTATGCCTAACCCAAACTGAACTACCAACAGACAGATCGATCTTCTTCGACCTATATCCAATAGACGGATTCAAAAACTAAAAGTCAATTGCATATCAAAACAAGAAATGAATATAACAAAATCAAAAAAATTATTTTTCAGTACGCCATATATGCACTGCTGGATTCTTTTCCAGCAGTACATATATGGCATACTGATATAAACAGTACATCATATATGCACTGCTGGATCACACCGAAAAAAAACTGAAAATAGAATCAATTATAAAAGAATAATCAGAATAAAATAATTAAGAGCCACCTACCTAAAATTATGTTAGTCTCTAGATCCGAATAAGAACAGAGCATGAATCCAACAACAAATGCCTGCACCAAATTAAAAGAAAGACATATACCAATGCTAATTCATTAGATTATCAAACTAATACTTATTTTTTTATACAAAGCACACACACATATATACAAAATCTAGATGTTACACATTTTATAGATAGACAACGACCGTATTATATTCAGTATATCACATATGTACTCCTGATTATGCAATTAAAACAACAAGAAAACTATGATTTTAACTGAAACAAAAAAATAATCTACCAAAAACGTAAAATAATCTCAAATTGACAATCCACCCAATCAAAATAATATCAATTACAAAAACATATTCATAAACAAGAAAAATTCATCTTATACATATACAACAATTATAATACCATCAGTACGACATATATGTACTACCGGATCGTGGAATCACGGATCTATAATCAAACATCAACAACTCAGATCTATGCTACCAATCTTTAACTAAAATCACCGATAATGGAAATGAGATTACAGATCTAAAAACTAATTGTGAATCGAGTCAGGAATTCAAAGTGAATTTAGTGCTATTAGGTTTTTAGAAACCATAGATTTTGCTGTAAATTCTTATCCAAACTGATAAATCAAGGATTACGACCGAATTAAACAATCAAAAGAGATGAAACTTATCTTGTTTGTTGGATTTTATTGATGATTCATTCAATAAAACTTGTCGGTGATGCTTTGAAATGGAGTTTCTTCGATCTTCAACGCAGAGCTCGAGTCGTGGAAAGAGAAATGAAAATAATAATGAAAATGTCTGTGACTGATTTAGTCTTATCATTATTATGAAGGGTAATCCATACATTTACCGAAAATATCTTCCTAGTTTCGCACGTGTACAGGACCAAGCGATAAAAAATTGTGTCCATTTTTCTTCTTTCTTTTAATTATGGACCTCCGGTTACTGGGCTTTAGTGGGTGGACCTGCCACTAACTAATACCACTATAATAGTACCTATAGGTAATTCCTATAAAAAAAATTTGCAAAGTAAAGTTGGAATAGATTACCAAAACAGAAGCACAATACAAACAACTGAAAGCAACAAACAAAAGAAAGGAAAAACAGAAAACAGAATGGAATTTTAGAAATTTAGAGTTCGTACAAATTACGTTCTTATTTCATTTTAATATTCAGTTATGGCTCGCTATAGTCCCCATGCATGTTTATGCATAAGTGCACGCATGAGTTGCTTAATACTCTATTTTGATATAGAGAATCGTAACGTCTTCTAACCTTTTGGCTGATGGTGCATGATTGCTAGTTCCAGGTTCATATCTTTATCAATCCTCACCATTTAAATACACATGCATGCACACTAACAACCATCTCCTGAAACTATCTCACATATCTCCAATGGAAAATTCTATTTGGTTCATAATCATAATCGCAATCTCCTTTTGTGCAACTCTTAAAGCTCTATTCAACCATCTTTAAACCCCATATAAGAAATTACCACCTGGTCCTATTTCAATCCCAATCATAACAAGTTTCCAATGGCTTAGAAAATCTTTCGCGGATTTAGAACCAACTCTTATAAATCTAAAAACAAAATATTGACCAATCATAACTTTATCAGTTAGTCATCGTAAATTTATTTTCATAACACGCTCAAGTTTAGTTCATCAAGCCTTAATTCAAAATGGAGCAGTTTTTGCTGATTGTCCACCACCATCAGAAACATTAAAAATTAATTCAAGTAATCAACATAATATCAGTGGAGCTTCTTATGGTCCTCTATGGAGACTATTTCGGAGAAATCTTACTCTTCATATTCTTCATCCATCAAAGATCAAATCATTTTCACCAGCTCGAAAATGGGTTTTGAATATAATCAAAAATAATATACAAAAAGAATCAAACTCAGGGAAAGAGCCTGTTCTTGTTGGTGAGCATTTACAGTTTGGTATGTTTAGTTTACTTGTTTTTATGTGTTTTGGGGAAAAAGTTGATGAGAAAAAGATTAGAGAAATTGAATCTGTTCAGAGAAGCTTCTTATTAGGGTTTAGTAGATTTCAAATTCTAAATCTTCTTCCCAGATTGATCAGTAGAATATTTTTCACGAAAAAATGGAAAGATTTTTATAAGTTGAGAAGTGATCAAGGAAAGGTACTAATACCTTTGATTAGATCAAGACAAGAACAAGTGAAGAAAACGTGTGAAGAGAACCAAAAATCTTTAGGGATATGTTATGTTGATTCATTATTGAATCTTGAGTTACCTGATGAAGGTGGAAGAAGATTGACAGACAATGAATTTGTTAGTTTATGTTCTGAGTTTTTAAATACAGGTACTGATACTACATCAACAGATTTACAATGGATTATGGCTAATTTAGTGAAACACCAAGAGATTCAATCCAAATTATATGATGAAATCAGAACATTAGATTCTGATCATTATGAGATACAAGAAGAAAATTTGAAGAAACTGCCATATTTGAAAGCTGTAATTCTGGAGGGACTAAGAAGACATCCACCTAGCCATTATGTTCTCCCTCATGCAGTTACTCAATATGTAACGTTAGATGGATATATTATACCAAAAGAAGCTACAGTGAATGTCATGATTGCAGAAATTGGGTGGGATCCAAAAATATGGGAAGATCCAATGGTGTTTAACCTGAGAGATTCTTGAATGAAGATAATGGTATGTTAAATGAAGAATTGTCAGATATTACAGGTAACAAAGTATTAAGGGATTCACATATATATATTTTGTAAATACTGTAGTTATAACATATTTTGGATGTTAGGAAAGATATTAGTTTAGTATAATTTTCCCTCTATATTTGTAAAGCCGCATCAGGCCTATTTAGACACAAGTTTATCCTGCATTGTATTCAAGCTTTTGCGTAATACACAAAACCTTAAAATTCTTACCTTGTCGTTTCATGGCATCTGAGCCGGAATCGAAATAACCTAAATATTTGAAAATCAGAAGTTAATCTCTCTTTTAGCGTTATGGCTTGGGAAGAATCGACTTCTTATGGTAAACCTAAAATTAATTCAATTTTATAGGCGAAATCATCATACCCGTATGATTTTAAGGATATACGTAATACAGTGAAACGAAATGGCGATAATTATGAACAAGATGAACAAGTTGTTGTTAATACCGCACTTATGAATATTGATGTGAATTCTAATGGAAGCTATCTTTCATCATAAGATCGAGTACCACTTTTTAATACTCTCACAGATGCACAGTGGGAAGCTATTGTGAATGTGCTTAATTCGTCGAATAAGGATGTGAATTCGTCGAATAAGTGGATACTTGATACAGGGACTTCAAGGCATATGACAGGAAGGAAAGAGTTTTTGTGTAAAACATATCAAATAGGTTTTTCTTCCGTAAAACTTCCGAATGGGACATACACAATTGCTTCATGTGAAGGCACTGTGGTGTTTGGAGATAATATGAGATTATATCGTGTTTTATATGTTCCCGATCTTCACTGTAACTTGATATCGTTAGCATGTTTAATTAAAGATCTGAAATGCATTGTCACTTTGACTGATAAGTTGTGTGTGATACAGGACCGCACTACGAGGATGCTGATTGGTGTGGGAGAGGAACAAGACGGGGTTTATATCTTCAACAGTGGAGCGCAGATTATGGTAAATCGAGTTACTACTGGTGAAGATTATAACTTATGGCATAGGCGTCTTGGTCATCCTTCTAATAAGATTATTTCTTTGATTCCTGGTATGAACAAAGTTGATTGTCAGAAGTTTCTCAATGAACCGTGTGATACCTGTTTTAAGGCTAAACAAACTTTTGCTAGTTTCCCTATTAGTGAGAATAAAGCTAATGATATCTTAAGTTTAGTTCATTGTGATGTATGGGGTACGTATCGTACTTCGTCTTCTTGTGGTGCACACTATTTTCTTACGATTGTTGATGATTATTCTCGTTGTGTTTGGGTTTATTTGATGGCACACAAAACTGAGGTGGTGAAGAATTTTCATAATTTTTGTGCTATGGCTAAGACACAATTTGATAGACAAGTTAAGCAGGTTCGTAGTGATAATGGTACGGAATTTCGTCCATTGATTCCATTCTTTTCTGAACAAGGAATAGGATTTCAAACAAGCAAATTTACCTCTTCGGTTTTGGGGTGAGTGCATTCTAACCGTTGCTTATATTATTAATCGCACGCCTACCCCCTTGCTTAATGGGAGAACTCTGTATGAAATGTTACATAGGAAGCCTCCTATTTATAATCTTATTCGGGTATTTGGATGTTTGTGCTATGCAAGTATTGTTCCTCGTGATCTTAATAAGTTTAATCCACGAAGTAGGAGATGTATTTTTGTTGGTTATCCTTATGGGAAAAAGGGTTGGCGGTTTTAGATTTAGAAACGAAACAATTTTTTATGTCTCGTGATGTAGCTTTCTTTGAAAACAAATTTCCTTACACGGTTGTTTCTTCGGATAAGAATAATAATAAAGATAATAATAATGAAGTTGGGGTGGATGACTGGTCAGTAATTTCTGCAGAACAATCTATTTTTCTGGCGTCTGATAGTCTTTAAATACGGCTCCGGATCACCTGTCCCTAAAGTACCTGTTTCTTCCTGTCCCCACCATAAAAACACGCCACCTGTTTTTTCACTATAATTTTTTTACCGCATAAGAAAAATGTGAGGGAGTTATCTGGAAAAAGAATAAACCAGATATAGTAGAAAAAAATCTCGATCTAAAAATAAATAAATTTAATAATCAGAAAAAAGAAGAACGAAAGATGATTGAAAATTTGAATCAACCCAATCATGATGTAGATTTACCTAAAATTCAAAATAGGGGTTTAGGATTTGGTTTAGGGGTTTCTTCAGTTAGATTCAAAACTCGAATCACATCTTTGGATTACTCCTTAGATTAATCTAGTAGTTTTTCGGTTTATACGAATACGGTCATACGAATTACTGTTGAAAGCTTGTTTAATACAGGGTTTAGAATGATGAATGGAAATAGACATCAATGAAAAACATCATACACCTTAAAAATAAATAATCCATAGAGGTGATTTTTTTGTTTTGCTACTTGATTGACATATTTGAAACCTTGAAGGATTAGCATAGGTTTTATGTGGGTTGGGAATATGGTGGTTATTTTCTTGGTGATCTTGGAGGAGGGAGCGACGGAGCCCATTGC
>JAJJMB010008783.1:293303-387768 GCA_023531105.1 Papaver atlanticum
GGAGCGACGGAGCCCATTGCATTCTCGTCCAAGACGGAAACAAAAAAACAGAGAAAGAAAAAAATAGAGACGATTTGTCTGGTTAATTTATTTACTCTTTTAGCATAAGCTAACGGCGTGAACGTCTAGTTAGAGACGATTGTGAAAAAACAGGTGGCGTGCTTTTATTGGTGGGGACAGGAAGAGACACGCTTTTTGGAGACAGGTGATCCGGAGCCTTCAAATACCAGCCACTGTGAATCCGGGAAGTACTGAATGTGTGACAGCAGAACCGAGTAGGACAGATACGTCTACTGGTATTTCGGCAGCATCACAGAACGTTACAGGCGGACGTTTTTCGCAAAATTTAAAAAGGTCACAGAACGTGACAGGTGGGATGTCAGCTGGGATTAATTGCCAGAAAAGTTCAGGCAAAGTTGCAGAAGCAGAACGTGTCTCCCCTGAATTTAGTACGCAGGACATGCCACGGAACATTTCTCCAAATGTGTCAGAGAACAAAAGGAATGTCTCAAGTGAGTTTTTGGATGGTTTTGTCTTATCAGACATTAATAACATAAAAAGTCAAGTGATCCAACATGTGTTCAGAGTATGTCAAAGACTTTTGTCTCTTGTGACGTCAACTCTCAAATTAATTCAAGTGTGACAAGGGAGACACCTACTGGAAGTCCAACTGTCGGACGATTACAGAACAGGTCTAGTGAGAATTCAGATGTTTTTATCTCACCCGGTGCTGTAGCCTTGCCGGAAATGTTAGGGGATACTTCTGATACAGTTTTACTTCCTGATGCTACTCATATACCTGACAACATATTGTTGGAACCTATCAATGATATTTCTGATCAGACAGTTAGACGAAGTATTCGGTCTCGGGTTCCTAATACCCGGTTAAAGGATTATGTATGTAATACTGTCAAAGCAATAGACCCCGGCTCCTCCATTCCTCACTCGTCAACGTCTTCAGGTACGCCTTATCCCATAACTAATTATGTGTCTTGTGCAAAACACTCAGTTTTTGGCGGCTATTACTACTCTTAAGGAACAACCAACTATGCTGAAGCTGTGAAACTTCCATGTTGGCGCGTCGCTATGTCTGAGGAAATTGGTGCTCTTGATAAAAATGGCACATTATCTATTACTGATCTTCCGCCAGGGAAAAAGGCTATTGGATGTAAGTGGGTTTACAAAATTAAATATAATTCTGATGGCAGTGTCGAAAGGTATAAAGCTCGATTGGTTGTTCTTGGTAATAGACAGGTTGAAAGGGTTGATTACCATGAAACCTTTGCTCCCGTAGCCAAAATGGTTTCGGTTAGAACTTTTTTGGCAGTCGTAGTGGCTCAAGATTGGGAGTTGCACCAAATGAATGTTCACAATGCCTTTCTACATGGGGATCTTGATGAGGAAGTATATATGCAACTTCCTCCAGGCTATTCGACTACTTCTTCGGGCAAAGTATGTCGTCTTCATAAATCTTTGTATGGTCTACGTCAAGCTCCACGTAATTGGTTTGCTAAGCTTGCAAGTGCTCTTAAGACTTTTGGATTTATACAGTCTTATGCTGATTACTCTCTATTTACTCTACGACGAGGTGAGAATTCCATTAATGTACTTGTTTATGTTGATGATTTGATTATTGCTAGGAATAATTCCGCTGCTATTGCTACTTTTAAGGCATACTTAAGTCGTGAAAGATTTAGGTCCTCTCAAGTATTTTCTTGGTATTGAAATATCTCGAGGTACTGATGGTCTATTTTTATCTCAACGAAAATATACCTTGGATATACTTTCTGAGACTGGACTTCTTGGAGCAAAACCAGCTGCTTCACCTATTGATCAACATCATCGTTTGGCTCTAGATGATGGAACTTTATATTCAGATTCATCTCAGTATCGCCGACTTATTGGGCGGTTGATTTATTTGACCATTACAAGTTCTGAATTGTGTTATTCGGTACACGTATTGGCTCAATTCATCCAATCTCCTCAAGTTGCACATTGGGAAGCTGCTCTTCGAGTTCTTCGTTATCTTAAGAGTCATTCGTGTCAAGGAATTGTTCTACGTAAGGATAGTGCTCTTCAACTTATTGCTTATTGTGACTCTGATTGGGCCTCCTACCCTCTTAGTCGTCGTTCTCTTACTGGCTATTTTATAATTTTGGGAGGCTCACCTATATCTTGGAAGACAAAGAAGCAGCACACTGTGTCGCGTTCTTCGGCCGAAGCTGAGTATCGTTCTATGGCTCATACATGTAGTGAGCTAACTTGGCTCAAGGCGTTATTGAAATCTCTTGGTGTGTCCCACTGTCAGCCTTTGCGTCTTTATTGTGACAGTCAATCCGCACTTCATATTGCTGCTAATCCGGTTTTTCATGAGCGCACCAAACATATTGAGATTGATTGTCACTATGTACGTGATCACATTCAATCGGGTGCTATTACCACTTCTCATATTCGCACAACGGCTCTACTTACAGATATCTTCACCAAAGCGCTTGGACGTCCTCAGTTTGAGCTTCTTCTTCGCAAGTTGGGCATTCGTGATCTCCATGCTCCAACTTGAGGGGGAGTATTAATGGATTCACATATATATTTTGTATATACGGTAGTTATAACATATTTTGTATGTTAGGAAAGATATTAGTTTAGTATAATTTTCTCTCTATATTTGTAAAGCCGCATCAGGCCTATTTAGACACAGGTTTATGCAGTATTGTATTCAAGCTTTTGCGTAATACACAAAACCTTCAAATTCTTACTTTGTTTTTCACAAAGAGGTTAAGATGATTCCATTTGGAGCTGGTAGAAGAATGTGTCCTGCTTTTGGTTTGGCAATGCTGCATCTTGAGTATTTTGTTGCTAATTTCATCAAAGAATTCAAGTGGACGGCTAAGGTTGGAGATGATATAGATTTGTCAGAGAAACAAGAGTTTACTACGGTCATGAAGAATCCATTGTGGGCTCATGTTTCTCCAAGGGAAGAAGAAGATTAATTAGTAGTGTTTTCTTTTTTGTCATTATAGTGCTTAAGGTTTAAATAACTTCTCGTCCCATGCAGATCATTGGAGTTCTACAGTACAATTTGATAAAGGGGGTTACCCCGCTGTTAGAAATTCGACCTGATTCTTGCATTTGTGCTATTTCTTTCTTATTATTGTATAGAGGTTGGTTAGAGCTAGTTATTTAGTCTCTACATATAATCCTTCAAAGAGCCAATTCCATCTCTTTATAAACTTGAGTTTAATTTGAACTACCTTTTTTGTTCAGAAATATGCTACATCGTATTGAAAATGCTGTATTTGATCATGTTTTTTCTCGCTTGGTTTACATAATTTTCCTCTTTTTGCACTCAAAGCTACACTCGTTATATGAGTTTCCGTTGGTGATGGGCCGGGCTTGTTGTCTATCTATTTCAACCTAGACAACAATTGCAGTATGTATAGTATGCAGCATGCAATGCGCAATGCACGCACACTTATTCTTGCAAACCCTATTTTTCCCAGTTTATAGAACTTTTTTTCGGCTAGGGTTTAAGGCAATCCTGATTCTCAACTGAAAATGAAGAAAACATTTGAGTCGACTTTGTCGAGCCTTCCACAAGATACTCAATTTGATATATTCTTAAGGTTACCACTGAATTTCATCTCGATTTCTAGGTGTGTGTGCAAGCTCTAGCGTACTCTACTCTGTAGCCCTAATTTTATTAAATATCACCTTAATCTACTACCCGAAACAACCCTAAGCTCATGTTTAAAGATTACAACCCGGGTAGAGATGTGTATGAACCAGCAATTTACTCCATCAATTATGCTTAAATATCATCTTACTCATTGGAGTTATTTAGTGTTTGGGTCGTAGGTTTTGGTACATCTTAGTGTTTGGGTCTCAAATTTGTCCAATTTAGTGTTTGGGTCATTGACCCGTTAGTCAACTAGGTCAACTAACAGTTTTATTCAAATTGTTGGCTAAAGTCAACTTCAGTTAGTAGTGAATTATAACTCTCTCTAATACGCAACATTGTTAATACGGCGTACCAAATTGCTTGGGGTCTTCCAATGCAAGGCTTAAGGATGTTTTGTCCTATATCAATATTGGTACACCCCCAACCAATTTGGTACCCCTATTAGCAGCTATGCTAATACGAGAGTAAACCAAACCAATAAGGGAACCAACACCCACCCTCATCATCTTCCACTGTCTCCTTTTTCTTTCTGCTACTGCTCAACCACAGTTCGAAACTTTAGTTTTTTTTTAGATATCTAGATCAGCGACTTGTGTTTCTGGCGATACAAGATTGTAAATAGTTCTATCATGATTACATCAAAAACTCAATCATGATCCTCCTAATGGTGTCATTTACATCATAACAAAATAATGATCTCTGTCTCAAAGTTTCTTCTTTTTTTCCGAAACTATCAGAATCAGGTACAATCATGTACGATGGGTTTGTATTTGGATCCATCCGAAGAAAGTTTGGATTGATTAGGTAAATTCCCTTGATCCTTGTTATTTTCTCGTGGGACTAGAAAAATAGCGAGAGAAAGTTCCAACTGATTCAAACAAAATTAAAGTGGTTTATGGATTAAATTTTCCAAATCATCATCTTGAGTTAATCCAACTCCAGCTCCACCGAAATGATAAACAAGTGTTTTCTTCTTACTAGTTGCTGATCGATTAGACCTAAAACAGCCGTATCAGTAGCTATATTTCTTCTCCATCCCGTTTGATATTTTTTATCTAATGAATTAAAACTTACCACTGTCTATCTCTACTTTTTAACCCCGACTGACCTATTCACACCAATCCAAAATTTGAAATCCTAAAGGCTTAATTATTCTTATGACCCTAGAAAACATGTGTCTTACTCTTTAGACTCTGGGAAATAATTATGCAAATTATTCTCTTGGTCCTGAAACAATTGTGAATATTTCCTGCACACATTTTAGCTGTGCATATTTCCTGCACGGATTCTAGTTGTGGATATTTTCTATATAACTTCATATCATTGTGTTTGTTCATCTTTAAAAAATAGTTTTATTAACTTATTTAATGTACATATTATAGTATAAACCATTATGAATGGTTATTTAATATTGTGGATAATAGCTGCACACTAGAAAAACACTGTGGATAATAGATGCACAACGAAAAAAGTCGTGGATAATATCTGCACTAAAAAAAATACTTTGAATGATAGTTGTACTTTAAAAAAAATCTGTGGATAATATTTACACACAAATAAGAAAAAAATAAAAATCATTTAAGGAATAAAAATTTCTAAAAATACGAATAATTTGATATTTATATTTACGCTCGTTGGATTGGTCTTTCAAAAACCTTTCTAAATATATAAAATTTGTCAAATTCCTACGTAAGGTTTGTGAGATATGTTATATTGAAGTTGGTTTGATAATTATACCTTTCAAGAATTTTGTTTATGTCAAATTTTAACATCATTTAACATTTTTATTCATATGACTCTCCTTCTTTTTTAAGGGTCATTTCAATAAAATAGGTTAAAGAATTTTTAAATGGGCTTTAACCCCAAGGTCATAAGAGTAAGAAAGAGTGAGTGAGGGCCCAACACTTAATTCCCACAATCCAAAAATCATATACATCATGGAATTTTCGTCATGGAGTTTTCCAAATTGCCGCGAAGCTGTTTGCCGAAATCCTAAAAAACGCTTACGGACGTTAACTTTATAACCGTTTGACCACAATACACCTAGTTGACTAACGGGTCAATGACCCAAATACTAATTTGGACAAACTTAGGACCCAATAACTAATACATACCAAAACCTAGGACCCAGACACTAAATTACTCTACTCATTGTCGGAAGATTCATTATCATCATCGTGTAAATGCGATGGAGCTGCCCGGATGGATTATCCATTCGAATATAAAAAAGGTAATCATATAACATTTTGGGTTCGTGCAATGGCTTAATTTGCATGAGTATCTCAAGTGATGCAAGTATGTTTTATGAGGATAATACTTTCAAAAAAAAATTTGCTTTCAATAGTATTTGCATTTGGAATCCATCAACCATGGAGTATAAGGAGATACCGGTTACAATGCATGATGTTGATCTCTGCTCACTAAATCCTTACAGTGTTAGTTATGGGTTTGGTTACGATTGCATCATTAATGACTTCAAGTTGGTGAGGATCTCAGGTTACAAAAACTCTGTTTGTTTTCAAATTGAAGTTTATACATTAGGATCAAGTACATGGACTTGCCCTCAAACAATTTCTTACACATTTTCTTACCGTGCTAATGAAAGAATACCTCGTGGTTTGCTTTTCAATGGAGCTCTTCATTGGTTAGGTGTTACAACTATCAAAGAAAACTCTTCCGAAGTTATTATGTCTTTTGTTATTAGCAGCGAGACAATTGTTGATGTGCCATTTCCAGAAGAAACTATGATAACTCTAGAACATAAAACCGTTCCTAAAAATCTAGGAATCTGGAAAGATTGCCTTTGTTTAGTTTTTTTTGTACCGATATATGGGTGATGCAAGAATATGGAGTTGGAGCATCTTGGACTAAGCAATTCACCTTTTCCCAGCAAATAGTATCCGAATACCCGTACTCAGAGCGTATATGGTCTCTTGAAAATGGGGAAATTCTGATTCATACGGAATACGGTTTTGTTTTATTTGATATAAACGATGGAACAGAGAGAAGATTGCATGCGCGGGAAGGTCCTTGCACCGGATGGAAGCCAGAACCTGCTGTGACTTACATGGAGAGCTTGGTTTCATTGAATACGGGTACTTATGTAGAGAGGTCCCGAGCCAGAAAAGATTGAGGTAAATGTTTCCTGGGAGATACTGCAACTTTATCATGTGAAACTACTAGCTAAAGGTTAGTCAAAAAAAAAAAAAAAGGTGCTTTTACGCCCGCTATACTACAAAATCATGTAGTCTTTTTGCATTAAAATATCGGTGATCTGAATTGAGCCTGTTTGATGCTCTTTTAAGCTTTTGAGATTCTGATTTTTCGATATGATGGTTGTACTTGCGCCAATCAAGTACGGTTGTTACTGCTTATTGACAGGGTTCTAAGAAATATAAATTGACGAAGAAGGATTAATAAGAAATGTATTTTGATCTGAGTCAGTCATAAGATCATACATCATAACGGTATACTTTGCAGCATACAGGACGCCATCTATATATTATCGTACTGAACTCTTCTTATTCACTCAAGGAGGTGTCAAATGTATTTCTTCATATGCCCATATCCTTGCAATTACGTACGCTTGTATATCAGTGCATCATATTAATATTCAGTTCTTGCTCTCTATGCGCCTCATATTTATGTATATGTGCACGCATGATTAGTTGATATCAACGTCACTTCTAGTAAATACTGGTGATGGATGTAAAGGGTTGTAGTTGGAGGAAATTCTACAACCACACTCAAGTAAGATCTACAAACTCTATTCAAGACAACATGAGAAGAACTCTAAATTATTTTATTAAAAGATAGATTAAATTACAATATGGATGAAGGGAAACCCTAACTTGGGAAGCAAATAACTTTCTCTCCCCTAAATATCTTATCTCAGCTCACCAAAAAGATCTCTCCCTTCTACAAAGGCACTTGGCTCCTTATATAGGAGTTTACATAGTGGAGGACAGCTAATAAAGCCCTTATTTTCGGATCTGGCGCGCGTCAATGTCGCTTGGACTTTATCATTGTCGCACGGATTCTTTACTGCTGCGTAGCTCTTCACACTTCTGTTGTGACTCGGTGACGTCATCTGGCTCGTCATCTTGGATATGTTATACGCGTTCGTGTTCGCCTGACACTAAAGAGATTATTTCGCATACCTAATGAGTGTGCGGTATTTTGCACCCACATTTTGCCTCTTCTCATATCGTTCTTTTGAGAGAAAAAGCAGTATGAGAAACCCTAGTTTGTTATCTTGCCGCACCAACTCATCTTTTCATATTCCCTTTAGCTGACATCTTTCCAGAACCTCGGCATGGCAGCCTACACGTGTCCCCTTTTTATCTGACACGTCCCTAAAAAGATCTGATAACTACTCCTTCATATCAGTTTCTAATCAATGCATTTATGAAAGGAAATATCTCGGGAAAAGGGGAGAGGATCCTTTATATACCCCATCACGTTTTCTCTTCTTAATCTTTACTTTCTCTCTTCTTTTCTTTCTTCTCTGCAACTTTCATCATCTGCGGCTGTTCTTCTGCTTCTGTCAAAACCTCGATTGATTATTATTTTCTACTTGGCATTCTTTTTTCTGCCCTTCTTATCATTCCTTTTCCTTCATTTTCGAACTCTGTTTTTCATCATCAACATCTCGATCATCTTAATATTGATTGATTTGATCATCTTGATTAAATTTTCATCATTTTGTATTCCCATTCTTAAAATGGCTCCCCAACCCGGCTGGAAGAACGTTAAAGAGTTTAAAAGGTTGGAAGCAGAGCTTAAATCCAATGGTATTGTCCTTACAGCTCCTCAAGGTTCCACCCCTACTACTGCAATTGGACCTGAATGGTTCGCTCTTGATCGATAGGATGATAAAAGAGTCATTGTTTCGCTTGGACAAATTATGGATGGTCTTCCCATTCCTCTTTATAACCCCCAGATTCCTCTTTTTTATGAACTCCTCTCTCACGAAAATTTCGCACACGGTATATTTCAGCTGAGCGGCGATTACATCGGGATAATGATAGAATACGCCCGTCATGCGGCTGGATTGGGGTCTTCTTATCCAAAGTATGTAATAAAGCCAATCATCCCAGAAGAGTATACGGTGGAGAATTTTTTCAAGCATTTCACAGTTACCATCCTAAAGAACGAATTATACCGCTGGGGCGTTTGCTTGAAGAGAGTGGACGGTTTCGCGGAGAGTGATAAGATCATGCGGGATGTTGATTTTCACAACACTTCCAATGATTTTGCGCGTCACTCAAAGGATGTTCATTGGGTGGAGTATCCTGTTATTCTTGAGGGCCCTTATATTACGGGTAAGTTTGCTGATGGGTCAACTCTTCCTCTTCCTGAGAAGTTTGCCGCTTGCAAGCCTTGGGAATTTAACTGGCCAGAGAAAAAAGATGTGGTATGCTGCTTTTAACCTTTTCTTTCTGTTTATTTATTTTCTTTTACTTTTTGTTTCTCTTATTATCTCCTTTGATCTCAGATCGTGCGTCAGAAAAAGAAGGCTAAGAAAAATGCGTCCAAGGCGTCAGATACGCGCACTAATGAAGTAAGAAATACTTTCTTGTAAATTTAACAATATTGTTGCCTCTGTTTCTTATCTCTTATTGTGCGTTTAGGTGGAGACTTGAGACGCTGAGGGCTCTAATATTGGCGTTTCTCCTTCTAAGGGTAAGGGTAATAAAACTGTTTCCAAGTCTATTGCTTAGAATTCTTCCAAGAAGCGGAAAGCATCTTCTCCAACTCCTTTCAATTCTTGCTCGTATGATGACGCTCTGCTTCCTCCTGATAATTCCGCGTCCACATCTTAAATGGGTGACTTACCTAGCATCTTCTCTGACTCACTATCATGTGTTGATAACACCGCGTTGGGTCGGACATGTGATGCGGTTGTTAAGATATGTGACGCTCATTCCTTAAGCCATGATTCTCTTCGTGGTGTTGCCTCCGCCTTATCTCCGGGCTTTCAATTCGCTCTTGGGTCACTAGTAAGTTTTCTTCTTATGCATCAATTTCCATCATGATTTCGCGTTGTTTAGTTATTTTACCGCTTATTTTGTGTTGATGTAGAGTGATCGTATGTCTTATGCGGTCACTAGTGATCTTCAAAGAAAGGTTCATGCTCTGGAAGCGGAGAATCTTAAGCTAAAAGGTGATTATTCTTCTAGCTCTAGGCGTGTGGAAGAGCTTCGTAATAGGAACAATCAACTAAGTGATCTGTATTTTATTCTCCTTTTCACTCTAACATCTTCGCGTTATTCCCGCCCTCCTTTAATTGTGTATCTGCAGAGATCTACAACTTAATAGACGAGGCAATTAATTATCCCGTTGAGGATGACACCTCAGATGACAATTTAAGGACTCTTAATATGGAGGAACTCAAGTTGAAATACGAAATTCTTAAACGTGAACATATGAATATGTTATCTGTGAATAACAGTTTTAAACGCCGCCTACATGATAATAAGGATGAGATTAAGAGACTAGAGGCGAGAGTTAACGCACTCATTACTGAAAAGGATAATGCAATTCTTTAGGATGCTCAAGCTTTAAAGGAGTTTCATGAGGTCAAACTCCAAGTTCAAATAGAGAGAGATCAAGCTATAAAAGAAAAGAACGCTTTGGTTACTCGTGAGAATATGATTCGTTCTCGTCGGCTTATTGGGAATGATGATGAGTTTGAATGGGCTGCTAGGGTTATTGACAATGCTAGGACTGGTTTATCTACAAATGTTAGTTTAGAATATTATCACGCTGAAGTGGTTAGGGCTATTATTTCTGGAAAAGAAGGTTGTTTATGATTCTTCTTTAATTATTTCCTTTTTATACTATACTTTGAATTATTCTCTTGAGCGTCATTAATACTCTTGTCCCCCTTTATAGAAACCGAGAAGAATCATCTCAAGGAAATTGAGGAGATGAAACTGAGGCTTTCTTCCAGGGATTCTAAGTACCGCAGACTGAAGAAAAAGTTGATAGTCTCTGTCTCCAATCTGAATAAAGATGCTATTCGCCTTCGCGACTCATGTGTTAAGAAGAACGCAGAGGAGATCTGTGCTGCATATAACATTCCTCTACCAGATTTCACGCCTTCTGAAGTTTCTCCAAATGAGGAGGACATTAAGATATCTGATAGTGAAGCTGAATACGAGGAATATGAAGAGACTGACGAAGAGGACAATGACTCGGAGACTGGGGAAGAATCAGAAGAGCACTCTTCTGAAGATGTTGAAGGTGATTTGGGTGGGAAATAGACGCAGCTTCTGAAGACCCTTTTCTCTTTTCTTTCTTTTTCTATGCTTGTCAAGTCCTCATCTACTCTTTGTATTATGTTATCCTTCTTCATCTTTCGTACGCTGGTTGTTTCCAAGCTTTTGAGAATCTTTCTTCAATGTATATTTTTTTCCTACCTTTACTCTTGCATATTTTAATCCTGCAATTTTTCATTATTCGAAAGCAAAGCATTTATCCAGTGACAATAGTGTATAACATGTGCGTAAGTCTATCATATAGGGGCGGATAACATTCCTTTATATGTTTGAATTCCCATTCTTGCCTCTGTTAGCCGTTACAAGATGATTGAGTTATGCATTTGTGCATTAATGTTTGCAGGCATCTTCAATATTATTAATTTAGTATCGTACCTACGTATCTTCTCGTTTATTTTACCTCTTGATTTATCTTATTTTTCTGCCTCAGCTATTTTTTCACCATTATTTTCGCGTCTATGCGTTATTCTATTCCTTTACTTTATTTTTATGTATGTGCGTTAATCTTTACTTTTTTATTGCGTACACTTTTTTTATGATGTTGCACGCTCTATTCTTTGAACTCCTTTCCTGCAAAATAATGTTAGTTACATTTTCATAGATCTGTTTGTGTTTCTCATGTGGTCTTATTTTGCCTCCCTAATTAGAGGTCTTATTTTGCCTCTGGGTATTATTTGTGGTCATGCGGCGAAATCGCAGGCGGTCTTTACACTTTTATGCAATGACCCATTGATTTCGCCTTATCATCTTTCGGATTATTGCCTCTGCAGGATACATTGACGCGCCAATACGACAGGCCTATACTCTCCTTTGAGTCATAGCCCCATGATATTAACGTCTTTTGATACAATTCAGCTCCCTAATGGAGGGTGTCGTCCCTATATTCCCCTTGACTGCCCCTCAAGGAAGCTTACCCCTACCGGGTTAGGGTGGGTTCTTCCCATCCAGTGATGCCAAAAATCAATTATGTTCGTGGCCTCTTATCCCTCCGCCGATATAACTTATGGTTACGAGACCACACCCTAAGTGGGGTTTCTTGAGGACCGAGTGTATCATAGTCAGGACTTGCCAAGAATGGTCAGGTATGCTCCAAACGCCCCAGGCACTCTTGACTCAACCGTGTACCCCGGCGCCCTGATCGAGTTTCTACACTCCTTAGGAGAAAGCTTCGTACCTTAGTCTTTTGACTAAGGCGTTTCCGCTGGATAGGCTTTTGTTTCTCCCCAAATCTCCATGACTCAGGTTCCAGTGTCGGTATAGATTTCACCTGAGCCATGCTAACTAGGTTTCCCCCAATTATGAAGAGCGTTAGGTCTTATTTTATCCTTTTGCTGTTATGTGAACTAGGGTGCACGCCACAATTGGATGCCTAGCCTCCCTAGTTAGAGGTTTTAACTTCTATTGCCTTCTATTAAGGTCTTATCATAAGGTCTTATTTTTGCCTTTTTATTGTGTTTGCATCTTTTATGAAATGTTTAATATATATAAAGAAGAAGAATTTTTCATTTTCATTCATACGCTTGATTAGTAAAATTCTGATGTCTTCTCTCTTCATTTATTCTCCTACATAATACCTACTTGTTGTATAAAAAACCCAATCTAAGATGACCTGTTTGCTTCCTTCGACCTTTGTGCTTCATTAAGTTTGCATACAGACTATTTATTTTGTTGTATTATGATTGCCGCATGAACCATACTTCTTCAAATATACTTGGTTCCAAGGTTGGCTAAGTTGTCTTCCCTCATTTTGTCCTTTATCATCAATCAATTCATACATACCATTTCCAATAATTTTCTTAAGGACGTATGGTCCATCCCATGTATCCTTTAATTTTCCATTTCCATTTTTCTGGTAGGGTGGTGTTTGTCTCAATACTAGCTCTCCTATCTTGAATTCTTCCTTTTTGACGCACTTGTTATGGTCATCTTCCTGCGCCGAAGTTACCGCTTTAGTGTAAGTCTTGTTCATTTCTCCGCTCTTTCTCACAACATCAACCATTAATCTTTCACTTCTCTTATCCTCTTGTATACTCTTCTTCCAATTTCTTCTTTTACTTGCGCGTTCTTCACTTTTGTCCACATCAATTTCATTACAAGTTGTTGCCTCATTGGTGTCTCCTATTATTACTCCAACGCCTTGAGGTAAGGGAAATTTGATACATTGATGAAAGGTCGAAGCCACTCCAAGAATGTTGTGTAGCCATGGTATGCCTATCAAGGCATTGTATGGGGACTCCACATCAACCACGCAGAATACCACTTCTGTGGTTATGTTCTTGAGAGGGATCCGCATTGTTACCTCTCCTTTCGGATTATATATTGGTTGATCCATTGAAACCATAAATCTTATAAGTCGAAGGGATGAGTTCCTCATCTCTACTGCCCATAGTCTTATAAGCATGGTAAAATAATATGTCAACTGAGCTGCCAGTATCTATCAATATCCTACTTATTTCCCATGCGTCTGCATCAATATCTTCTTCATCTTCAGTCCTTGTTTTTGGGATAATTTCCAGCTTTACAACTAATGGACTTTCATGCAATTCTCCTCCCTTGGTACTTCTTCTGCACTAAAGGAAATAGGATTGCCTCTGCCAATCTTGAAATGGTGATACCTTTGCCAAGTTGAGTATTTATTTTCCGTCATCATCTCTTGCATGAACTCGACTCAGAACCTTGTCATGGAAGTCTTCTATGCTTCTGAATGAGTGTATTATTGAGTTGCAGTATAAGTTCTTTGCATTCGCTCCTACTTCAATCAAATATGTTTTCTTTCCTATGTCCATTCCTGACGCCTGCCTTTCTGGTGGTGGTGGTGGTAGATTCTTTTGTTGTGCGACTAGGAAGTTGTTTAATTTCCCTTGACCTATCATTCTTAGTATAATTTTATGCACATTTCGACAGTTATTGGTGCTATGACCATGAAAACGGTGATAAGTACAAAACTCTCGGCTTCTTTTTTTTCCTGGTGGTGGTTCGTGACCCATATTTGGTGGTGATGGTATGTCTTCCATCAAGATTACCGCCTCCTAGATTTTGTCTATTGCGGTGTTTAGATGTGGCGTTTTTATTTCTTCCCAAACTATTCTATTTCCTCCAGGGCCTTGATTATAGTATCGCTTTTGTCCTCTATAACCGTCTCCCTGGTTATCAAGTCTTTGAATCTTGTTATTACCTGCATGGTTATTATATTGTCTTTCTCTATATTCTCTTTCATACATTTCCTGGTCTCTACTGCTCATGGCTACTTGCTTTTGCTTATCTTCTATTACCACCTTTTCTTGACTTCCCTGGGAGGTGCTTGAGACTGCATTTGTTGTCCTTGGAAGTAGGCTTGCATTTCCTTCTTTTGCGTTCGTAACCGCAACTGGGTAAGATTCCATTTCTCTTTTCTTTTCTTCAAGAGCGATGTAGTCTTCTTTGAACTCGCGCAGCTCTGTCATCGTTATGGTATCTTTTATCCTGAATATCCGCGTATACAACAAATCTGTTGGAAAAAGTGCGTTAATGAAAGCTAGGATGAGATTTCATTCATCTACTCTTCCGGTCATCTCACTACACATGGTCCTCAAACGTGTGGTTAAGTTGCGCAATCTTTCATTGATTCTTCTCCTTAAGTTGAATACCTTTTCTATTCCTGGTTGTAACATGTTGTTACTGATATATGCTCCTAAGAATATGCTTTGTAGGTGATTGAATGATTGATGTAATTTTAGATAGTGGTAAGAAATGAGGTTGTCGTTCACTCGGATTTGTAGAGATTAAAGTTTTTTTAAAATACTAAATAAATATATACAAAGATATTTAACAATGGGCGAGAGGTACTGGGACTAAGGATTTAGCCAATCTTCATAACATAAGGTTCACTTATTTATTCTCAACAATTTTAGCTCAAGAAATATAAACATGGACTCTATTTTTTTGCCAAGGAAGATTCTCAAAACATTGATTGTAAATGTTAAACATGGGACATCAAATCACCTAAGCTAAGCATGACCTATCTAATCAAATGACAACCAATTTAATCAAATCATATTTCAATTAATTTTAATGCAAAAGTCATAAAAAGAATAAAAATAAATTTACCATGTATGAAGTTCGGCCTCCTCCGTCGTCCCAGTGTTGGGGTTTACCTCATCATGATGAAAACACGCTCAAAAGATTTATTTATAGCTCAAATGGTGTTTACAATGATGAAATGGAAGAAAATGATTACAAACAGAATTTTGTGACGCATATAAAGTGTCGGATAATCACTGTTCCAAAGAACGATACAAGTGTAGTGCTGCTGTCACTGTAGCAATACGACCCTCACCCTATTGTCGCTATCACTGTTGAAGAACGACGGTTACGATGCGTCTTATGTTCTTCGCGTTCATCATCATCAGCAGCAGCAGAAACTGAGTTCTGCAATTTGTGATTTCTTCTTCTCTGGCTCTCCTCAGCTCCCCAAACTCTCCACCCCCACTCTTAGTCTCCCAGGGACTCTATTTATACCAAAAACAGGCGTTGAATCTCCTCCATTAATTCCGAAATATTCACAATATCTTTTATTCATGGTACGGGAATAATCAAGATTTTCATTCTCTGTTTAGCTCCTCCACGCGTTTTTAGAAGTCCAATCTCCTTATTTGTATCCATTACGGTCCAACACACTCCAAACTCGTGCATTACAGGCATCGAACTCACTGTAATTCATGTTATCCCGTGAAAATGTGTGTAACTCTGTTTTGCTCCATGCGATGATTACAGCCAATTCTAATCCAAACAGACACCCATAACAGCTTTCTATGGTCATATCACTTCTACCCATTAAGTTTCAGGGATTGAATCTCACTAAATCACGTCCAAAAATCGATCGAAAATTGGATAGAGAAATAAGTTTATTTTCCCGCCAAAAATATTCTTTTGAATTTGAGAAGAACATGTCCTCCCCCTAATCCTGCACGGGTGTCCCTTTAGCACTTGTCTTATGGGGTGCAAATAGTAATTTTTGTGCGTAGACAGTAATTTTTCCGGGGTTCCTCCGACACATTTTTGGGGTGCTGCCGGTGCATTTCTGGGGTGCCTTTAGTACTCTATCCTGGGGTGTAAAACACCACTTTTCGAGCCAATTTCGCCGCAAGAGCTTATTTCTCTAAAAATACCTACAAAGACATAAAATAACAAAATAAATACAAAATCAAACACTAACAATATATACAATTTAGACATATTAGACACAATAATGCGTCTATCAATGATCTGATTGTTCCCATTGGCAATCCATCAAACCATTGTAAAGCTTCTCCTGTTAAGCTGGCGGGAAAATATTTTCATAAGACTGCATCATTATCCTCCCATTGAAATAGAGACCTGCTGTACGCCTTTATATGTTGTACTGCACATGTAGTTCCAATAAAAATATTAGTAAATACAGGTAGTGTGCATTTAGTTGGTATTCCTGCGAGTTGTATTTGTCTTGCGGATAGTGTTTTTCCTGCTTCTTCTATTGCTTCATCTAATTGTCGCCTTCCTCCATCTCTTCGTGCTGTCATCACCGCTCTTACTTCTGCTAACTCTCTTAAAATTGTTTCATTCATGGCTTCGTCTGCATCTTGTTGCATAAGTCTTTTCAACCTTGCTTGCCTTACTATATTCTCGTGTCTATTTTGATGCATCGCCTCCTAGAGTTCTCGTTCTTCCGCTTCTTCTCTTATTCTCCTTTGTCTGTCCCTTTCATTTCTGGCATTGATCTGTGCGTCATTATGTCTTTCATTTTCTTCGGCGCGGTCCCGTTGTTTTTGCAACATTTCTCTTCCGTGTAGTATTATCTTCCCCTGCTCTTCATCAGTTTCATCTTCCTGATCATAATGCATGCGGTTATGTTCATCTTGTTTCTCATGTCGATTGCCCCTGTGATTTCCTTGTATGCGGTAATATTCGCCTTGTTTTGCGTATCGACCATCGATTGGTGGTTGTTCTACGCGATTATGACCGCGCTCCTCCTTTATATTATCACCTACATGAGAATTCTCAACAATGTTATTATTTAAAGGCTGTTCTTGTCTAGGATCCCGGCGGCTAGACTGGCTACGCCTTGACGTGCTCCTGCTTGTCCTTGACCTTGAGCCTGCACGTGTTGTCCTTGATGTGGTTCTCGACCTATGCTCTTGCAACCTGATATTCTCTTCTCTTATCTCATCGTTCTGACGCGTTAAGTTCGCACGTGCTTCTTCTACTCTCCTCCTTTCTTCAACTAATATTTGTCGGAGTTCTGCTATTGTCATGTTCTCTTCATTGTCTCCTACTGGTCCTTCCTATCCAGTTCTTTGTTCGTTTTCCTCCACCGTATCTGTATCTGTAGTATGAACACTTACCTCGTCTTAGTTGCGGGTGTTTTTATCCTACTTTACGTGTTGGATCTGAGATTGGACTTGCGTTCCTCTATTGTTACTTTCTCCCATCCTTAATGATTCAGCAATTTCGCCTCTTCTTCTTCCTGCGATTCTTCTACTCCTCCTAGTTGCTATCATGTCTTCTCCTGCAGATGCCTGCCTCACCATTCTTTGTTCCAACAGGGTATATCATCCAAGATGTATTCTAGCGCCAAAATGTAGTTGCAGGAAATCCTACAACCACACCCAATTAAGATCTACAAACTCTATTCAAGACATCATGAGAAGAACTCTAAATTATTTTATTAAAAGATATATTAAATACAATATGAATGAAGGGAAACCCTAACTTGGGAATCAAATAACTTTCTCTCCCCTAAATATCTTATCTCAGCTCACCAAAAAGATCTCTCCCTCCTACAAAGGCACTTGGCTCCTTTTATAGGAGTTTACATAGTGGAGGACAGCTAATAAAGCCCTTATTTTCGGATCTGGCGCGCGTCAATGTCGCTTGGACTTTATCATTGCCGCACGGATTCTTTACTTCCGAGTAGCTCTTCACACTTCTGTTGTGACTCGGTGACATCATCTGGCTCGTCATCTTGGATATGTTGTACGCGTTCGTGTTCGCCTGACACTAAAGAGATTATTTCGCATACCTAATGAGTGTGCGGTATTTTGCACCCACAAGGGTGGTACTTATGAGAGAGCGCCTATAAACATAGCTCCCACCTTAACCTTAGTATTCAAAACAACAACAACCCTAAGCTCATGTATATACATGACCAACGGGATGCAGGTATGAAGGCCCTGCAACTCTCTCAATAGATGATACTTACCAATAAACATCATACATATTTATGGATTCTATATTTGCAAAGAAGTTGGGGGACCATTTCCTAAACCTTTTGGACACAAGATGGCGGCCACCGGATTCTTGTATGGAGCTTCTTATCTCATGGCAGTTGAAATTCTAAACTGAACCTATTGAATTCCTCAAATTTTATTTGCCTTTCGCTATATGGCAGCAAATTTGGAAGGAAAGGAACGAAAAAATCTTCCGTAACAAAGAAGAATCAGTAGAGCGGGTTATCCTTCAAGTGAAAGCTTCTTTATTCAGCTGGGCAAGTGTTCATTATTCCTTAAAGCAATTCAAGTTTGCTAACTTCATCCATGATTGGCGGGTTTTTAAACGGTAACGGGTATCATCTTGTAATAGTGAAAGGATTTGTGTATCCTACTACTAGTTTTCTGGCCATATTTATGCTGTATCTTCTAAGTGCTTTCTCAGCACTTTTTATTGCATGAATTTTATCTTTTCCCCCCCTCCAAAAAAAAATCGGTATTTAGGGGTAAAATATATAAAATTGAATAAAATAAGAAGTTGGTTAAACAAAGACTTTCCAGTCAACCGATAGCGGATAGCCCATGCCATCCGTTAAAAAATAGTACTTACAACATGACTTCAGTTCACAACGGAAATTCAAGAAAAACCCATCTGGATCTGGTGTCGTTTGCACTAACTTTCCTGATCTATTCCTCCTTGACATGTTATACCGCGGCCTTTTTGGGTGAGAATTTAACGTGAAAACCATCCTTGACGGATAAACCAGGCCATCGAACTGCTTGTCCACCTTTGACTTTTAACCAACTGACAACATTTTGCAGACATAAATTTATTCAGAGTCTCACAATTTACTAGTCTCACTAAAGACAGTCATGATGGAAATATAACTATATAAGTAGTAATACCTGAATTTGGTGACCAGAACATGAAAAAATACGGACATCAAAACCTTGGTGAACTCAGTGCCAGCACAGTTCCTCTTACCTCCCCCAAACGGAATGAAACTTTTTCCCACAATATTTGAACCAATGTCCTATAGTTTAAACAACACCGATGGAAGCAAATGATCGAATGGTGAAATAAGGTGTTTATTTTGATTTACTTAAAGAAACCATTTGTGAGTTAGTGATTTGATTCATCTCATAGTACTTACATTCCATCTCCACGGATTAAAAGAGAGAGGGTCCTTGAATTTGTATGGGTTCATGTGTATTTCCGTTTGAACAACCATGATTATCCAGCCTTTGGGAATTACATATCCTACAACAAAAACATCATTGTTTGTGACGACGGGTTAAAATAAGCATTATTCTTGAGACGGGCAGAAAAGAGGAGATATATAATTATATATACCATTTATATGTACATCTTTACTGGCTTTTCTCACTATCCCCGGTATACCATTTGTCATCCTAAGTGTTTCATTGATAACCTGCAAGTATATATTCCACAATTGAGTTTATCGATGGCATCATAAATTTGTATATACATGTGAGCGGTTTAATCATCTGTACCTGAGACGTAAAGGTCATCGATTTGTATTCTTGCCATGTAAGTTGAGAAGTTGCATTTTCTCTTCTAGAAATAATAGCTTGTTGCTCTTCCTGGAAGACAAAGAAAAAAGGTGAATGAGAAGGTACACGTACGAGTTTTGACATCAGGCCATTGGTAATCATCAAAAAAAGGAAAAAAAATAAAATTGATTAGGGGCTGTACAAACCAGTAAGGGACAGTACAAACCAATAATTGATTCACCACCAAAGGTGCTTTCTGGTCTGTTAGAAACATCATAGCAACACTAAGAGCTGTAGAAATTGTTTCAAAGCTAGCAAAGACAAGCGCAGTCATTACAACTGCAGCGAAATCGTCACTCAAGAACTTCTCCTTCTCTATGTCATCTATGAGTTGATCAAGAAAATCCCCTCTACGTTCTGCGCTAGAATTTTGTCTCTCATGTAGGATGTCCTTCATTAGTTCCAACACTTTCTTTTGGTTCTGATTAAACACACACGCAGAAAATAATCCAGCATTAGCCAATTAACGCTGTTTGCATTTTGAAGGCTATAGCTAGCTGTTTGCAATTAGCGCTGTACATATTTACCTTCATACATCGATGGAATGTAGTACCAGGTATGTTGAGGGGAATGTTGATAATACCTTTAATGAATTCTGACAACATCTTAACCAAATTATTTGTGGATTTAGTAGAGTCATAACCTAACTGTTCCTTCAATACGAACTCAATAATCATCTGTTGATGAAATCCACAAAACAATCAACAACAAAAAAAGCAATACAAAATTTCAGAAACGAAATAATTATTAAGGATGGATCATTAAGGCTTTATGCAGAATGCAGTATACACACACGTACGTACAGTGGCAGTGCACTCTTTTATTTCGACCGAAGGTTGAGTCGACCAAGAATGTAAAGCTTGGTTGGCCATCAATTCTAATTTTGGAAGCAACTTGTCTTTTAGGCTTTCGGTGCCGACGTGATTGAGAAGTAGATTTTTAAGAGACTTGTGGATGTAAGCGGTTGCTGTTGTATTTATCAGAGACTCTCCTAGAAAATTATCAAATGAGTCCATGTACCACAGATGAACCGACTTTCCTTCTTCCATGAATATATAATTGCTGATCTCTGGGTCTGTTGTTATAACCATTTTCTTACCTGCCAAACTAGTTTTAAACAATGTTCCGTACCTATAAAATGCAAAATTGCATTAGATAGTACACCAGCCGAGAAAAAACATTACGGGGACTAGCTGTTATAATCGTATAGTTCCATAAACTAGCTAACTATGATATGGTGATCAATGGAATATTACCTGGAGACTCTCTTTTTTATAAATAGTGGTGTATCCAAGGAGTAACTTGGGATCAAGAACTGAATGGTCTCGCCGATGAGAGGGAACCCCATTGAACCTGGTGGAAGTTTTCCGTTTTTGCACTTTGGATTCGTCCATCTATAAGCATAATGTGTAAAACTGATTGTTCCCAGAGCTATCAAAAATAGTACAATAATAGGCCACATGTTGAGGATTCCGGGCCGGAATAGTGAACAAGTCTGCTATTCTCAAAGGAGAAGCAGGAAGGAGTTATGTTGCGTTTTCTCGTAGGAAGGAGTAATGTTGCGTTGTTCAACCCAAAGCTGACTTTTGAAATTAAAAAATGTCAATCTTTCTAGAATCTAAGAAAAATTTAAACAAGTTGAAATAGTTAGTGCCTCTTGAAAATGGTGAAGTTACTCCCTCTATTATATTGACGGAATTTGAAATTTTATTTGTCACACTAAATAAGCATAGTCTTATTTTCAAGATGAATTTTCTCATAAATATCCTTATTATTACATATGGAGAGTTGTGATAGTAATAGGACAAAGGGTAAAATAAGAAAAAATAGGAAAAATGATGAATTCAAGGTAGTTTTCTTAATTAAGAAGAGAATTGACACCTTCGTGCTGTGATTAAAGAGACACTATCAATTTGGTACCGCGACATGGTAGTTGGCATTACACATTATCCCATACGTTGGTAATCGTGGCTAGTGGGTAATTTGTTTTCCATTTAAGTACTAAATCAAGCCAACGTGGTTGTTGAGATCTCATTAAGCCGTTCTGAATGGCGCATCACATTCTCCCACCACTGTCATGGCCGTTGAAAATAAGCCTGACAGTGTCATATTTATACTATGCCGTTATGACTCATCACAATCAGAAGGCCCATACTTACATCTTCTTGTTCGCTAGAATCTTACTTGCCATCTGAATTAGACTTGCCATCTAACTTGGACCAATCAGATGTCAGAGCATTTATTTTCTTATTTATCCGACACCAGTTTCAAAGTCTGATTTGATTTATAGATCTGATTCGAAGTTATTTGAGTTAGGTATCATTTTGTAGATGATTTATTGGTCACATACATGGTTTTTAAAATCGTGCGATTCACGATTCGAATAGCACGATTCGCTTCATTTTGAACAGAATCGCTTCAAATCGCTTCCATAAATCGTTTTGTCCAAGAATCGGTAGTCAACCTTGTTTGACTATGCTTCTTGACTCAATTCTAATGTAAAAACAGATTTTTGACTACCGATTCTTGACTCAATTCTAATGTAGAAACAGATTTTTGACTACCGATTCTTGACTCAATTCTAATGTAGAAACAAATTTTTTCAAAAATGAGAGTGTCACGCATTAAGCCTCCAACCACCGTTTCACCTCAATTTTTGTTGATATTTAATGAACTTTATTAGTACATATAGAAACCAAATACCAAAACTAGGAAAACGCAACCCCTAAGCCATTGTTCTAACTTGGTTGTAGGTGTTAAACTCAATATATTTTATATTTATACGTCAAAAATCAAACCTCAGGAATATTTTGTACAATTCAATGATATTTTTAGGCATACTTTTACAATTTAATAATCAACCATGAACGATTCACGATTTAATATACGATTCGATTCGCAAATTTCAAAAAACGATTCACAATTTTAAAACCTTGGTCACATATACGACTGAAATCAAAAATATTTTATAACTTTGCCATTTTATAATGAGTTATATTCATCATATAAAACCAGATACTGACGAGTCACATGAGTAAAAAAAAGAAAAAAAACTGTTAATGACTTTTGTTATAGGGAGGTCGATTTAGGATCCAGTGGTCCATGACAACGTGAGAGTTGATTTGTATCAAGCCAGAGTGGTGGTTGAGATATATTATAGATTACGCCATTCTGAATGGCGCATCACACTCTCCCACTGTAATGGCCATTGAGAACTTGAAAGTAAATCTGACAATGTCAGATTTCTATTATGCTGTTCTGAATAATATGCTAATCACGAACTCAAGAAGTCAATGTAAATAAACAACTAAAATGTTGCAGTAATCATGATCAATTAGGAAAAGGTCCAAATTAAGAATGCAGAAATGATGCCCACTTCCTCTATGGCAAGCATTTTTGAAAGGCAATGATCAGTCAGGGAAAAAGTAAAAGGTTGCAGTAATCTCGTACGAATGAAGTATCGATACTATTCTGAGGTTGTTGATGCATAAGTAGAAGCTATGGGTGATCGTCAGAAAAAAGATGCAGTGCCATTCTACATTTTATTCTCATTTGCAGACATATATGATGTATTGATGATGTTTATGGGGACAATTTCTTCAATGGGAAGTGGCATTGGTATGCCGATCTTGATGGTCTTGGTTGGTCAATACATTGATGCCTTCGGAACCTCTGACCCTTCTACTATTGTTCCTTACGTGCTCAAGGTAAATTTGTCGATCACCATTTTTAGTTTTTGGTTACTAGTAATTAAACAAAAAATCACAGTCCTGAACTAGGTTGAGACTTTTATGGACAAACTATTGTTTCTCAATTATAGACAGTTTATCTTATGCACAAACTATCTTTGTAGATCACGTTGAAAGGTGTGTACTTAGGCATTGGGGTAGGGCTTGCTACATTTATACGTAAGTGAGTAATTTTTCTTCTTCTGTTTTTGGTTTGGATGGTGAGAATTGAAAATTTTGTCATGATTTTGCTTCACATATTGTAGAAATGTCTTGCTGGATTATAAGTGGTGAAAGATAAGCAAGACGAATGAGGATTGCATATCTAGAAGCGGTACTCAAACAAGACATTGCATTCTTCGACATGGAAACAACTGGGGAGATCATTGGAAGCTTAAATGGCGACACTGTACTTATTCATGATGCCACTGGTGACAAAGTAATATTTTATCATTTGAATAATTTTTCTTTGGAGTATATATTGGTGCAATAATCAAAAACAGGAAATAATCAAATAAGAAAAAGTTATTGATACTTGTTCTTTTATAATAGAAGTGATTGATTTGACAAAACGTACGAGATCCTCCGATCTCCACAACAGTAACAAGGAAAAACTTTGGAAAAACAGAGTGAGTCACGTGTTCAACATGTTGTCCTTAAGACATTAGCACCCGGCTACACTCAAAAATGATGCTATAGTCCTCACAGGATGAATATCTCCAGGATAAAACACTCTACTACACCTACTACTAGTATATGTAGTGGATGCTCAACTTGAGCTTGGAAACTCCGAAAAAACCCTTAAGGAAAATCGCGAACGCTAAAGAAAACAATAAAATATTTTCCCTTGGGGGTCTCTCTAAAATATAGAGAAACCCCTTTCCCATAGATTTTATAAAAGTAGAGAATTTGTTTATATTATGGAATAATACAACTTAAGAAGAGGAACTCCCCGATGTGGGACTAAAAAATTTCATTCACAAAAGAAAACAATAAGTTATTATTTTTCTTAAAAACTTTAAAAATCAATTTTTTATTAATTGTTTTCCAACAATCCCCCACATGAATGAAAACCTCAATAAAACATGAAAAAACACAGGTAGATCTTGGTAAATCAACAACCCAACCTCAAGACCCTGCCTGACCGAACAGACATATGGATCGTCTGTGTGTTGAAATCATACTAGTCATTTCTATGTCCTCTCTCTGACACAAAAGTGTGTTGACTCCAGGGTCATACTATGGATTACATAAATCATAATAGTATAGAGAGCTTTCATCTTTAGTTTCTCACAGGTGAGACTAAAGGTTTCTTTTATCAAAGTGAAAATGCATGAACTAGTGAACCCTTAGTGACCCTTAGGTCCTAAGTTCCAGTAATACCAAAACCATCAAAACAAAATGAAACTCATTTTCTCAAAATGAATTAAATTTCGATAAAAACTAAAAATCACATAAAAACGTAGGAAATACCATTTTAGGAAGAGGTGTCAATGAGGTCTTGAACCTTTGCTTAGTGAGATATTACCGGAACTACTTGCTAGAGACAGTGAACGTGATGTCTTGAACTGCTAGCGTTTGATGTAATTCGCGATAACAACCACGCATGATATCTCCAAGGTTGCTGCCAAGCTCGTGTCGTTGTGTCCATTTTGGCCCTGGACATATCCTGTTTATCAGAATGCTCTAGAGAATTAGCTCATATTCTCATAGGAAGCGACCCACTTCCTCATTCAGATAGGCGAGTTTCCATAAAGAGTGTTACTGCTATACCCCACTTCAATCTTAAATTGAAACTATAAAACTCATTAAAACTTCTTAAAATTCATCCTTCGCATGCAGTTACACTATCATGTCTACATCATAGGGAAGGGGAAGAGGAAACAATTCTCTGATAGTGTTTACCTTTACCAACCACAAATTAGTTGTCTCATTCGAAACCTTGATCTTGGGATCTCCAGTCAGCAATGTAACACCCCGAGTTCCGGACCAGTGTCAAACCCATATGGAGATCCGAACTCGAAGCGTTAGGGTCGGAACGAGACTATTGCATACACTTTTTTTTCTTTGTTTATTATATTGAACCAAGCACAATTAAATTTAAATACAAAATTATCTTTTTAAACATCTTTAATAATATTCTTAACAAACAATTACACATAAGGCAATTACAAGATATATGCACACAATCAACAAGATAACTAACTTCTTAATTTACACTTCCACATTCCGTAATATCTGAAAGAAATGTCAATTGGGGTGAGATGACAGCTCAATGGAATGCATTCTCTTTCTCAAAACATGCGAAAAAATGACAATCAATCAAAGAGCACATACAGCATGATAATTCAACACAACTTCAAGGATTTACTTGTATATCCATTAAACAAACTCAGTCATTTATCTTTATGCACGAGTTTCCCCGGTTCGTGCCCCTCCTATCTACTTATTGGGTCATTTCGATAAGTTGCACGAGCTTCTTCAGTTCGTGCCCTGCCAATCCTCCTATCGGGGTCATTTCGATAAGTTGCACTAGTTTCCTCAGTTTGTGCCCTGCTAATCCGCTTATCGGGGTCATTCCGATAAGTTGCACGAGTTTCCTCGGTTCGTGCACCGCCATCAAAACAAACATCTCGATTCATGTTTAAACCACAATACTAGCAAAACATGACAAACAACGTATATTTCTTTGAAGCATTTAAGCAAACACAGTAACTGCAGAAATTTATATTACAGGTTTTATAATGATTCCTCTAACCGATCGTCTTCAAATTTTAGGTGAACATTTATCACATACTTATCTATGACGTATCCAAAATGTACAGAAAACCAACGGTCCAAATGAAATATATTGATTTTATACCATCATTCTAAAATATGGGCAGATTACATCATTTTACCAAAATATTCACAGTAAATTCATACTAATTTAAAATTTAGCAAACTAAATGCACAATTAAAGATAAGACAATAATCAACAACTTTTATTAAGACCTCAAATCATTTTAACATCATTAAGACTGCTTAAGAATATTAAAACCACAAAAAAAAAAACTTCCATAAATTCAGAAACTATCACCCAAATTCAAGCAAAATTTCAACGGTGAATATACGGTGGATTATTCTCAAATTTTAGCTAGTCATACCCAATCATTTATAAACCAATAATAAAAGTCTGATCATCAATCGGATACATTAAATTAAATATACAAATTCCAGAGCCCTAATGATATAAGAATAAACAAAATTGAAATCAAAGTATAACAAAGAAACACAAAGAGAAAGGGATTAAACATTCTACCTTTTTGTTACAAACTCCTCCTAATTTTCTTTATCTTTATTCTCCAAAAATCTCTAGCTCCATCTTCCTCTCCTTCTCCTTTCTCTCTAGCTTAAGTTTATGTTTATAACTCTCCCTTTTCTTTCTCTCCATATATTTCCTTTTATAAACTATACAACTAATGTAATAATAATACTACTCCTTCTATTAAATGCAATATATCACATTTATTATTTTTCTTAATTCTTTTAATTGTCTCTTTATTTTCTTTTAATAAAAATATTTAAATCTATTATTTATTTATAATCAAAATTGTAATTAGGTAATTATATCCAGCATAACCTTTTCCTAAGTTGTAAGAGAAGAATTTATAAATATCTAAACTCAAGTGTCACAATCTAGACTAAGGCAAAGGAAATTAGTTATCAACAACAAAGTAATTAGCTATGTCGAGTAAAACCCGACACAAGAACGTGAATAAAATTACTTGGTATTACATTATACCACACTTAAAAGAAATTTTGTCCCGAAATTTAAAACATTCCCATAGTTTCAAAATTCTACATAAAATAAAATAGTATAATAAACGACGCGACAACAAAATCAAGCACACAACTACAATTCGCATGAATTCTAAAAAAAAAACACCACCAATAGGATAATGCAAGCAATGCAGCAATCAAATCAAACAAGCATGCATAGCGACATACGAAATAACTTATTTACCATCCCATTCAAGATTTAAAGCCTTTAGCTCTGATACCAACTTGTAACACCCCGAGTTCTGGAGCAGGGTCAAACCCATATGGAGATCCGAACTCGAAGCGTTACAGGTCAAAACGAGACTATTGCATACACTTTTTTTTCTTTGTTTATTATATGTCAAGCACAATTAAATTTAAATACAAAATTATCTTTTTAAACATCTTTAATAATATTCTTAACATACAATTACACGTCAGGCAATTACAAGATATATGCACACAATCAACAAGATAACTAACTTCTAAATTTCCACTTCCACATCCCGTAATATCTGCAAGAAATGTCAATTGAGGTGAGATGACAGCTCAATAGAATGCTTTCCCTTTCTCAAAACATGCCAAAAAATGACAATCAATCAAAGAGCACATACAGCATGATAATTCAACACAACTTCAAGGATTTACTTGTATATCCATTAAACAAACTCATTCATTTATCTTTATGCACGAGTTTCCCCGGTTCGTGCCCCACCTATATACTTATTGGATCATTTCGATAAGTTGCACGAGTTTCCTCAGTTCGTGCCCTGCCAATCCTCCTATCGGGGTCATTCCGATAAGTTGCACGAGTTTCCTCAGTTCGTGCCCTGCCAATCCGCTTATCGGGGTTATTCCGATAAGTTGCACGAGTTTCCTCGGTTCGTTCCCCTCCATCAAAACAAACATATCGATTCATGTTTAAACCACAATACTAGCAAAACATGACAAACAACGTATATTTCTTTGAAGCACTTAAGCAAACATAATAACTGCAGAAATTTATATTACAGGTTTTATAATGATTCCTCTATCCAATCGTCTTCAAATTTTAGGTGAACATTTATCACATATTTATCTATGACATATCCAAAATGTATAGTAAACCAACGGTCCAAATGAAATATATTGATTTTATACGATGATTTTAAAATATGGGAAGATTACATCATTTTACCAAAATATTCACAGTAAATGCATACTAATTTAAAATTTATCAAACTAAACGCTCAATTAAAGATAAGACAAGAATCAACAACTTTTATTAAGACCTCAAATCATTTTAACATCATTAAGACTACTTAAGAACATCAAAACAACAAAAAAACGAAACTGTCCATAAATTCAGAAACTATCACCCAAATTCAAGCAAAATTTCAACGGTGAATATACGGTGGTTTATTCTCAAATTTTAGCTAGTGATACCCAATCATGTTATCAACCAATAATAAAAGTCTAATCATCAATCGGATGCATCAAATTAAATATACAAATTTCAGAGCCCTAATGATATAAGAATAAAAAAATTTGAAATCAAAGTATAACAAAGAAACACAAAGAGAAAGGGATTAAACATTCTACCTTTTTGTTACAAACTCCTCCTAATTTTATTTATCTTTATTCTCCAAAAATATCTAGCTCCATCTTCCTCCCCTTCTCCTTTCTCTCTAGCTTAAGTTTATGTTTATAACTCTCCCTTTTCTTTCTCTCCATATATTTCCTTTTATAAACTATACAACTAATGTAATAATAATACTACTCCTTCTACTAAATGAAATATATCATATTTATTATTTTTCTTAATTCTTTTAATTGTCTCTTCATTTTATTTTAATAAAATATTTAAATCTATTATTTATTTATTATCAAAATTGTAATTAGGTAATTATATCCAGCATAACCTTTTACTAAGTTGTAAGAGAAGAATTTATAAATATCTAAACTCAAGTGTCACAATCTAGACTAAGAAAAGGAAATTAGTTATCAACAACAAAGTAATTAGCTATGTCGGGTAAAACCCGACACAAGAAGATGAATAAAATTATTTGGTATTACATTGTACCACCTTTAAAAGAAATTTCGTTCTGAAATTTAAAACATACCCATAGTCTCAAAATTCTACATTAAAAAAAATAGTATAATAAATGACACGACAATTCAATCCAGCACATAACTACAATTAGCATAAATTCTAAAAAAAAAAAAAAACACCACCAATAGGATAATACAAGCAATGCAGCAATCAAATCAAACAAGCAAGCATAGCGACATACGAAATAACTTATTCACCGTCCCATTCAAGATTTTTAAATCCTAGAGATCTGATACCAACTTGTAACACCCCGAGTTCCGGACCAGGGTCAAACCCATATGGAGATCCGAACTCGAAGCGTTACGGGTCGGAACGAGACTATTGCATACACTTTTTTTCTTTGTTTATTATATTTCACCAAGAACAATTAAATTTAAATACAAAATTATCTTTTTAAACATCTTTAATAATATTCTTAACAAATAATTACACGTCATACAATTACAAGATATATGCACACAATCAACAAGATAACTAACTTCTTAATTTCCACTTCCACATTCCGTAATATCTGCAAATAATGTCAATTGGGGTGAGATGACAGCTCAATAGAATGCATTCCCTTTCTCAAAACATGCGAAAAAATGACAATCAATCAAAGAGCACATACAACATGATAATTCAACACAACTTCAAGGATTTACTTGTATATCCATTAAACAAACTCATTCATTTATCTTTATGCACGAGTTTCCTCGGTTCGTGCCCCGCCTATCTACTTATTTGGTCATTTGGATAAGTTGCACGAGTTTCCTCAGTTCGTGCCCTGCCAATCCTCCTATCGGGGTCATTCCGATAAGTTGCACGAGTTTCCTCAAATTTTAGAACCCTAATGATATAAGAATAAAAAAATTGAAATCAAAGTATAACAAAGAAACACAAAGAGAAAGGGATTAAACATTCTACCTTTTTGTTACAAACTCCTCCTAATTTTCTTTATCTCTATTCTCCAAAAATCTCTAGCTCCATCTTCCTCTCCTTCTCCTTTCTCTCTAGCTTAAGTTTATGTTTATAACTCTCCCTTTTCTTTCTCTCCATATATTTCCTTTTATAAACTATACAACTAATGTAATAATAATACTACTCCTTCTACTAAATGCAATATATCATATTTATTATTTTTCTTAATTCTTTTAATTGTCTCTTCATTTTCTTTTAATAAAAATATTTAAATCTAATATTTATATATTATCAAAATTGTAATTAGGTAATTATATCCAGCATAACCTTTTACTAAGTTGTAAGAGAAGAGTTTATAAATATCTAAATTCAAGTGTCACAATCTAGACTAAGGCAAAGGAAATTAGTTATCAACAACAAAGTAATTAGCTATGTCGGGTAAAACCCGACACAAGAAGGTGAATAAAATTACTGGTTATTACAAGCAAGGTTGAGTATCCTTCATGACAAGTTTTAATTTATGAGCTTAAGCCCCATCCCCCTTGATGCATTTTTAACCATCTCTTTTGATAAACCTTTTGTCAAAGGTTGCGCGATATTCTTCTTGGACTTTATCCAATCAATGGAAATAACGCCGATTGAGACTAGTTACTCTTAGCTTTAGTTGTTATAGCTTGGATAATACAATGTATAGATATAGCTGGCAAAGGCCTATGCCAGAGAGGAATGTCTTCTAAAAATCATCTTAGGAACTCGGCCCCTCTCGTGCTTTATCTAATGATAGGTCAGGAAAGATGCCTACAATTGTATTAAACTGCAAGTGTACAGGTCGATCCACGGGGACTTGGTGGGTGTAGAGTTCAAGCTAGAGTAAAACTAAACTGGTTTATATCACAATGTAACAAAAGGGGTTTGTTGTGTCGATACGACAAGAAATTGATGATTATATTAGAGAAATAAGATTAAAAGGCAATGAAAGATAAACTAGGGATTTGAATCCACCCTCAAAACGCGTAGAATCCCTAATTTGATATACTAGTTCTCCATTAATCAAGGAGCTATAGAGATGCTAGCCTCGAGCTACCTTGAAGATGTGATATAATCACTTGTACACATATATGACTTAACCTCAGCTAATATGTCAATCCCTAGCATTACTTGTCTTTCTAAGGCACAAGTAATCACAGATTGAACTAAAATCATTTCATATATAGGCTTGAATACATAACAAAAAATTGTTCTAACTACCATGGATGCTTCACATACAAGGTAAAAGTAAATTGCTAGCATTCAGAGATTAAATCATGTTTCTCAATAAAATTCCATGAAGAAGAACAAGTAAAATCAAATAAGAGAATTCTAATTATTAAAGGGTTTCATCTCTGCCCTAGCAGAGATTTTAGAACATAACAAACATTGAAATAAACCCAAAACCTAAAACTACGGTCACTTGCACCGGCTACTCCGGGCTTGAGTTCTTCATCACAATCCCATCCCCATTTATACACCAATTTCCCCAATTTCAATCCAAGTTTATGTACAACACAATTAGAAAATTATGGATTTAGTATTCTTGGAACTCACCACTGATGGAGTCTTAGTTTACAACCACCCTATTGTCTGACAATGTTGATGTCATAGAGAACAATAAATTCAGACCTTCCCTTCGCCATTCTCACTGATGTTGGAGACAAATTCGCCGCCCTATTGTTCCTTGAGTAATAACTATTGATATCTAGGGTAAGCTTGAAATGGATAAAATAGTATGATTACGAATTCGACATCTGATTGATTAGGGAAAAGATGGAGAAAATATGGGTTTGGGAGCTTCAGAGAGAAAGACAGGTGGTGCTGGTGGTTTAGTAGTAGGGAGGAGGTACTGTTGTCGGGTGGAGACTAAGAAAGAAGATGAGTGTTGGTACTGATCTTGGAAATGTTGATGGGAAGAGTGATAAGGGTCAAGTTTTGGTGTTCAGCAACAATACCCAGCATAGGTATATGGGAGCTCAATACACACTTTCTTTTACACTTCAGTCAATTTGGCCCATAAACCATAAATCACCACAGCTTCTTTGTTCCGCTCTTTTGACACTATTGTTTGATCCATCGACTCAGCCAATTCACTAATGTTGCTGTCTGCACTTCTGCTCATAGATTTCGCGCTTCATGGTGTACCATTCCACTCTCCGCAATGCAAATCAAACACTCTTTATTCTCCTACGAACGCAAACAAACACTAATTATCAATATTTATAACAAAAAGGATTATTGATACCCGACACGCAAAATGCATATGTTGATTTAAAATAAGGCATTAAAGTATTTTAGATGTGGCAAAAGAAAACAAAATGGCCTAGAAATATGCATTTTCAGGCACCGATCATCTAACACAATACTCTCAGATTCCATACTCGCAATATATGTCTGTTTGGAAATATTCCAAAAAAAAAACCTCTTGCTAGTGTGAAAACATATCCACTCGCAGACTTAGACTCCTCTGAGTCAATTATCCAGTTTGCATCATAAAGTCCCTCAAGGACAGCAAGATGCTTTTCATAAATCAAACAAAAGGTCATAAAGTATTTTAGGTACCATAATACTCTACTCAGTGCACCCAAATGCTCTTGCTTTGGACTACAATTATATCTACTTAACTTACTCACAATATAGGCAATGTATGGACTCTTACAGTTCATTTAATTTATTAGACATCCTATAACTCTTGAGTATTCAAGTAAAGATACTTCATTACCCTTATTTTTCTTGAGTCTACAAGAAGAATCGTACGGAGTACAAGCAGGCTTACAATCAGACTGATTGAATCTCTTAAGAACAAATTCAACATAATGAGAACGACTAAGACTATAAATGTTAGATTATCTTCTAATCCTCATCCCTAAGATTACATCAATAGGGCCTAAGTCTTTCAAGTTAACGTTCTCATTTAGTGCATGTTTTTAGTGGAATTAATCACATCTATGTTTGTATCAAGTATAAGCATATCATAAACATACAAGCATAAAATTACGCATGAATCCTTAACAAGTTTACTATAAATACACTTGTCAGATTCATTAACTTAAATCCACTACTCATTATCACATGATCAAATTTTCCATGTTACTGTTTATGTGTTTATTTCAAACCATACAAAAATTTGTTAAGTATACAAACTTTGTCTTCATAACCTTTCACCAAAAAGTCCACAGGTTGGTCTAAGTATATTTCTGTATCTAATTCATGGTTTAGGAAAGTTATCTTAACATCCATCCGATGTATCTCTAAGTTATGTATGGCAGCAATAGCAATTAGTTTCTCAATGAAAGTAATTCTCGTCACAGGTGAATAAGAATCAAGGTAATATACACCTTCTTTTAGTTTATAGCCTTTATCTACCAACCTAGCCTCATATTTTTCCATAGTTCCATCTACCTTATGTTTCCTCTTAAAGACTCATTTACATCGTATGGTCTTACTCCCTGGAAGTAAACTAGCAAGATCCCAAGTCTGGTTCTGACGGACTGAGTCCATTTCACTAAATGAAGCTTCTTACCAGAATGGGATTTCAGTAGATGTTATGGCTTTTTTATTAGTCTAAAACTTAGACTAAGCTAGGAATATTATGAAGTCACGTCCATAAGAAGTCTCAGTGCTAATCCTTTTACTTCTTTTATGATAACCTCTACTTCATCTTCCTTTAAAGGTAAATTCTGAATAGTTGAAAAGACATCTAGGAGATCAACAACACATCCCTAAGAAGAGACAGGTTTCAAAATAAACATGTTCAAAGAACTCAACATCCCTAGACTCCATAAAAGTATTCACACCAATGTCAGAAAAAGAAGAACTCACAACCAAAAAACTATATGCAGTAGGGTACTCAGGATATCTTATCTAAATACCCCCACACTTTAACGTATGCATAAGAAGGTTATCTATCTTTCCATAATCATATGGACTTTTATCTGATCCTGTAAAGGTTACTCCATTCAGGATATAACAAAATTAGAGGACGACCTCCCCTACAAGTTGGCGGTTAATCCTTTAATCAACATGGCATAAATCATCTCCTTAATGGTTCTGTTCTTATGTTCAACTATACCATTAGACTATGGTGAATAAGGAGGTGCAATCTCTTATATGAATTTTGTACTCGCCATCACGTTCAGACCTAACTCTTTTAGTGGTAACATATACTCTTCTTTCGATTTCAAGTTTATATGTACTCTTAAGGATTCTAAGGCACCATCCTTACCCTAAGCAAGTATACAAGATAGTACCTCGTACAATCATCTAAGAAAATTATGAACCACCTTTTACCACCTTAGTTTGGGTTGATTTCATGTCAACTAGGTCTAACTGAATTGATTCTAAGGGTTAGAATTACTCAAAACAATTTTGCTAAAAGGTTTTATATCATATTTTGGTTCGGCAGAGATTTCACTTTTGTGTTCAAAATCCAAAATAAATTTTGGTACGCAGCCTATGGTAGCCAGTTTATGCGACTTATAAGTTTACGGTTCCAATTCTACCATGCAAAACATTCAATCACACAAAAGAAAACACAAGAATCAACTATGTTCACTTCATCATTTTTTCCATTAAGCTTATGTAGACCTTAAGTCTTATAACCGTTGTCTAAAAAATCACTGCCCTTAGTTACAACAAGTTTTCAGATTCAATTAATATCTTAAATCTTTTGCCAACTACAACAGAACAACAACATAACAAGATACAAGATTCTTGCATAATGCCCGGAACATGAAAACTTCATTCAATGTGAGAATATTACAGATATGAGCTTATGCTCGACCTTTCCCTTTAATGCAACCTCTGTCACAGATGAGTTACTCATATAGAGTTTCTCGACATCCCCTATCCTCTGATATGAGGTGAACAGGTCTTTGTTTCAAAAAACATGCTTGGTGGCTCCAGAGTCCACCCACCAGTCTCTCACATTGGTTATTAAAATAACTTCCGACATCATGCCACTGAACTCATTCTAGTTTGTTTCAACTAAATTAGTATTAACTTTCTACTTTATGTTATCTACAATTTACAGCTTCATGGTCAGGAATTTTACAAACATAACAATCACCCTTAATTATTAAAGAAATACTAGATCCAGGTTTACGAACATACCTTTCTTATGAAGACTACGCTTAAAGTTGCGTTTGATGTTCTCACCTTTGCCATCTTTGGAAAACTTGTGTTCATCCACATGCGCCTGTTAGCCATGTCCCTTTCCAGTTTCATGCCATAATCTTCGTTTATACTCTGACTAGGGCGACAGTAATTTCCCAATCACATAAAACACCACATCTCACAAACCTTAGTTCCGAATGGGAAAATAAAATATGAGTTTTTAATATAACATCTAGATATACAAACTTTGTTTGAATCACCATTTCAAAAAACTCATGGTTACCCCATAAAAACCAATTTGGTGAACAACAAATTTCTGCTCGTCAGAATTTTTCAGGAACGTTTCTCTGTTTTGTAAAATATCAAAAAAATACTTTTACAACTCCAATAATTCTGAAATTTTGTGTGGTTAACTATCAAGATGTCTTATACATCATGTCAAAATGGTTCAGCGAAATTCCTTCTAGGTTAAGAGATAAACTCCAAACTCTACAGCTGACTAAAATTTCGTTTTTTGTTTTTCACTCCACAATTAGCATCCATGATTATTACAAATTATAATGTCTTAAGATTGTTGGGTGCAATAATCAAAAACAAGTAAAAATCAAATAAGCCAAAATTATTGATACTTAGCTATTTTATAATGGAAGTGATCGATTTGACGAAACGTACAAGATCCTCCGATCTCCGCAACAGTAACAAGGCAAAACTTTGGGAAAACGGAGTGAGTCACGTGTTCAACACGTTGTCCTTAAGACATTAGCGCCCGGCTACACTCAAGAATGATGCTACAGCCCTCAGAGGACGGATATCTCCAGGATAAAACACTAATACACCTATTACTAGCATATGTAGTGGATGCTCAACTTGAGCTTGGCAACTCCGAGAAAACCCTTAAGGAAAATCGCGAACGCTAAAGAAAACAATAAAATATTTTCCCTCGGGGATCTATTTAAAATATAGAGAAACCCCTTTCCCATAGATTTTATAAAAGTAGAAAATTTGTTTATACAATGGAATAATACAACTTAAGAAGAGGAACTCCCCGATATGGGACTAAAAAGTTTCATTCACAAAAGAAAACAATAAGTTCTTATTTTTCTTAAAAACTTTAAAAATCAATTTTCTATTAATTGTTTTCATATATTTGCACGTTAATGTAAAATATGAGTAACTAGTTTAGTAATGGATCTGTACGTTAGATTTTGCCTGTTGTATTGAAGGCTGAAAATTTTGTCCAAATTGTTCTGTAATTAGGTTGGGAAGTTCATACAACTCTTTTCGACTTTCGTAACTTCATATGCAATTGCATTTACAAAAGGTTGGCTCCTTTCCCTTTTGGTATTGTCATGCATTCCTCCCCTTGCAATTACTGGTGTCTTCATGTCCAAATACATATCGAGACTTTCACTTCAAGGACAAGCAGCAAATGCTGAGGCTTCAGAAGTTGTGGATCAAACAGTGGGAGCGATACGTACCGTAGCATCTTTTACAGGGGAAGAGGGAGCAAAAGAAAAATATAACAAAGTACTAAAACAAATGCACGTCTTCATGACAAGACAAGCATTTGCTTCCGGCTTAGGGATGGGCATTGCGCTTTTAATCTTATACAGTTTTGATGGACTTGCAACGTGGTATGGCTCTAAGTTGGTCATTGAGAAAGGCTTCAATGAGGGTAATATCATCAACATTATATTTTGTCTAATAATTGGTGGAATGTAAGTATAACCTTAATTTCACGTACCAATAACTGTTGCACTATGTTCGGGGTTTTATTGTCCTCACCCACTGTCATTTTGACATATAGGGCACTGGGTCAAGCATTTCCTTGCTTGAACGCATTTGCAGCAGGGAAAACGGCAAGTTACAAGATGTTTAGAGTATTTGAAAGAAAGCCTCTGATCAGTATCGCAGAAACAAAAGGAATTATACTAGAAAACATCGAGGGTGAAGTAAGACTGGATGGAATCTACTTCAGTTATCCAACAAGACCCGAAGTTCAGGTGTTGTCCGGTTTTTCATTATATGTCCCAAGTGGAACAACCTCAGCTTTGGTAGGAAAGAGTGGAAGTGGAAAATCTACCGTTATTAATATTGTAGAGAGGTTCTATGATCCGCAAGCTGGTAACGTACTTATAGACGGTGTTAACTTGAAGGAATTACAGCTTAAGTGGGTTAGGCAGAATGTTATTGGACTAGTAAGCCAAGAACCCACGTTGTTTGCAACTACGATAAGAGAAAACATTATATACGGAAAGGAAGATGCAACTGATGAAGAAATTAAGCAAGCAGTCAAGCTTGCAAATGCGGCAGCATTTGTTGACAAGCTGCCTATGGTAATGTTTATACTCTTTGCTCGCAAAGATAAGTTATTTTTGAACAATGAATGGCCTATAAATTTTTGTGTCGCAGTCTGTATCTAGTTACAAAATATATTCTTTTTTGTATTATTGGCAGGGAATTGAGACAATGATAAGTGGGATTCAGCTCTCCGGTGGGCAAAAACAGAGGATTGCGATTGCTAGAGCCATTTTGAAGAACCCAAAGATTCTGCTTCTAGATGAAGCCACAAGCGCATTAGATATTAAATCGGAGAAACTAGTGAAAGATGCTTTAGAATGCGTCATGCTTAATCGAACAACCATTATTGTCGCCCATCGCTTGACTACTATCAGATATGCCAAAACCATATCTGTGGTACATCAAGGAAAAATTGTGGAGCAAGGTAAGTTTTGAAGGTCGGTAGCAGATTCATGAATCAGTATTTCTAATTTTCCGTGAAAATCTTCATTTTGATTGGTACACCTTCTTTGGTTTAGGTAATCATGAGGATTTGGTCTTGAAACCAGATGGAGCCTACTCTCAGCTTATACATATACAAGAAAATGCTAATGAAGTTGAACGTATACTACCTTCTTCAGACGACTGTATTCATGACGGCGATACATCTTTAAGAAGGTTTCCGAACATGAGTGCAATCAGTTCCGCATCTGACCGAGAAATGCATATATTAGAAAATGGGAACAATGATGAAAGAACTGGGAAGGAAGATCAACTACTTCGACGTGTTTCATTTAAGCAATTAGCCTATTTGAACAAGCCAGAACTGGTGATCTTACTGTTGGGATCAATTGCCTCGGTTATTAAAGGTCTAATGCCACCAACTCTCGGATTCTTGTTCTCGAAAATATTCACAACTTTTTATGAACCAGCAGATGAGCTTCGAAGAGATACAATTTTTTGGTCTTTGATGTTTCTAGCACTAGGTTGTGTTGGTCTCATCTTTATACCAATGCAACAGTACTTGATAGGAATTGCAGGAGGTAAACTAGTCCAACGGATCCGATCCATGTGCTTTGAAAAGATAGTTCACCAAGAAATAAGTTGGTTTGATGACAATGCAAATTCAAGGTAACGTATCCAACAAGTTATTGTATGTTATATATCTGGAATAGCTCTATTCTCATTTTCTGTGGCATTTGCAGCGGAGCAATTGAAACGTGGTTATCAACTGATGCTCCGAGGGTTCAGAACCTTGTAGGAGACTCATTGGCTCTATGGGTTCAGAACTTAACAACAATTTTAGCAGCAGTTATCATAGCTTTTATATCTAATTGGCAATTAACACTAGTAATTGTTGCAATATTACCATTATTAGATGCGGAAGGATACTTAAGAATGAAGCTTATACAAAGTTCAAACGGTGATGGCACGGTAAGTCATTGACCATATGGTAAAACTGTAGCAGTATGCGCCACAAAATCAATCATTTTCTATATTATGTAGGTGAAGTATGAAGAAGCAAATCAAGTTGCATATGGTGCTGTAGGAGGAATCCGAACAGTTGCATCGTTTAACGCAGAAGATAAAGTTGTTCATCTGTACAAGGATAAATGCACAAATTTGATGGAACAAGGATTTCAACGGGGATATAAAAGTGGCATTTCCCTTGGTTTTGCTATTTTCATAATCTTTGCTGGTGGTTCTCTTTGTTTTTATGTCGGAGCACGCCTTGTGAAAGATGGGAAGGCAACTTTCGAGCAAGTTTTCAGGGTACATTCATGCATTTTAAACTTTTGAGATTCCAAAGTAAGAAGATGTTACTATAGTTTGATTAGTCTCTAATGAATGATTTTTTCTTTTCTTTTCTTGGCGTAGGTAATTTTGTTTTGCTTGTTTCAGTTCTGGAAAATGCAGAAACTAATGCATTGGATCCAGATTTAAGCAAAGCTAGGACTTCTGCTGCTTCTATTTTCAAAATTTTGTATAGCGAACCAAAGATTGATTCACGCAATAACATGGGTATAACACTTGACAATGTGAAAGGTGATATTGATTTTGATAACGTCAACTTTAGATACCCGACACGTCCCAATGTACAAATCTTCACAGGTTTATGCCTCAACTTCCCAGCGGGCAAGGTACGCAATATCGTTCATTAATGTGCACAAATGCGTCGTACTAAAATTCTTCTAGCATGCACTATTACTAACTGAATATTGATCATTCTAAATGTTTGCCAGACTGTTGCACTTGTTGGAGAGAGTGGTTGTGGTAAATCAACGGTAATCAACCTATTACAAAGATTTTACGATATTGAGTTGGGGAGTAAACTGTTAGATGGAGTGAAAATCCAAGAATTTCAGATTAAATGGTTGCGGCAACAAATGGGAGTAGTAAGTCAAGAACCTATGCTCTTTAATGACACAATCAAAGCAAATGGTGCTTATGGTAAACCAAGAATAACATCTGAAGACGAGATTATTGCAGCCACAAAAACATCCAATGCGCACAAGTTCATCTCAGCATTACCAAATGGATACGATACTTTAGTTGGGGAGAGAGGGATCCAATTATCAGGTGGCCAAAAACAACGCATTGCCATTGCTAGAGCGATACTGAAAAATCCTAAGATCCTTTTACTCGATGAGGCAACAAGTGCATTAGACGCAGAATCAGAACATATAATATAAGAAGCATTTGAAAGAGTGATGCAAAATAGAACAACTATTGTCATTGCTCACCGTCTTTCTAGCATTAAAGGGGCTGATATAATTGCAGTAGTAAAAAATGGTATGATCACTGAGAAAGGAAAACATGACGTGCTTATGAAAATAGAAAATGGTGTATATGCATCAATGCTCGACTTGAGTACTTCTTCAACGACAACCTAATCATGTTATTAGCTAACAATTACAAACAAACAAAAAAACAGCAAATGCAAATTGACTTATTTTTCTTTTTTATTTTAATCGTGATCTTTTCCACCACACCATTGAAATAGCATTTCCTTTACCTGATCTATGATCTCTGGTACACACGAGTTAGCTTTTTATTTCCAAAAAAAAAAAATCGTTTCTCTAATGTCAGTCTTATAAACACCTCACTCAAAATTTGATTGTGCTCGCCTTGATTATTAATTAGAGTTTTTGGATTTTCTGCAAGCACGTAAATTATATAAATCATTAAAGCCTTATATGATACATAGTGATGAAGATTAATCTTTTTGTAGAAACTAAAATAATATATTATCCAAAAAGAGGTGAAGAACGACGAATGAATGGTTTTCCCAATATGAGTTATTGGGGTAAAATTCATGAAACTTCTGCACCGAGATAGGTAATCCTCATAACCGAGAACGGGGTGCTTTGTTTTTTCGATTCATGACTATCAAAAAAGATCATGTGGATTTTATAGCTATGAGACGGATTGTAAATCGATATCGTCTTGAGATGACACCAATACTAAATTGGGGGTGCGAACTCGAGAAGAATGGAGAAATGGACAAGAATTTTTTTTGAATACAAAGCGCATTTCCAAATTCTTAAGGAGTTTCTCTTAACTCGTATGGGATGTTAGGTTTTAATGGGCTTTTGGTTAGTTTTGATGAGATGTTGTCAAATTTAAGTTTTAATGAGATGCCGTTTAATTTTAACTTTATGTGTTTTTCATGCAAACCTTAATTCAAAATCCAAGTAATCAAAAACTACTGAACCTTCATTCAGATTACAAAAAAAAAACTATTACATTTTAATTAAAACTAAAGACGATACAATAATTTATGAAGTAGTTATATTTCATCGTGTTCTGATTCAACGTCATCTTCATCTTCATTTTGACCTCCAAATTGTTCCAAATTTCTCTTGTTGTGTTTTTCTTCCAACTCTTCTGCTAACATGTCAAATTCCATCTCCCATACCATTTTTGTCGGTCGGTCATAACCGAGGTGTTTAATTGCACCAAGAATTGTATTCTTGTTATAGTCTGAGAAAAACTTGTATTGAGTTTGACGATATTTCATCTCCCTAGTCATGAATTTCCAGTCAACTACTCTCTCTTTTTCGACGGTTTTTTGATGATCCATAAAAGTTACCAAAAAACTTTCAATTGCTTCTAATCCTTGTGCACCTTTTCTCGCTACTCTTGCATTGTTTCTTTCTAATTGTTTTCTCATAATAACAGCATTGAGATTCGAGTTGGAGTTTTGTTTTTTTGTGGTGTCTACTGAAGAAAATGGATTATCTAGAGGGGGTATGGTGACCTTTCAGGTACACGCTGCATATTTGCTAACACTTCTGGATATTTAGGAAACAAACTTTCAAAATAAGATAACAACTTTCACAAGCAAAATATTTCATGTGCTTGTGGTGCCAATCATTTCGAGACTTTCGAACGCTCGCTCGAGAACGAATTGCTTGTATTATAGCAGCAACATACAAGGCAACCGGGGTGTTAATTGTAACGAAGCGACCCGACAATCCATTTGCATCACGATCATTTTCTTCACAAAATTTACGAAATATGTTATCCCACAACATATTACTTTATTGTTGAGCACCATTGATACTATCTTGTGTAAAAAATACATAGTTTCTGCAAATGCTTTTATCTTCAGCTATGACAAAATTTTGCACCCTAATTTTGTTACACTTGTTCAATTGAGAATCATATTGAAAATCCATATTCAAAAAATTACACAAAAGTAGTGAATTGTAAGGAAGATGTGAGTTGGGTGATAGACTTTATGTTAAATTATCACAAATATAAGAAGTTAAAAGACTAGAGAAGGTGTAAGTTGAAATGAAGTTGGAATTAGGTATTTATAGGGAGGTGGATTTATGGTCATTAGATCATATATACTGAGCAGTGTAGTCTGCACCGGGCGGTCGAGACTTTACCGCTAGCGGTTTATACTAAACCGCTCGGTGTAATGCCAATTGAACGGTCTAGACTCCACGCTCGATAGAGACTAATCCTCCCCTGGCTAAGTGGAAAATTTGCCACTTTGCCATATCCATGATGGGTGCAAATGTTGAAACCTCATGGTTTTTTCATGCCTATAGGAACCGGCCTAACTATTGTTGTAAAATTGAGATTCGGGATTAGTGGCGCTAACGTGACAAAAATCTAGAACTCTCATCTCCATTCCAAAAGTGCTAAAGCCGGGACAAATGATATGGGCCAAATCTGGGATAATCAATCCAGACCTTTGATCATTTCCCTCTCCATCCGCTACGAATTCCAATGATAGAGTCATTTCCCTCTCCATCATTCAGATTGTGTCACGTCTTGTCCCAAATTTGGACCAGCCCTTGTTGTCCTAGCTGTAGTAAGGTCAACTCCATGCTTATTCTAAACCGATCATAATATTGCTGACATTATCTTGCTGACAGCTTTGGATGATTGTCTTTCTTTAGGCTCGAAAAAATCAAAGCTCCTGTGGCCTAGCCTGGTCCAATATACCTAACGAACTTAACCCCATGAAAAAAAATGGTCCAAAGGGTCTCTAGGGGGGCGCCTGAACTGGCTCGTTTAATAAATTGTCCGGGATACCCTTCCTGGCCTGATTTACAGCCCTATTTTAACCTAGACTATTATGCGAAGGGAACGAACACTCCCTATTTTTCAGTTTATAAGCCGTTCTGTGGGTTTAAGGAAATCCTAATTAACTGGTAGAAGAATAAGATGGAGGAAACATCTACGTCGACTTTGTCGAGCCTTCCCCAAGATATTCAAGTAAGTATATTTCAAAGGTTACCGGTGAATTCCGTCTTATGTTGTAGGTGTGTATGCAAGTTCTGGCATACTTTACTTTGCAACCCTAATTTTATTAAACATCACCTTAATCGTACAATTCAAAACAACAACAACCCAAAGCTAATGTTTACCGCTGACCAGTTTGATGGAAATACGTTTTTGTGTGAACCTTACTCAATAGATTATGCTTCACTATCATCATACTCGTCGTTGCTGAATCCATTATCTTGTGAATGTAATGGAGCTGTTCGGATGGATTACCCATTTGGATATAAAAAGGGTAATTGTATTTAGATTTTGGGTTCTTGTAATGGATTGATTTGCATGGGCATTTCAAGTGATCGCGATTCTGCTACTAAGTTATATAAAGACAATAGTATTTGTATATGGAACCCATCAACTAGGGAGTATAAGAAAATACCAGTACCTGCACATGATACCAGTCTCTACTCAGATGATTCTTGCAACGTCAGATATGGGTTTGGTTATGATGGCACCATCAATGACTACAAGTTGGTAAGGATCTCATGTTACGAAAACTCTCGAGTTGCTTTGAAGTTGAAGTTTATACATTAGGGTCAAGTACATGGAATTGCACTCAAACAATTCCTTACACATTTCCTCATGCAAGAAGATGCCGTGGTTTGCTTTTCAATGGAACTCTTCATTGGTTGGGTTTCGCCATCACCCAAGGAAACTCTCCTGAAGTTTGTGTCTTTTGATATTAGCAATGAGAAAGCCCTTGAATTGCCATTGCCAGAAGACACAATGTTACAACTAGGAAATCAAGATGCCCGTAAAAATATAGGAATGTTGAGTGATTGTCTTTGTTTAGTCTTAAATCTCCTTCCGGTTCATACGTATAAATGGGTGATGAAGGAGTATGGAGTTGATGCATCTTGGACTTGACAGTACACCTTTAACCGTCAAATGATATCCAATTTCCTTTACTCGAATCCCTTATGGTCTCTTAGAAATGGGGAAATTCTGATCGATGTTGACTACGGATTTCTTTTATTTGATCCAAGCAATGGATCACAGAGAATGTTGAAAGTCCAGGAATTCCAGAATACATATTTTCTCGGACAACCAGTGATGTATATGGAGAGCCTGGTTTCGCTTAACACCGGTACTTATGTGTAGAGAGGTCTTGAGCCAGATATAAAGAATGAGGTAAAGATTCCTTCGGAGATTTTAATATTCTTCCGTTATCAAGATGGTTGCACCAATTCAACTTTGTCGACTCTGCTGCATTGTATCGCAAGCGCCATTTGTTATTGTTACGAGCTTCTTATTCATTCTGGGGGGTGTCAAATTTCTTCTTATTCAGATACTACTAGCTAGGCCCATGTTGCAATGCTTATTTAGAAATTACGCTTGTATATCATCTTCATATTCAGTAAAGTTTGGGATAAAGCATGAAACTAAATTGACCAACTATTTATGTTCTAGCTCCCTATAAGCTGCCGGACATATATTTAGCATGTATGCATGATAAGTTGATATCAATCTCATTGCTTGTACTGCTGATGGATGTACTTAAAGGAGATAACACCTATAAAAAGTAGCATATGCATGACACCACCAGGCGTCAGGGCCGTCTCAATGTAATCGGTTGTAGGCATATTTGCGAAATGTGCATGTTAAAAGATGCCTGTATTGAGTGACATTTCTTTCTCGGCCCGGGTACTTGGCTGTTAATCCAACATTAAATACCAAGCTCACTGGCTTATTCAAAATTTACATTTTATACTACTTCTGTTCCAAAAAATAGGCTGGTTTTATGTACAAACAAGCCTCTAACCCGGTGCATACGCACCGAGACTGTGTAAAGCGTTTGTGCGTAAAATTCCCATTAACTAACCCCTACATGATTAATTTGAACTACAACCTCATCAAAAGACTCGGTACCTTGGTTTGTGATGCAGAGATGGCATGCAACAAAGGCAAAGTATACTTTGGTTTGTGATGCAGAGGCAAAGTATAGCAGTATATGTTGCACCCATCGATGTAAAAGCAAACATCGAATTGTAGTTTTTAATGTTGTTTCGGAATCTTTTTCTGGCCGCTTATATAGTCCAAGATTTCCTTCAAAAATGGAGGAGGTTTTATCACCAGATGTAACCTTTTCTTCTTGACAACATATCAAACATTTGTGATTTGAGGTTTTCTTGCTTTTATAATTTCTTTCTTCATACCGTAACATGGCTCCACAATACGAACTTATTTTGTTTTGCCAATTAAAGCAGCCACCTGTGATATAGTTGGTAATTAAGTTATAATGGACATGCATCTTTTTATCTCTTGCTATTCTGAACCCCTGTGCAAAAGGATTAGTTCCCCTACCAATAATTTCCCTCAACTTTCTAGTGACTTCATTTGCAGTATCATGTATGAAATCTTATGATTGTATACACATAATCAACAATTATCCACGTGTCGAGAAGAACACACATGTAAGTCATAAAAACGGGAGAGCATCAGGACATTGATGCCACGTTTTTACACCCATGGGGCATGCGTTACCACCATCTGCCACGTAGCCATCATCTTATGAATCCGACGATCAACAAGTTAAGGAGTACCTGATGCATAGACCGCCGCGAAGTACCATAGAAGACCTAGAAGGTTACTTTTTATCATCTCAACACAGATCCGAAATGGACGGAGGAGATGAGCCTCATTAATGAGAAAATGACAGCTGCAGCAGCAACTGTCCGACGCGTGCAGACAGCCTAACCACCCACAATAAATGCTACAAACATAGGGTACGTGTCAAAAATCCTATGGAGGAAAGAGAGGTCCATCATCGTTACAATATAATACCGTTGGAAGCATCGGGTAATCCCGAAGACATCCTTCGGGATCGACACATTTCCCAAGACGATAAGCATCAGTGGAGTCAGGAGAGAGGGACCCACACAAAAGCAGCCTATAAATACCCTGCTCAACCAAAGGAGAAGAGGTGGACCAAATTTTAGGAGAGATAACTATTATTAGGAAGAGAGAGATTGTAAGAGTAAGTATGAGTTTTATCTACCTTCCTCTATCATCGTTCCCTACTCAGAGTCATTCGACTATCATTTATAACCTTATATGATACATAGTGAAAAACCAAACCCCCTCCCCCCCCCCTGTGGATGTAGGTCTTAGTGCTAAACCACGTAAATCATCGTCTCATTTACAGTTTTCATATATCTTTAATATGCATCGTTCGAATCACCATAGTCGTATCTATGGTGCGAAACAAGGACGAGCCCGAAGGCTCAGAGTTTCCAATATAAGTTTTGGACACCATTTTGTATTTACTTTAATCATTATAGTATTTTATCCAACACTGCGAACATTGATTGGGGACACGATGCTATCATCGTTACATTTGTGTTCATAATTTGGCGCTAAAAACATGGACTCTTTTGTCCTGGTAAAAGATTTATCTTTCCCTGTGAACCTCTTTTACCACTCAACACTGTTTTTCAATACAGATTTTGGGTGACAAACCAACAGAAAAGACCAGATTTAAAAGGTTTTTGGGTGAAACCCAACTTTTTCACTACAAAAATATGCAAAGTTGAGAGATCGACTCAAGATGCAAAAATGATTATCGAAAAAAATCTTTGGATCCATGTTTTCGCTTATAAAAACCCTTGGATCTATTTTTTCTCGTGAAGTGTCGTTAGATCTATCCCTGGATCTATGTTTTTTCTTGAAAAAATCTTCGGATCTACACTTTGTGTTTCAAAATAACCTTCCCTTTGGCAGATCCGTAATATGGTTGTGTCTTAGCTCACGCCTAACAAAAATAAAACTACCTTTATTTCTTTTTCCTTCTTTTTACATCATCATTACGCTTATGACTGAAAAAACCCTCATGGATATGTATTTCCTGCCAACAATTTGTTTTTGCAGAACATGGACAAAACAAATGATGTAGGAAAAACTAAGGCAGCATAAAAAGAAACACCAAGGACCACACCAGTTGTAACATGCAGCAAGCAGAAGGGTGAAAAGCTGAAGGAGGAAAGTAAAAGATAGAACGTCGCAGAAAGTACCACACCATTGGATGCTAGCGCAATAGCAGCGGCAGCATCCAAAGCCGATGCAGCAAAGACAGTGGCAATAACCCGTGCCAATGAATGAGAAGGAGTTGCAGAATCAACGATGCAGCAGCCTATTTACGGGATGCCGCAGACCAATGAACACAACCAACCTTTGTTGACTGTGCAGCTCCCGCTAGCGACAAACCAGCCAACGGCTCAGTCGATGGAGCTCTAGGTTTTTCCCATAGACACACCGGTCCCACTAATCCAGACTTTAGACGAAGATCTTACCATTGCCGCTGGAGGAAAAGCACAAATAGGAACTCCAAACCAAGGATCGAACCATTCCATCCAACTGGTAGCAGAGCTCGAAGAGTTGAAAAGGAATCAAAAGGTATATGATGATGCGGTGGCTCTAATTGCCCGAGAGAATCAAGAACTCAAGGATAAGATCGCCCATAGCGCAGAGGTGGAAAACCAGCATGAAGAGGAAAATTCTAAAGCACCACAGCCGAACCATGACCGAAAGATGATACTAGCTAATCTCAACAACCCCGAACCGCTGAACCATCGTACTACAAGGAGGGGAAGATCACCCGACCCTGACTACGTGCTGGACGATTCCGATTATTTCGATAATGAGACCCGAAGATCAGGGCGATCGGCTATATTGAACGAGCATTTCCTCGCAATGGAGAGTCTACGCTCTGAGATGATGGCGGAGATCAAGCAGCTGAAGACGAAGCAAGGAGGGGGAAGGCTAGAGGAAGTAATGAGAGAAGCCGTCACCACACCACTGACTGCACATCTTGCAAGAGCCCTCATCCCTCCGAAATGTCCGATCCCATCATTTAAATGTTACGATGGATCCAGCGACCCTGCAGCTCATCTTCGTTATTATAACCGAACTATGGCCCGATGGGACCGAGATGACGTGGTCCTCTGCAGATATTTCCCTTCAAGCCTAAAAGGATCGGCATTATCCTAGTTTGATAACCTACCCCATGACTCCATCGACTCCTACAGCCGACTCACGGAGATATTCTTGGAGACTTACATGTACAACAAGACTCTCAATGCGGGAATGGACAAACTCTTCTCACTAGCGGTCCCCTTCAAAGAGACGTCAGAGAGTACACAGACAGGTGGCACAAGATATATCAAGCAATAGGAAACGTTGATCCGGTTCAATTGTTACAAGTGGGGACTGGATAGAATGATCTCGTTATTTGTCAAGATTCATGGAAGTAATCCCACGACCGAAGGAGATCTCCGGGTGATCATAGACAAGCATGCCAGGTTGGAAGAAATCCAGCGGGACAATCCCAGGGCGCAGATACAAAAATCTCATCGTACAAACTCAGTGGAGGAAGCCAGCAGTTCAAAAAGGACTAATTCAACCGAGCGCTTCAACGAGGATAAGAGGGGACGAAGGGATTATCATCGGCGCAACGATCAAAAGTTTGAAGATCAGGTTTACACGAAGCTTAACACCAACTATTTTCGCATCTTAAGAGAGATCAAGGACCGACCCAACCTCGAGTGGCCATGGTCCAAGGGAAAGCAACCACCAAGATCCGAGAAATCAAGGGACTATTGTGAGTACCACTGCTTCAACGGTCACCAAATAGAAAAGTGCAAGAATCTCAAGATAATGATCCAGAAGCTGATTGACGTTGGAGACCTCAAGCAATATGTTCAAAAGCCAGAAACCGAATAAAGGACCCATCGAAGCAAGCAAGTCCACCTACCTGAGAATGACCGAACAATCAACACCATCTCTTGCTCAGAGCTCAGCGTCCCATCATTAACTGATCAAATAGGAAAAAGATTGAGAAAACAATTCGAGTACTATTGTGAATTATATAAGATCGATGGAGAAGAAGTGGATGGACATGAAGATTGGATGAATATACCACTGATTTTCTCTGCCGATGATGTTGAAGAAGACATGGAAGACCATAATGATCCTCTGGTGCTCACACTACCTGTCTCAGGATGGACGATAAAGAAGATCCTAATCGATGGAGGGAGTTCAGTCAACGTCTTGTTCTATGATACCTTCAAGCGAATGAATTAAATGATGAGCAGCTGATGTCTTCTTACTACACTATTTATGGGTTCAACGGGGAATCCACGAAGACCCTAGGGCATATTGTCTTGGAAGTCAAGGCTGGACCGATGAAGGTCAGCACCAGATTCAGCGTAGTAGATGCACCGTCCCCCTATAATGCTATCATTGGACGAAGATGGGTGCACAAACTCAAAGGAGTAGCTGCAACGTACCACCAATACCTTAGATTTCCAACACCCGAAAGGGAAATGAAAATCAAAGGCGATCAAGTTACAGCAAGGGAATGCCATACTCTGCAAAATCAGCTAACCGGTGAACAGGAAGAGCACCGCAAAGCCCAAAGGAGCAAAAACAAAGTAGCGTCCAAAGACAAGGCTATCGACCTGTATCTTGAAAAAATCTCAGGGAAAATCCTAACGAAAACTAGCACCGTTCTAACTACCGAAGCAGGCGTCTCAGGGGCAAAGGAGGCTGAAAGTCCACCAAATAGCAATTAAAGAACATTCCTCTTCTAGGGGAACCGAAGCCTACTTTCACACCGTTAGAACCCACCAAGGAAATCAACATAGGAACAGAAGAAGATCCTAAGATGATCAAGACAGGGACTCTGATAGATAAAGATCGAGAAGAAGCACTAATCAAACTACTCAAAGAGTATGCGGACATTTTCGCATGGAAGCTAGGAGATATGCCAGGAATCGATCCCAAGATCATACAACACGAACTTCGGATAAAGTCAGGCACAAACCCCTTTAGGAAAAAATTATAGCACCAGAATATCATCAAGCAGTTGAGAAAGAGCTTAACAAACTTATGGAAGTAGGATTCATAGAGGAAGTTAGGTATCCCACGTGGATCTCGAACATGGTCATCGTACCAAAATAGAACGGTGGGGGTAAGGATATGCATCGACTTCACAAATCTCAACAAAGCATGCCCGAAGGATAGCTACCCGCTCCCAAGCACCGATCCATTGGTGGACTCCGTAGAAGGACATGAAGAACTATCGTTCATGGACGGATACTCTGGTTATAATTAGGTAGCCCTGGCATAAGAAGATCAACAACACACAGCATTCTTCACTCCACACGGACTCTATTGCTACACTCGTATGCCCTTCGGACTGAGGAATGCAGGGGAAACATACCAGAGGATGGTTGATGCAATATTCAAACCATGGATTGGGAAAACCTTAGAGGTCTATGTTGATGACATGCTCGTCAAAAGTAAGCTGCGCAAAGATCACCTTCAGGACTTCAGATATATCTTCAGTGCAATGAGGAAATACAGCATGAAAGTGAACCCGGAAAAGTGCACCTTCGGTGTCACATCAGGAAAGTTCCTCGGATATCTGGTGACGAAGAGGGGCATCGAAGTCGACCCCGCTAAAATCCAGGCCATTGTGGAAATGCCATCCCCAAATAATTTGAAGGAAGTCCGAAAACTCAACGAATCCATAGCGGCACTCGGGAGGTTCATCGTTAGATCATCGGACAAATGCAAGCACTTCTTCAACATCCTCAAGAAAGAGAACAAATTTGCATGGACCGTGGAGTGTGAAGAAGCTTTACAGAAGATCAAAGAATACCTGACAACGATCCCGATCCTCTAAAAACCTGAACCCGATGAGGTGTTGGCACTATATATAGCCGCAACCGAAGATACAGTCAGTGCTGTAATGGTTATAACCAATACTAAGGTGGAGCAGCCGATATATTAAGTCAGTAAAACTCTCAATACAACAGAGAGAAACTACCCCAAGATTGAGCAACTTATACTGCCATTAGTATGGGCGACACAGAAGCTGAGAACCTACTTCTTGACTCACTATGTTCGTGTCCCAAACAAAGCCCCGCTGGAATCTGTTCTCAAAAATGCAGGAAAGGTGGGAAGAATAGCAAAGTGGAATACGCAGTTAGAACAATTTAACATCATACACGAGATCCAAACTGCCCAAAAATCACAAGTCTTGGCGGATTTCCTAGCAGATCTACCTCTAGATAATGGCAAAGAAGTGAATGGCATACCATGGGTAGACGAAGATGGAAAGGACCCGGTCGATGTGCTCGAACCCACCAGCCAACGAAGATGGGAAGTCTTCGTCGACAGATCTAGGAACAGGGAAGGTGCAAGAATAGGGATCGTTATCACAACACCCACTGGTGACAGGATGGTATATGCTTTGAGGATGGAATTCGAAGGACATACCAACAACATTGTGGAATACGAGGATGTGGTACATGCTCTTCGGTTGATAACATAGTTGGGAATAACTGACGTGCGCCTCACAAGCGATTTACAGCTAGTCATTCGGCAAATAGAACTGGAATATAACACCTACGATGAGACCCCCACAACGTACATGGCTCTGGTCCAAACTCTAGCATCACAAGTGCCCAATATAAAGTTCCGACATCTGTGCAGGAAAGACAATAGACACGCCGATGCCTTAGCCTAAATATCGTCAATACTGAAAGACAAGAATGTTAAGGCCATCAAGATAGCAAGAGTATACCAACCTTCGATCACTACACAACAAATTGTCGTTGTAACAAACCATGAAGACGATATAGGAGAAGACATCGCCGAAGACGACGTAGGAGAATATATCGCCGAAGATGATATCCTAACAAGAGCAAACGAGGACGAATATTTTAGCAACGAAGTAGATTGGAGAACCGAAATCCACCTCTTCCTCGAAGGAGGAGCACTGCCCGCTGACGTGAAGCAATCCCGAAAGGTGCAATCAAATGCAGGAAGATACGAGCTTCGTGGCGAAATCTTATACAAGAAATCATTCCTCGGACCCCTACTACGCTGCTTATCCAGAGAGGAGGGTCATCGCATCTTGAAGGACATTCATTATGGAAACGCAGACAATCATAGCGGGATTAGTCATTGGTCGACAAAGCTAAAATGCAAGGGTATTACTGGCCGCAGATGATACAAGACGCTGCCAGGATGTCTATAAGATGCGAAGAATGTCAGCGGTTTTCCAAAAGGATTCATGCCCAAACAACATAATTAAATTCAGTAGGAAGCCCCTGGCCATTTGCAAAGTGGGGAATCGACATAGTCGGACCATTGGTCGAGGGGACAGGAAAAAGGCGATTCTTGATAGTAGCCACAGACTACTTCAGCAAATGGATGGAAGCCAAAGCTCTGGCCAGGATCAGAGATGTAGACGTATTCACTTTTATTTTCCATAATATCATTTGCAGATTTGGCATTCCCGCAGAAATTGTTTCTGACAATGGCAAGCAGCTTCAGGGAAAGAACATTGACATGCTCTTCAATACATTCAGGATCAGAAAGAACAAGTCCACTCCCATCTACCCTCAGAGTAATGGAAAATCTGAAGCCACAAACAAGACCATCTCCCTCATTCTCAAGAAAACGCTGGACGAACATAAAGGCCGATGGTGCGAGCAACTACATAATAGCCTGTGGTCATACCGAACCACAAGAAGAACCGCAACCGGTGAATCTTCATTCCTTCTCACTTACGGAGCCGAAGCAGTCATCCCAATGGAGATAATCATGCCTACAACAAAGACCGAATCATAGGAAAAGAACCTCATAGCGGATATGATGCTAGAGAGGCTTGATGATCTAGAAGAACGAAGGGAAACAGCATTACAAAGAATGGAGAATTACCAATGTAGGCTAGCAAGGGAGTACAATAAAAAGGTTAAACTTAGAAACTTTGTAGAAGGACAGTATGTGCTACGGACTATACCGCAATATCAACGAGAAAAGAAATGGGGTAAGTTAGCACCAACATGGGGAGGACCATTTATCATACACGATATCGCAGGGAAGGGATCGTACTACCTGCGTAACTTAAAGGGAGAAATCCTAAGGCACCCTTAGAATGAAAAATACCTCAAGCCATACTATCCATGAAGAAACGCAGTTCTGCATCTGCGTGAAGAATACCAGAAGAAGAAGAAGAAGACAGCATATCCGCTCGACATGTTTCTGTCTCTGGCCGAGGAATAGCATACCTCATCACATCAATCAAACAAGATACTTTTGTACCATACTGGTTCCGCAAACAAAGAATTTGATAACGATCCTTTACATGCATTTATATTGGGGAAAGTACCTACGTACAATCTCTTGGGACTCTCTATCAGTATCTATGAGTGTATGACCATAGAGAAGGATTCCAGCAGAAAGAGATACCCAACCTAACACAAGGCAGCAGTTCGGCGGAATGGGTGCATGTAAATAATTCAATAACGCACCACATATCCGAGAATGCTGCATCAACCCCCACCGTCAGGTGATCCTCTTGCCCAGGATTAGCCGACGGGGTGACAGGTCCAAAACAAATAATGGAGGTATATACCTTCGTTATTTTACAACACACTCTTCGTCCTTTTTCTTCATTATCATATTTTAGTAAGTAAATCAAAATATATGAAGTAACGCTACAGGAAAATAAAAGTTGTACATATCTAAAAAGACTGATGATCCATTGCATAAAAGTTGATTACAAGTTTGGGGAGATAAGCAAGAGATACAAGAGATACAAAAAATAGCCCAAAGCTGCATAATCAACAACGATCAAATCTCTTCTCCGCAGAATCCAACACAATGACTTACTTCTCTTCCGAAGGCTTGACGAGATTAGCAGGTCGTTCCTTTTTATAATAGGGAACGCTCCCCTCAGAGGATGGATCATAGGCAGACTTGAAAGGTTCGGGTACATGACGACGTTTATACCTCTCGGTTATACCATGCTCTTTCGAAAGACACTGCTCTATCTGAGCCAACGTCTTGTTAACTTCCAAAGCCAGCTGACGACGAGATTCATGCGTGATGAAAGTGGTATTGAGCTCAGACTGAGTCAACAACGATGTCAACCGCTCCACTTCCTTTGTCGATTCTTTCACTGCCACGTCCCGAGACCCCGCTAACCCCTCAAAGTACTTGGTTTGCCCTTGCTGCTTAACTAGCTCAGATTGAGTCTTTTCAAACTTCTCATTTGCAAGGCCAAGCTGTCTCTCGAGCTCTGAAACAAAGGAAAACAAAACATCAGAAGGAAGGATATAAACAGTTATCCACGACCAAACAAGCATATACCTTCGACATTAGCCGAAGCTATTTCAAATTCATTTACTACTGCATCCCGGGCTTCGTCAAGAAAATCGTACTCGTCGGAAAGTTTCTTATAATCGAGCCGAATGTTTTCGAGTTCAAATTGGCACTGATCTAACTCTACCTTCTTCATGGAATCCAAGTGATGGAGACGGTTGACCTCATTATTCATTCCCTCGATCCCTTTGGTAAGTCTATACATATTAACCTCTAAATCTTTCTCTGAGTCCACCAAACAAGCAACGTCGGCACGAGAAGCAGTTAAAGATTTGCTAAGAGCATGCGCCTCCGCACTAGCATTGTCCCTTTCTTGAACAAGTCGATGTATATAGTCCCGAACTTCAGGGTCACGGGATGAACGGGCCTGACGAAGCTTTACTTCTAAATCTGCAACTTTAGCTTCTAACCGAGAAGCAGCATCGCGGGCCTCATAAAGATTCTCACGAGTCCACAACAAAGCACCGGTGAACTGTCGACAATCGTCGGACATCGTGTTTTGCATCTCAACCATCTGTTCCCGACGTTCCCGGTACCGAGCGGACATTAGATTATACTCATCAGCCCGAAAATTCCTCTTGTTAGATGCTTCTATTACTTTCTCTACCAATTCTTTAATACGTGAATCTTGACAAATCCTCTCACTTCGAAGCCACACTACCTCTTCGGCACCACCCTCTGAAGACATGGTCGGCTAACTCAGAAAGAACACTAAGAAGCAGAAGGTGGAAAAAAAGGAGAACGGACAAACCTTTGGACGAAGTACCCGCCGATGAAGCTTAGGCTCGATCCTTATCCAAATCTCCACGAAGATAAGCCACCTCTTGACGAAGTAGTTCCTCAACGACACTAGCCTGCTGCTCTTCCTTCAGCTCTTCCTTCATCTCCAATATATCATCGTCTTTAGCCACGAGAGATTCCTTAGCAGTGAACATCTCATCATCCCTCTGATGTAGCTTCGCCTCCAGCTTGAATGTCTTAGCTCTGAAGAATTAGTATAGGGCATGGTTGCAATGCTCGCTCCTTTCAAACTGCAGCAACCATGGGAAAGTGAGAATCACTAACAAAGAAAAAACCGTACTACTTCGACATGGAACAAGAACGACATCTTTCCTAAAGAATACGTTGCTAAGGAAAGCCATATTGATGCCCATCAGCTATGTCCATCATCTCAGATATAGAAGAAGGAAGAGCAGTCAAGAGACCAGATGGACTGCCACACCTAGGTCTCGTTACCTGATGTGTTTTAATTTTGTTGTATAAATAGTGGTAATAAGATTCGAACTCTAAGACTTGTGAAGGATTTTTTTAGACTCAAATTAAACTCAACAATTAAATAAGTTGTATCAAAGTGATTCTGGATTCCACCATTAACCAATTAAGTGATAAATTCTAATCAATATTCATGTAATTTTTTCTTTTAAAGTGATTCTAATATTTTGCCTTTAATAGATTTTTGAAGTAATAATTGTAAGCACGAAGCATGAAACATCAAAAGTATTAAAACCAAGCATGTCCCATCAAAACACTTCACAACTACTCAATAAAAACCAATTTTTCTTTTAAGTTCTATGCAAATAATTATGTAAATTAGTTGCAATAAATAATTGAAATGGAACTATACAACTTTTCATGGAACAATGGCTTCCTCCGTCGCCTCGGCTAAGGGGTTTAGCTCCTCATATTAATCACTTTCTTAAAATACATGTTGATAGCTCAAAAACTGATTACAAGGGAGAAAAAAGTATACTGTAGTCGCTGAAAGTCTAAAACAGAAGACTGAATCGTTGCTGAAATGCTTCGGTGACTGCAGGAAGGAGTGACCGTATCTCGTTGTCACTAAAAATAAGTCTGCCTCTGCGACTGACTCTGTGGGTCTTATGTTCTTCGTCTTCTTCTTCTTCAGCAGCAGCAGGCGAGTTTCTGCAAGTTGATTTTTTTCGGCTCTCTAAGGCTCTAAACTTCCCCTAACTTCTCTCAAAGTGTTCCTACCCCTTCCTTGGACTCTTTAGAGCTTATATATCCCTCACAGGTCGGTTTAAACTCGATCAAAATCTCTTTTTCTTCCACCAAAAATCTCGGACTTTTTTTTCTCTTTTTTTTCCTCTTCTACACGTCTCTAGAAATGATATTATCGGTTAGATGATAGAATCAAATCACTAGGATATCTTCTCTCCAATTCTTCACGTTTGTTTCCAAGAATAAACCAATAAGTTGCCTGTAATATATATTTTTTCTGTTTTCGCCAAATCACTAAAAATAAGAGGATTTGATCCCTCTTTTTAATTCCAAAACACGTCAATTCCTTGTTTAATCATATCAAGCCCATACTAATCCAAAACATCCAAAAATATCCGAAATTACCCATCCAAAAATCGATCCAAAACTTGCCAGGAAGTTACGCAGGCGACATTTGGTTTTCCCGCCAAAAATGAAACTCAAACGAAGGGGTTGACCTCCCCTAATCCAGACCAGGGGTGCGAATAGAAAGTGGATACCCCTTAGTAATTTGGGTGCCCCTTAGTAATTTTCTCCCATAAGCGCAAAAACCACTTTTCGAGCTAATTTCGCCGCAAAAGCCCATTTTTCCAAAAACACCTACAAAGGGATAAAATGCCAAAATTAATACAAAAATGGGTACTAACACTATACACAAAAGAGATGAAAATAGACACATAAATGGGTCTATCAAATACCCCCAAACTTATTATTTGCTAGTCCCAAGCAAATCAAAACTACAAAAATAAAATCCTAACTCACTGTCGCAGGCATCGTCGATTGCATTTAGCATGTGCAACAAGCCTTTAAACCCCTAGGTGGCCCTAGTGGCCGAGTTAAAGTCTCGGGAGGGTTTACCAGAGGTTGTACCCACAAAACCTTTACTCCAGACCCTAGCTATCTACGCAAAACCTTGGAATGCACTAAAAAACCTCCTTGGTTGGCATACTTATTGATTACGGGAGGAAGTACCCTGATGCGAAATTCCAATTGTTGTATACGAGTTTGCACTCGAGTTTACTAAAATTCATATATAAGTGACAGAGCTCTACTCAGATAGTCGCACTATGGACATCAATATCCGGAATCAAACAAATCACATGAATAGATTAAGAAGATGGATATAGAAATAGATGGTTGCGAATGGACTTCAATGCCAAGATGAACCTATGAACTAGTGGATTGAGATACTGGTCTGGACTAATATCAACACAACTGGCATATACAAGGGGACCAGTGGTCGATAATCCTAATTCTAGATCAACTCGTTTGGCATATACAAGGGAACCAGCAGTCGATTTATTGAACACACATTTATTTTTTTTATTTTTTTTATTTTATTTTTATAACGACATGATTAGATCTTTTGGATCCAAGCGCATGCTTCTTGTCAGCAGATTACATGGTAATTCCCGTGGATCCTGCATTCCACGCTTGTTTAGGCGACGGAGACAGGGAGAACACACACATATTGCTATCCAAGTGTTAATATTTATTCCGATTGGTCTAATTGGTCTGGTCTTCTTTTTCTTTTTTTCTTTTTTTTTGGTAACTCAATCACTCTATTTCACCCCAGCAGACATCAACATAAAAATTTGCAAAAATAAAAACAGAAGTAATAAGATGATTCCGAGATACGGTGAAACTATCATGTTATTTCTAACACCTGAGCTCCGTGTTTTTATGAATAGACTCTTATAGATGTTTCCATCTAGTCAGATTGGTCCCTCAACTCCTAAAACCAAAATGCTTCCATCCACTTAGATTGGTTAGTGCCATCCTTAATAGGCATAAATTTCTAGGCTCTGGAGTTTAAAATGCAACTAAAAAGTTTCTCCCATACCCCCCAAACTTAAATCTAACATTGTCCTCAATGTTCTAAAGATGAAATTAAAAGCATGAACAAGGAGAAACTGTTACCATTTGAAGAAAAAGAGTTAAGGAAAGATATTACCGTGTCGCATGAACCATGGGTTACCTCCCAAGAAGTGTTAAGTTTAAAGTCTTCAGCCAGACATCAAGTACCATAAAATGGCTAATTCCATTTCAAATCATATATCAGTAGTCGAAATAACTATGGGTCATCAGAACCAAATAGCACTGCCACTAATATGAGACAACTGCACAGGATTAGAAAAATTAACAGACGGAGCACAACCTGATCTAAACTTTCTTGCAAGACAACTGGGTTTATCTGTGACGCCCTCTTAGGCTTCATGTGAGTGTATTGACAAACATATTTTTCCGAACTATGAGTTCCCAATTCCTGGACAGTATCAGGAGGATCGGGTTGTGGAGTCGGGACAGACTCTAGTAATACCTCAGGCACACTGGACTCGAGTCCCAAGTTAGGGACTTCTAATAAAGATACTTGACCATCACTACCCACAAAATTAGGGTAGTCAGTATTCTCAGACAAACCTCTAATTATTGCTTGAATTTCCGGATCCTCAGAGTCTTTAAAATAATCAAGAGCTTCTTCCAGTTCTCTACCCCCAAACTTAGAGTCATCATTACTCACAGAAAGACCTAACACTAGTGACTGAATTTCTGGGTCTGTAGAGTCCTTGAAATATTCGAGAGCTTCTTCTAGTTCTAAAGTTTGGTCATCTATCTCACCTAAGATAATTGTCTCATCAAATTCATCTAAAGAATCACCAAACAAAGTGTCGTCCCAATTATCCTGAACTAGATCCTGAACCAAAGTACTAATCATATTCACTTCCTCTAAATCATCAGAAGGTTGTCTAGTAACATTTAAGACATTTAGTTCAGTGGTCATATTACCAAAGGATATGTTCATAAGTCCGGTCCTACGGTTGATAACGGCATTAGACATGGCTAAAAATGGGCGACCTAAAATCACCGGTATTTGATTCTCTGGGTCAGGGACAGGTTGTGTATCTAGGACTACAAAATCCATTGGATAAATAAACTTGTCGACCTCAATAAGAACATCTTCTATCACACCACGAGGAATTTTAGCAGACCTATCAGCTAACTGCAGTGTTATCTTGGTGGGTTTCAATTCACCAAGTCCCAGTTGTAAGTACACATGGTACGGAAGTAAGTTCACACTATCTCCTAAGTCAAGTAAAGCTTTTTATACCCTGTGTTTTCCTATCGTGCAAGCAATGGTAGGGGAACCTGGGTCTTTATACTTAGGAGTTGTGGTGTTCTGAATGATCGAACTTACATGACAGGCTAAAAAAGATTTTTAGGGACACTAAGCTTTCGCTTTCGCGTACACATATCCTTGAGGAACTTGGCATAAGCCGGAAGTTGCCTAATTGCTTCTAGTAACGGAAGGTTTATGGTAACTTTCTTAAAAATCTCCATAATGTCATTAAAGTTGGATTCATTCTTTGTTGGTACTAGTAGCTGTGGAAATGGGGCTCTAGGAATAAAATAGGGCCTCTCAGGAACCGAATTGACATCATCAGAGATTTTATCAGTCTCCTCAGCTATGGATGGTCCTGAGGGGTGAACTACAGTTTGCTCACTTTTGGGCATGTTTACCTTATTGTCTACAACTCTACCACTCCTAAGGGTTCTAATAGCATTTAATTGATTCGATGGTTTTGTACCTACTTCATTAACTCCTCTAGGGTTGGGTTGTGTTTGACTAGGAAACCTACCTTTTTCTCTCAAAGACTTATTTATCAGACCTACCTGAGTTTTTAACTCGGAAATAGCCTGACTATTTTCTTGTCCTATCTTGTTACTAGATTGTAGACTTAGTTCTACTGATTGCTGAAATTTTGCAGTTTGCTAAGTTAACAACGCGAGAGACTCCTCTAGGCTTAGGATTTTCTTATCCGACTGATTCTGAAATTGAGCTTGTCCCGAAGGATTCTTAGCATAACTAAAATCTGGGGGAGCATTAGAGTTACTAAACTGACCTTGATTCTGGCCCTTAGACCATGAAAAGTTCGGATGGTTTCTCCACCCAGGATTATAGGTTTCTGAATATGGGTCAAATTTCTGACGATTATCGAATCTAGTGTTATTATAAAGAGCATTGGCTTGCTCTGCATTATTCTGGTCTTCCCAAAAAGGCTTCAATCTACCACTAGTGCGACCCATTTCTAGAGCTTCTAACCTTTAAGCTATCGCTGCAATCTTGGCATCTGATTCATAGCTTCCTTCTACCCTATTAATGTTTCCTCTGTTTAGAAGAATTGTTTTCCGAGGTTCCCTACTATTTTCCCATTGTTAGGTCTTTTCGGCGACTTCATTCAAAAATGCCATTACCGCATCAACAGTTTGGTTCTCAAACCCACCTGTACACAAAGCTTCTATAGTGGTTATTGTGGACTAATCTAAACCCTCATAAAGGATCTGAACTATCCTAACCTTTTCTAAACCATGGTGAGGACATTGTGTTAACAAATCATTGAACCTTTCCAAATACCTATACAAAGATTCTCCCTCTTGCTGTGAGAATGTGCAAATTTGCGTCCTAATAGACGATGTTTTGTGCCTAGGGAAAAAATTATTGAAAAAGGCAGATGTAAGTTGTTTATATATTTCGATTGACTCAGCAGTCAAACTATACAACCACGATTTGGCTTTATCTTTCAGGGAAAAAGGAAATAACCTAAGTTTCAAAGCATCATCATCTAAGCCTCTAATTCTTAGGGTACTGCAGATTTCTTCAAAATCCCTAACATGGAAATAGGGGTTTTCATTTTCTTTCCCTAAAATGATTGGGAGCATCTGTATGGTCCCAGGTTTAAGTTCATAGGTGGCTTCTGTGTCAGCTAACTTAATACACGAGGGACGAGTGGTCCTAGTCGGATTTAATAAAGCTTTCAAAGGAGCCATTTCTGGTGCTATCGGAGTATTGGGGATTCTCTCCTCAGTAAAAGGAGTACGTTCAAAACAGGACTCTCCGAAAATCGGACCTTCTAGGTCAAGGTAATCGAGACGCTTAGAACTGCTAGGTTGTTCTTTAACAAATCTACCTAGGGCGTCTCTTTTACGTTCAGGCATACAAGAATTTCCTAAAATTGGAAGGATAAGCAATCACAAATCAAGGACGACTCAACCAAATCAACCCTATTGATTTCTAGCAAACAAAAAGCATGATGGCTCCACTTAGATTGTTTCTAGACCAGCTTCTACTCTTCCAAGAGGCAACTGGGCATAATTTTAGCAAACCTCATAGGACTATCCGAATAAAGTAAGTCGAAGAGAAGTAGGAGAAGCTCATAGGAGCTTTGATACCCCCACCTCTTTGGCAACGCTTCCCTGGGTTACAAGGCGGCTCTAATCGACTTACAGTAATCTTCCTAAACTTTGAGTTAAGCTAACAAGATACCCAATACGATCCTTTTGAACGACTTTCCTATAAGTTCGTTACCCTATCGGTTTTGTTTTAGTCAATATTTCAAGCTTGGGTTCGCGTTCGGTATCGTTTTCCTAAGCCGGGCAAGAAGAGAACGGTGATGAAATCCGAACCCTTATCTTGTATGGCCAGGCCTTGCCCTTTACTAGGAAAATAAATGTCCGTATTCAGTCCTCAGCATATATGCATACGAAGGAAGACAGTAACTCGCTGACAGGGGATTCGCGAGTGTTCAGAATTTTACCTCCCGTTCCAGACGGGGGATGAATCAGTTGTAGTCGACTCGGGCCACTGACTCCTGTGTCGGTGTACGAACCCAAGGTGCAGAGACAATATCGTAATTGTCCTCCTTCTCTGCAAACAGTTTTTATATTTAAGGATACCCTTCCGTAGGGTATATAGAAATAAAAAATAAAAATAGTGTCCAAAGTCCAAAAAGTCCAAAAAAAGAAAAGAAAAATTACAAAATAATAAAGAAACCCTAATACAATTTTTTTTTCTTTTTTCTAAAAAAATAAATAAATAAACAAAACCCTAAAAAAAAACTAAAAAAAAACTAAAAAAACTAAAAAAAAGTTGTCTTCTTTTCCGTTCTTTTCGCTTTAATCTTTTGCTCTAAGTCTTTACGAAATCACCAAACTCCTTGGCTCAATTTTTTTATTTACGTTCCAAAACCTGTAGACAAAAGACAAATACCGAAAAAAAACGTAAAATAGAACAAAAATAAATAAAAATAAAAATAAATCTAAAACCCTAAAAACAAGTCCCCGGCAACGGCGCCAAAAATCGTCGTGTTTTAATTTAGTTGTAGAAACAGTGGTAATAAGATTCGAACTCTAAGACTTGTGAAGGATTTTTGTAGGCTCAAATTAAACTCAACAATTAAATAAGTTGTACCAAAAATATAAAAAACACCGAGACTCTGGATTCCACCATTAACCAATTAAGTGATAAATTCTAATCAATATTCATGTAATTTTTTATTTTAAAGTGATTCTAATATTTTGCCTTTAATAGATTTTTGAAGTAATAATTGTAAGCACGAAGCATGAAACATCAAAAGTATTAAAGCCAAGCATGTCCCATCAAAACAATTCACAACTACTCAATAAAAACCAATTTTTCTTTTAAGTTCTATGCAAATAATCATGTAAAATAATTGCAATAAATAATTGAAATAGAACTATACCACTTTTCATGGAACAATGGCTTCCTCCGTCGCCTCGGCTAAGGGGTTTAGCTCCTCATATTAATCACTTGCTCAAAATACATGTTGATAGCTCAAAAACTGATTACAAGGAAGAAAAGAGTATACTGTAGTCGCTGAAAGTCTAAAACAGAAGACTGAATCGTTGCTGAAATGCTTCGGTGACTGCAGGAAGGAGCGACCATATCTCGTTGTCACCGAAAATAAGTCTGCCTCTGCGACTGACTCGGTGAGTCTTATGTTCTTCGTCTTCTTCTTCTTCAGCAGCAGCAGGCGAGTTTCTGCAAGTTGATTTTTTCGGCTCTCTAAGGCTCTAAACTTCCCCTAACTTCTCTCAAAGTGTTCCTACCCCTTCCTTGGACTCTCTATAGCTTATATATCCCTCACAGGTCGGTTTAAACTCGATCAAAATCTCTTTTTCTTCCACCAAAAGTCTCGGACTTTTTTTTATCATTTTTTTCCTCTTCTACACGTCTCTAGAAGTGATATTATCGGTTAGATGATAGAATCAAATCACTAGGATATCTTCTCTCCAATTCTTCACGTTTGTTTCCAAGAATAAACCAATAAGTTGCCCGTAATATATTTTTTTTCTGTTTTCGCCAAATCACTAAAAATAAGAGGATTTGATCCCTCTTTTTAACTCCAAAACACGTCACATTCCTTGTTTAATCATATCAAGCCCATACTAATCCAAAACATCCAAAAATATCCAAAAGAACCCATCCAAAAATCGATCCAAAACTTGCCAGGAAGTTACGCAGGCGACATTTGGTTTTCCCGCCAAAAATGAAATTCTAACGAAGGGGATGACCTCCCCTTATCCAGACCAGGGGTGCGAATAGAAAGTGGATACCCCTTAGTAATTTGGGTGCCCCTTAGTAATTTTCTCCCATAAGCGCAAAAACCACTTTTCGAGCTAATTTCGCCGCAAAAGCCCATTTTTCCAAAAACACCTACAAAGGGATAAAATGCCAAAATTAGTACAAAAATGGGTACTAACACTATACACAAAAGAGATGAAAATAGACACATAAATGGGTCTATAATTGCCAAGCTTCGTTTACCTTATCCAAAGGTGACAACTCTATGTTCCGACGCGTGAAAGCATCAGAATCCCTCTCACCAGGAATGATAGGGGCGGGGCAAGGCACATTCTTAAGACCCTTCTTCTTTAACCAATCGAAGGTCTCATCATCTCCACCGCGCATCATGGCATTTAAAAAACCTTCGAAAGATGCGCCAGCAGCGGTTTCCCTGCCAACGGCGATATCATTACCTGCAGAGGTACCTCCACCAGCAGCGGTCTCTTTTCCCTTTGCTTCCTTAGCAGCACGAAGTTCAGCATCTTCGCCATCAGAACTCTCCTCCTCATCGATTACCTTCTCACCATCATCCTCGGCCACAACCTCCCAATTATCGTTAGGAGACAACAATGAAAATTCCGAAGTTATCCCCATCGCGGCACCAATATCAATTTGACCACCAGCGGAGTAAATCTTACCAAAGGAGAATTCCTGGTTCGGCTCCGAGATATTCATCGGCTCAGGAATCGCTGATTGGAGATCAGCATCTTCATTTCTTTGACGAGGGGAAGGACTGCCCTCGGGATCGGCCATGAGATCATCCTTGTTCCCCCAGGAGCAATCTCTTCTTCAGTATCTTCATTATTATAAAGAGTAGTCTCGGTACGTTCTTCTTCATCAGTCTCCTCCTCCTCTTCATCATCAAACCCTTCTTCATCACCCACCGGACTGGTAACTTAAGGAATCACCGACTCTTCAACCTCCACAGTAAAAGATTCAATGGGACAAATTTTCTTCTTCCTCGAAGCCTACAGTAAGCACACATCAATCTTTGATTCAAAGGTAAAAACACATATACAACATATTACGTTAAATCATACCTTGACATTAGTGGTACCCTTCGGAGGAAGACCAGCCTCAGAACTCTCTTCGTTATCAGCATCAACAGCTTCAACGGTATAGTCAAAGTTCATACCAGCAAAATTCAAAGCCCAAGGACAGAAATCACCATAGCGGGATGGGGCACCGTCACGAGGTTTGCTTCCATCAGTAGGTTTCCATCCATGCTCTCCGGGGATCCAACCATGATCCCAAGGGCCAATAATTTCAAGTGGCGTAGCATGCCATTCATAATCATGATCGCGACGAAGACGCTCCTTGAGGGGAAAGAGCTCCGGTTTACCAGTTCCCTCGGTACCAGGAACGTACCGCAGCTTCGAGTCGCTTACTTCACTCAGAAGACGAACCTCACCATGAGGAGCCGCCATCGTACGAAGACCAACACTCCACCATTTCCGGTTCCTACTATTAACATAATCTCCAAAAGATAAGTTAAAGTTCTAAGGAGTATACCAACTCTTCTCCTCAGGATTAGGTGTATAGCACGTCATCGTCGTCTCACCCTTGCTCCGAAGATAACATTCACGAACGGTTCGCAGGTAGTTCCCACTTAACTGAACCACCGAGCGACAATGGGTATGAGAAGTAGAGCCATCAGCACGACGAGCCAACACATCATAATAAAATGAATCCCCCCACTTATACAAGGGAAGCATCAAACCCGCCTCGAAGGCTCCCATGGTCGTTAGTAGATGAAAGGAATCGTACTTATAATTTTTTATCATATCACAAGTGAGATCGTCCCCTTGATTGTAAAAATGAACCTCGAAATTCTAAAAATCGTGCCTCACTTTAAATTCTTCAAGGTCAATGTGCTTGAAAGAGACAGGAGCCCACTTCTTCTTCTTCGGAGCTGGAGCAGTTCGTCTAGACGGGAAAACCCCATAAGACATAGCTTTACCCGATGATGGATTCCTAGGGGGACTCATATCCGAAGATTTCCTCTTCGTCGCAGGTTTTCTAGACAGGTCCGGATCCTTTTTCGACGAAGGTACCTTCAACGAAGCTTTAGATTTCTGAGAAGATGAAGGGTTGGGATGAGCAATAGAATAGATAGATTGAGCTTCTAACGGTTCTGAACGCTGTGAAGAAGACTTTCCAGATGGACTATTAACAACGTAACGGGAACCTCTTGCTTGTTCCCCCCTCTTATGAGAAGCAGCCTTCGGATCCGACGATGAAGAGGTTCTACGTTTACGAAGATCTGATTGGGAAGATCTCGGAGGCCCACCCTTTGGCGGAGATATATCAGGACTCCGGTTCGGAGGAGATCTATAAGGACTCAGCGGCGGAGATCTATAGGGACTATGCCTACGATCGTTACCTGCCATAGCTACCTAAAAAGGGGATCAAAGAATAATGAAGATCAAAAATTGGATCTGTGATCATCATACTACATTAAGAACACTATGATATCAATGAGAACTCATAAAAATAACATCACAACAATCAACGGAGCAGTCCCAGATTTTGTGATAAAGAACAGGGGCAAGTATATATACTTTTGTATATTATGTTCTTCATCACAAAACCTAGGAACAACAACAACATAAGCAAAGATGATCAGAAACATAACAGTGAAGAATAGCATACCTGTAACAGTGGAAGGTGATCGAAAAACGAATACTCCCAAACAAGAGAACGTCAAAAAGGGAAAGCAAATACGACCAACAAGAGTCCAAATCAAGTATCCAAGTTCAGAGAAGAAGTAAATAAGAAAAGAACAAAAAGAGAACAGAAGGAGTTAATGCTCTCTAAAAAACACCACAAGAAGACGAGAATAAGAATAAGGAAGGAATAAAAAGTTATTAGGTCGGACCCCTCTTTCATATTTATAACCGCAATAAGTGGGGGAAAACCGCCCCGAAAATCAAGAAGAAGTAAATGCTAGGAATGGGAAACGTTCCCAAAAATCTAGGGAAGTTATTGCGGGAACTGAAGAGTTTTCTTCAAACTTTGACCAATTTCAAAATTAGAAGAAAATGGGCAAATTGTATACACATAATCAACAATCATCCACGTGTCAAGGAGAAGACACGTGTAATCCATAAAGCGGGAGAGCATCAGGACATTGATGCCACGTTTTTACACCCATGGGGCATGCGTTACCACCATCTGCCACGTAGCCATCATCTTATGAATCCGACGATCAACAAGTTAAGGAGTACCTGATGCATAGACCGCTGCGAAGTACCATAGAAGACCTATAAGGTTGCTTTTTATCATCTCAAGAAAGATCCAAAATGGACGGAGGAGATGAGCCTCATTAATGAGAAAATGACAGCTGCAGCAGAAACTGTCTGACGCGTGCAGACAGCCCAACCACCCGCAATAAATGCTACAAACATAGGGTACGTGTCAAGAATCCTATGGAGGAAAGAGAGGTCCATCATCATTACAATATAATACCATTGGAAGCATCGGGTAATCCCGAAGACATCCTTCGGGATCGACACATTTCCCAAGACGATAAGCATCAATGGAGTCAGGAGAGAGAGACCCACACAAAAGAAGCCTATAAATACCTTGCTCAACTAAAGGAGAAGGGGAGGACCAAATTTTAGGAGAGAGAACTATTGTTAGGAAGATAGAGATTGTAAGAGTAAGTATGAGTTTTATCTATCTTCCTCTATCATCGTTCCCTACTCAGAGTCATTCGACTATCATTTGTAACCTTATATGATACATTGTGAAAAACCAAACCCCCGTGGATATAGGCCTTAGTGCTGAACCACGTAAATCATCGTCTCATTTACATTCAGCATTTACAGTTTTCATATATCTTTACTATGCATCGTTCGAATCACCATAGTCGTATCTATGGTTCGAAACAAGGACGATCCCAAAGGCTCAGAGTTTCCAATATAAGTTTTGGACACCATTTTGTATTTACTTTAAACATTATAGTATTTTTGCAAACACTGCGAATATTGATTGTGGACACGATGCTATCATCGTTACATTTGTGTTCACAATGATGATTACCAACATAAGGTTCTTGCCCTGAATCCACTTGCTGTGCAAATAAGGTCCGTTTCCATCATTAGTTTTGTTTTATCAAGGGTTTCACCCATCGATGTGAAAGCAAACATCCATCGAACTGTATTTTTTCTACCCTTGTAATCCAAGGGTTCCTTCAAAAATTGTGGAGGACTGGAGGTTCTTTCACCCTAGGTGAATTCAACCTTTTCATCTCGACAACATATCGGGAATTGGCAATTTTAATGGTGACAGAATCCTCCTTCTTTCACACTTAGCCCCGAAAAGAAAAGCAAAAACTCCTACCCAATCAAATAACATAACGTTATCATATACCGACTGTTGAACCTTAATTTTGGTTTACATTTAAATTTATGATCTTGGCTGGTAAATAAAGAGAAAATTGAAATTCACGGAAACAACCGTTCACGGCTTGAATTGTGTTTCCTAAAAATGATTTCTTAGATAGAGATCGAAATACCTTAAAAGATCGGTAACATTTATATGTGATGGTGTTTCTTGAAAAGATCGAGCCAAGCGAGATCATTCATGATAACAGTAGAAAAGTTGATCCTCCAACGACATATTTGGATTCAAATCTGACTCCACATCTTTACTGTAAATGCTTCATTACCCTTTTCCCTTTATTTCCGTGAAAAAACTCATATTTTCAACTACATAATTGGCACATCGATATCAATAGAAGTAAGCAAACTCTTTATCTACAAAGAATCAGATACAATGTATGCCCATCATATAAGATGTATGTATTTTACATATTAGTCAGTTCTCTAAATATCTCATTGTAACTTACGTATCAAAGGAAATGTCAAGAATCTCATCATTAACAACCCAGAGAAACCATATTATCCTTTCTCTGAATTAATTCACATTTATGTACACACAAAATGATAAGATTTCTCAACAGAATAGCGCGCGCAGTTGAGAAAGTGAATAATTAATATTGTATTAACTATTTAACTTCAAAGTGTTTCAAGTTCCCCTAGGTTGTTCGCACACACAAACTTTACGTCTTCATTCGTTATTTTCTAGTTTCATATTGCCTGTTTCTAGAGAATTTTAAATTGCTAATCACCCCAGAAAAAAAAAAAAAAAGTAAAACAACTAGTTAGGAAGACGATGGAAGAAAAACTCAAATGTTGTTTTTAAAAGTTTTTTTCTTTTAAATAAAGCAGCACTTTGGTTAAATTGTTTTTGAATCTGAATACTTGCAACTAAATGAAAGGGAAAGGAAAATATATATAAAAATAAAACAAAAACTCTTATCAATGTTTTAACCAAATCAGATGAAAATTCCAGAGGCTCTTGTGGCCTAGTGTTAGCGTTTCCAACAGTGAAGCGTCAAGATGGCGCGATATTGGAGTCAGTGGCCTGGTCAATGGAGCTGCATAGTCCGACGATGAAGCGCCAAGATGGCCGAGACAAGAAAGTCTATTTGACACATGTAATATTATGCGATAGTGTTGCATATTTGTAATCCAGAGTTAGCCCAGCTCAAGGAATGGATTAAGAATGCAAGATAAGTCATGAGATGACTTATGCATGGGCCTAAGGCTTGGCGAAGGCCTGACCAATGCAAATGCAACAGTGGCGTTGCCAAATGCGACATTGTTGGCCACTGCTCGGCAAAAATAATGGAAGTGATGCACTTAACGTATGAAGCTGAGCCAAGCAGCACGTCAAGACATGATTGGCATGACTTTACTCCGATGTTGGCATCAAAAGATTTAACTGCATGGCCGAGATAAATGTAGCGTTAAGTTGGCTGCACATTGGCTTAGGCCAAGTTGAGTGTAGCGCGATGGTTGATGGATACTGGTTAAAGCTGTCAATGGCGAGTTGTGTGTGCATCACACGCATGTAAGAGCAAAGTATCGGCTTGAGACGGTTATAAAGTGGTTTTATAACCGAGTTTGGCAAAGCATAACCACCAAGAACGGATGTGGCATCATTTGGCTTGACAACACAAATGGTGGTAGTTGAAAAGCACATTGGCGGTTAGGGAAACTACCTATGGACACTTGGTTGTTCATAGGATGTGCAGGCGGTTGCACATAAGTTTTGGCCTGATACTAGTACTATAAATAGTTTAGGAATCAATAATGTTGGTGTTGTTCAATTGAGAGAAGAACCACTGATTTCTAAAGAGAGTTAGGCATTCACCAAGAGGGTGAATGGTCTGTTTTGCTCCATGTGATTGACAAGTTTTGTAATCTTTCTTTGATGCAATAAAATGGGTTAATTGTATCATGTATTTGTGTTTATGAAATTGCTGATCTTGTGAAGTTATCAATTGGATTGATGCATGGCAAACCTCTTATGCTTATGGGGGCATAAAGAGTTATAGAGAAAAAAAGTAAGGCTTCTGTTGCGTATTTTCTTAAGAGTGAAGGCGGATGCATACTTTGATGCAGTGTGAAAGGATGAGTACTTGTGGGTGAAGTTGATTCACTGAACCACAGAGTATTTCCGGTCATGTCCCATGAAAATTTTAGGACGTAAAATGGGCATGTGTCAGCTGGTATAGAGATATGTTTGGGGACATAGTTCTTGATTTTTCTCTCTTTTACTCAAGTTGGTATCATTTGTTTGTCAAATTCAGTGAAGAATTGTTTAGGTTTCATTAGTATGGAGACTAGAAGAAGTTGGTCTTGTGTGGAAAGATCAATTGGAATGAAGTTTGAAGCTTGAGGTAGCAACAGGCTATGAAAGTTTGTGACAAAGGTGTTAAAATTCCTTCCCAAAGTGTTAGTCGACGAACATGCGAGAATCATTGGAAACCTGGTTTTCAAGTGATTGCATGAAAAAACTGAAGAGTATGCTGACTTCTATGGTGCAAGTCAGGTTTTAAAGTCTATGTTTCTCACAAGTATGCGAATATTATGCATTTTGAATGAATATCTTCGTAGTGTTATCATTAGCGAGTACATTACATGTTGTAATAAGAATTTTGCGAAAATTCCTGAACTCAAAGATGTTGTTGGCCTTTGCAGTGGAAAAGATAATTCAGAACCTGTCTATGCAATAGAATTGATGGTGTCTCATGGTAGCCAGTTTGATGAAATATTAAAATTATCTCTCTCGAATGCATGTAACTTGGTGGTAATGCAAAGTTTGGTTGAGAACCAGCATTTTTATGGCAATGTGATGCCATGAAATAAGAATTGGATGGCCAATTCTTATCTAGCATAAAGCCTATAGAAAGGCTGGAGAAAGAAACGTAAGTTAAGGGAAAACCGATACACCACGGTCTTGCATTTGCAAATAATTCTTCATTGATGCTAGATACGCACAAGGAGTGTGCTTGCACCTGGTTTATGAAATTGGGATCGATATGCTTGGGAAAAAAATTCCAAAGATATGCATTCGATCGTAACCACAAGCGAATGTTCTTGTCGACCACAAATCAGTATTGCTACTAAACTGATTTTGAAGAAGAGAAAAGACAAGAGGAACAAGATGTGTATGGACAGTAAAAATGAGTTCCAAGTTTGAAGAATGCGGATTGCTTCAAGATACGTAGGCTTATTTGAGATTGTCCAAGGGAATTTTTCCGCATAAATCATTAAGTAATATGGCTTACTGAGCTTTATGGTGATGTTCATGATCACCAAGTTAAGTCCGCTCCAGTTGTGCAAAGGTGCCCAAGTTTGCATTAAAATTCGGGTGTTGACTGGCATGGCAGATTTGCAACAGTAACATGCGCAAAATAGGCTTTGGGCATGGCCAAGATGCATGATGCGGTTGGAGATGCAAGTTAGGAAAATTTTAGATGCGTGGAGGAAAAAAAGGACAAAGTAGTGGTGTTGCATAAGGATGGTACATGAGGTCATTTTTGAAGAAATCTTCATGAAAGCTAAAGCAACATGAAAGCCTCAATTTGAAGGATTATTCAACCAAGTGTCAATTACATTGTGCTTCGTTATGGGAATTGCATAAGAACATTGATAGTTGGAAGAATGCATGTGGCATAGTAAATTGCTACATTGGGGACAGTAGGTGTTGTCTCGCTTCCTTGTTTGTTGTAAGGAGCAAAGAAGAAGTCAGTATTGCAAGACTTGTTAGGTTTTACAAGTTGCAATCAGTTGGTGTAAGTATTTGCTCAAGTTTGAGTATACTTTCAGTTTCGGTCGTGTGGACCTTGGTGTTGGAAATTGTCTCTCTGTGTAAAGTAGTAGCGGATGAGGGTATTTGAGATGAGAGTTTTTGTCTCTTTCGTTCAAAGTAAAGATAGTTCGCGTGGAAGATACTACATAGCATATTAAGACAAAATATGCAATAGAAGACGTTGAAGAAAAAAATAGAGGAGTTAGTGGCATATACGAGTTTGTTGTTGAGAGTTATGTAAAAGTGCGACAGCATATTGGCAGCGACGGCATGGAGAAAACAGCAAGAATGTAGAAGTAAGTCCATCAAGTAAATGAGTTAAGATTGACTCATGGTGCTGAAGACTATGTTGTTTTCCAATACATTAAAGCGTAACAGATTGAAACCAGTGGGGCATGTTAGTTTCAAAGGAGCGTGAAGAGGATACCTTATCCAAAGTGACTGTGGGATGTCCCTGGTAATCCTAAGTTACGACTATACCAAAGTCATGCATTTCAATCATGGTGTTGCGACAATGCAAGCAAATAACATCAAGGTGTTGGTTCTTTGTCATGTAATTAAATGCAAGTCCGAGAAGGTGAAATTTGCAATATGATTTGGAGGCCAAATCTAGTGAAAGTCCTGATGTTTTCCAAAGTGCAGCAAAGGATATGGGTTGTGGCGCATACAAGAGGTATGGAATCATAGCGTGCATTCCTTAAGGCATGGCATGATTTTTCGAAACCGCAACATGATTGAAGAATGTGGATGAGTCTTGCATAAGTCATGTTATGTTGCGTGGTGCAACTAAAGTCGGAAAGTGAAGGCAAAAGACTATGGCATTGATCAATGTGATCAGTTGGAAGAATCATTACTTGCGTACACTTAGGCGCAAACGATTCAAGTGAAATTTCAAGCCTAATTCATGGAATTGGCAAGAGGAATTTTCAGTTTGCATTTGGGTGTTGATATGCAATTGTAGTTGGAGTTGGAGCGTAGGCCAACGTGACAACAACAATACGAGTCAGTATGATCAATGACAAGGCAGTAAGCTAAGTGGGTGGGGGAGGTTTGTTAGCGTTCCCAGCAGTGAAGCGCCAAGATGGTGCAATACTAGAGTCAGTGGCCTAGTCAATGGAGATGCATAGTCCGGCGATGAAGCGTCAAGGTTGTCGAGACAAGAAAGGTTATTTGACAAATGCAATATTATGCGACGGTGTTGCATATTCGTAATCCAGAGTTATCCTAGCTCAATGAATGGATTAAGAATGCACGATAAGTTTTGAGATGACTTATGTATTGGCCTAAGGCTTGGCCAAGGCCTGGCCAATAAAATGCAACAGTGGCGTTGCCAAATGCGACATTGTTGGTCATTGCTCGGCAAAACTAATGCAAGCGATGCACTTAATGTATGAAGCTGAGCCAAGCAGCAGATCAAGACATGATTGGCATGACTTTACTCGGATATTGGCATCAAAAGAGTTAAGTGCATGTCCGAGATAAATGTAGCGCTAAGTTGGCTGCACATTGGCTTAGGCAAAGTTGAGTGTAGCGCGATGTTGGCTGGATATTGGCTAAAGCTATCAATGGCGAGTTGTGTGTGCATCACACGCATGTCAGAACAAATAGTTGGCTTGAGACAGTTATAAAGTGGCTTTATAACCGAGTTTGTCAAAGCCTAACCACCAAGAACGGATGTGGGCATCATTTGGCTTGACAACGCAAATGGTGGTAGTTGAAAAGCAACATTGGCGGTTAGGGAAACTACCTATGGACACTTTGTTGTTCATAGGATGTGCAGACGGTTGCACAGAAGTTTTGACCTGATCCTATTAGTATAAATAGTCTAGGATTCAATAATATTTGTGGTGTTCAATTGAGATAAGAACCACTAATTTGTAGAGAGAGTTAGGTATTCACCAAGATGGTGAATGGCCTGTTTTGGTCCATGTGGTGAACAAGTTTTGTAATCTTCCTTCGATGCAATAAAATGTGTTAATTTTATTGGAAGTTGTTTATGAAATTGTTGATCTTGTGAAGTTATCAATTGGATTGCTGCATGGCAAACCTCTTATGCTGGGCATAAAGAGTTAGAAAAAAAAAGTAAGACTTCTGTTTCGTATTGCCTTAAGAGTGAAGGCAGATGCATACTTTGATGCAAGTGTGCAACGCTGAGTATTTGTGGGTGAAGTTGATTCACTGAACCACATAGTATTGCCCGGTCATGGCCCATGAGAATTTTAGGCCGTAAATTGGGCATGTGGTCAAGGGATATCTAAAGACTTAAAGGCCTAGACAAATAAAATTTCCACGTTGAACGGTAAGAAAACTCTCGCTTCCTATTGGTCGAAATAGGTCTTTTTTGAGTTTTGTGAAACGAGCGTTTTTGTGAGGACACTTGGCAACGTATGGTTGGTTTAAAAAGAATAGAAAAAAGATTAAAAAAAGGAAACCAAATTCAATATTTAGGTGAGGACACTTGGCAACGTATGATTGGTTTAAAAATTACAAACTTAAAAGGAAAACCTAACTTACGGTGTTTGGAATTTTGTAGAAGTCCAAATTCAATTTGGAAATCGAGTAACTACTATATTATGACTCTTTTTTCAAAATTAATATATAAAGGGGAAAAAAGTCCACATATTTTCTACAAAAATAAAATAAATAAATAAATATAATATCAGGATTCTTTTTTCCAAATTAATATATAAAAGGGGGGAAAATCTACATATTTTCTGCAAAAAAAAAGGGAAAAATAAATAAAATATACACATATTCTCCACTTATCTAATGTATTTGCCCCGCCAGACCAAATCAAAATTGCATCACCACGGGACGGGTGAATCACACCAAATCAAAAATGTGTTGCCAGGGGGGACGAAGCCCTGCACGCACCAAGTTAAAAGAAAATAAAATAAATAAAATATGCACATATTCTCCACGTATTTAATGTATTTGCCCCGCCACACCAAATCGAAAATACATCGTCACGGGACGGGGCGAAGCCCGCGCACACCAAATCAAAAATGCATCGCCACGGGGCGGGATGAAGCCTAGCACACACCAAATCAAAAATGCATTGCCACGGGGCGGGGCGAAACCCTGCGCACACTAAGTTAAAAGAAAAAAATAAATAAAATATGCACATATTCTCCACCTATTAAATGTATTTGCCCCGCCACACCAAATAATAAATACATCGTCACGGGACGGGACGAAGCCAAATCAAAAATGCATCGTCGCGGGACAAGGCGAAGCCCAGCGCACACCAAATCAAAAATGCATTGACAAGGGGCGAGGCGAAGCCCCGCGCGCACCAAGTTTAAAAAAAATAAAAAAAAATATATGCACATATTCTCCACGTATTTAATGTATTTTCCCCGCCACACCAAATCAAAAATACATCGCCACGGGGCGGGGGAAGCTCCGCGCACACCGAATAAAAAATGCATTGCCACGGGGCGGGGCGAAGCCCTGCGCTAACGCGCACACCAAGTTAAAAGAAAAAATAAAATAAAATCTGCACATATTCTCCACCTATTTAATGTATTTTCCCCGCCACACCAAAATAAAAAATACATCGCCACGGGGCGGGGCGAAGCCAAATCAAAAATGCATCGCCATGGGATGCGGCGAAGCCCAGCGCACATCAAATCAAAAATGCATTGCCACGGGACGGGGCGAAGCCCCTCGCACACCAAATTAAAAGGAAAAATTTGCCCGGTTCGTAGCACGGGCAAAAATCTAGTATTTTTTTAAATGGTCAGGGGATTTATTTTTTTATTTTCTTTTTTAGTGGCAAAATGGCCAAGGGTATTTGCTTCCTATTCTTGCAAACCCTATTTTCTTGTTTAAATGATGATATGATACCCCCGTTATTTTTCAAGTTTATATGCCCTGAAGTGTTATTTTTTCGGTTTATAAGACGTTTCTTGCTGCTTTGGGTCTTAACGATCTTGCTGCTTTGGGTCTTAACGAAATCCTAATTCTCTACAGCTGGTAGAAGAAGATGAAGAAAACATCATCTAAGTCGACTTTATGCAGCCTTCCGCAAGAGATTCAAGTAGATATATTTCTAAGAATACCAGTGGATTCCATCGTATCCTGCAGGTGTGTCTGCAAGCCGTGGCGCACTCTACTACGTAGCCCTAGTTTTATCAAATATCACTTCAATCTTACTATCCAAAACAACAACCCTAAGCTCATGCTTATAGATTACATCTGGGATGGAGGTATCAAGGTCCCTGCAACTTACGATTATGCTTCAATATCATCATACTCATCGATGCTGGATTCATCATGCGAATGCAATGGAGCTGTTCGGATTGATTACCCATTAGAATACAACAAAGGTAATTATATTGACGTTTTGGGTTCTTGTAATGGCTTAATTTGCATGGGTATTTCAAGTGACATTTTGGGTGCTAGTATGCGTTATAAGGACACTAGTATTTGTATATGGAACCCATCAACCAGGGAGTATAAGAAAATACCAGTACATATGCGTGATTGTAGTCTATACTCAGATAATCGTTGCAATGTCAGATATGGGTTTGGTTATGATCACATCATCAATGACTACAAGTTGGTAAGGATCTCAGGGTACGAAAACTCGAGTTGCTTTGAAGTTGAAGTTTATACTTTAGGGTCAAGCACATGGAGTTGTGCACGAGCAATTCGTTACACATTTCCTTATGAAAGAAGATTTCGTGGTTGGCTTTTCAATGGAGCTCTTCATTGGTTAGGTGTTGCCGTCACTCAAGAAAACGCTCCTGAAGCTATTGTGTCTTTCGATATTAGCAGTGAGAAAGTCCTTGAGTTGCCATTATTACCAGAACAAACTATGTTGTATCAAGGAAATCGAAATGCCCGTAAAAATCTAGGAACATTGGGTAGTTGTCTTTGTTTAGTCTCAAATATCCCTCTGATTCATACTGATAGGGTGATGAGGAAGTATGGAGTTGCTGCATCTTGTACTAAACAATTCACCTTTTCCCAGCAAATAACGCCCAAATATCTTTACTCGAAGCCGATATGGTCTCTTCAAAATGGGGAAATTCTGATTCATGTCGACTATGGGTTTGTATTATTTGATCCAAGCAATGGATCACAAAGAATATTGAATGTCCAGGAAATCCAGATCAGTAGTATCACCCTATGTCACAGACAACCAGTGATTTATACGGAGAGCTTGGTTTCGCTGAACACGGGTACTTATGTGTAGAGAAGTCTGAAGCCAAAAAACAATGAGGTAAAGATTTCTTGGGAGATGCTGCAACTATGTCTTTCTTACACAATTTTTGAATATTATGTAAAAATACTAGTTAAAGATTTATCATGATTTTTGTTGAGGCTCGAAAAATTCTTCACAACATTGGCAAAATCCAGTTCTTAAAATCCTTCCCCCACCTTCTGTACACCTGATTTCAGAACAAGATATTAGGAAAGAAAACAAAAATGGAAAGTTGGTGCCAAATGCTACTAGTATCTTTGCAACATGCTCATTTTCTTTTCTTTTTTCATTTGTGCTATGATGACCTATAATAATTTACAGTTCTTTCCACTACTAGGAATGCTTTTTCGCCTATTATCAGAACTGCTGAAATTTGGTTTACTGTAAGCTGTTCTCGTTTTTCACTTCAGAGTGTGGACTTTCTTGTCAGTTCCCAATAAGTTAGTTTAGCTGAAAGGAAGGCTTAGCGGCTCAAAACTTGACTTTAAGCATATCATACTTGAATCCCCATAGTATCTGCCAACAAGTCCCAAATAATGCGGTCACTTCACTTATCAGAACCATCTTCTCCTTTTCAGCCACCAGCTTCAAAATAATTTTATTCCATGAATTTTGGCTTTCCTTTTCTGGTCCTTAATGTACAAATGGGTTTGTTGTAACCCCCAAAATGAACCGATCTGGACAGATCATGTGATTTGCTTAAGAGTCAGGCTTGGACTGTAAGGGTCTATGCGATATTACATACCATTACTGCGCCCAAGCATTGGAGAGCCAGGATTAAGATCCAGAGATGGGTTCAACTTTATTTGATCCCTCAAGAGCTGCTGAGATACACGGTCTGCCAAAACTGTCTGTACATCATAAAGTTCCCTTTGGTGTTCATGAGCAGGCCTGCCAAATTGCTTTCCGCGAACTTCATTATCTGACGCCATTAATTCCCGGAACCCATTAGATGAGGGCTGAAGCCCCCGAAAGAGATCAGGTTTTGTGTCGTGATAGGTAGAGCCATTGCCATAGTGGCTGTTTGGAGACCTTGAAATGCTAAAACCTTCATGGGAGTAACCCTGCTTCAAATGATGAAATGGTATGGCTCCATTGCCACCAGTTAGAGGTGTCGATGATCCAGAGGTTGTACGTGGACTAGATATGGGAGACGGCGACATTCTTCCATTCATATGTTGTGGTGATCTTCCATGCACAAGAGGGCTTCCAATGGGCGATACCGGGCATGATAAGTTTTTCAGCATTTGGCTATCACTGGGAACACGCAAATAAAATCAGAAAGGTAATCAAGTCAAACTCAAGTTTCGATTTACAACTGATATATAAAAGAAACTGAGGACATAAATCTGACCTGGAAGTTGGCAATGTTTTTACACCCCTATACTGATGTAATCCTGACCCTGGTCCTAATCCTTCAGAATCCAAGGAAGAAAGGTTCCTTGCATGCGCAACGCCCTGAATAGTGACCATGAAACCACATTAACATCTGAAAGTAGTCTAATTACACAAGTCACGAGTATCAACAGATACTTTAAATAATGTTTCCGAAAGAGGTTTGCATAATTCACTCTACTACACAAGGGAATAACACTTACACATGCCCACATTGATAACAAATGTGACAAATCAATATGAAACTAATAGCAAATTTAAGATTCGGAAGATGTGAAAGCAAGCTACATCTAAAGTTGCATTTAGGCCATAAATCCATAGAAGATCCAATACAGTCCTGACAACTTCCAAAAATCTCTTATCTACCTTAACTCCCCCTTTACACATCCCATTGCATAAGATCTTACACTCTCATCACCCTTTAGCAAGAACAACCCAGTTATAGGATAGAAATAATTGATACCATATTCGGGATGTCAAGGCCCATAAAACCATACTTGTCTTCCCTAAGAATCCTAATATTATATCTTCTGTAACAAAACAAAACCCTTTTTTTTTTCAGTGCTTTGTGTGCTTTATCCAATCATGACATCCTATACTTCATATATCACTAAACCCACAGTGAACCCAAAAGGTTATCAAATTCTTAGTCCTCTCTTCTCTGAGGGAAGATAATGTCCTACCTCTTTTGTATGTTTCTTTCCAAATATAAATTATGTTGATAAACACCAACCCCCCTTTCATCGTTTCTGTAACCAAATACTGCGCCAGCTACAAGAATCATGCTCTACCACAAACAACCAACACCCATTCGCCAAGATTATATCACTTACATATAACACTATCTCAAGAAATTTTCTTAAACGAGCACAATCTAAGATCGAACAGTGCGCTCTTGTATCAGTGCTGATCTTTGTTGTTAACTGCCCAAACCATTAAAGTTATAACCGACATTTATAAAGAAAAAGAAAAACAGAAGGGAGAGAAAGCACGGTTTACAACTGAAATCTTTAGTCCAAGGCAGTGTAAGACATGATAAGAAATGAAGCATTTAGAGTCCTCATAAGCATGGATTTCATTAAAATAAAGACTTTTAAATTATTAATATAAAACAATAAGTTAGAAGCAAAGAAAACACAACAATAATAACATGACAATAATAGATTGCAGAGTAAAGGAGTATTAGCATCTAACCAGAGATCTCATGCCATTTGTAACCCCCGGAGATTCTAAAGGCTCAGGTCCGAGAATCGGTCTTTCAACTGGAGCAGCATTTTTCACAAACGGGTGCTCCAAAAGCTGAGCAGCTGTAGGACGATGAAGTGGATTCCGTTGCAAGCACAGCTTCACAAATTCCTTACCTTCCTCAGAAAGATGATCAGGAATTGCGGGAAGTTCCTTACTGTTCCCGATCTTAAACATTGCAGCAACCTTCACAGAATACAAAGAAGATCAGACATTTGCCAACAGAATGCCGAGTGGAATAATGCTATCTTGGACTATATGTTTTCAGAAATAAAAGAATTAGTATCTTTAGTCTGTAAAAACTGAACTTCTTAGATCAATTTTGATATGCAAATAAAAGGACATCATGTAGGTTCCAGAATCCAAGCAACTGACCCCTTCATAAGTGCTCCAAGGAGGCTTTGTAGTTGCCATCTCCAAAACTGTACATCCAAGGCTCCATATATCAACAGCAAGATTGCAGCCACTAGAATTTTTTATAACCTGCATGAAAGATAGAAAAGCTAAGATGCAATTGAAAGTATGATCAAAACCAAACAGCAGCAGTACCTTGATCATGAAACAACTTTTACCTCAGGTGCCATCCAGTAAGGACTTCCCTTGAACGATAATGGACAAGACTGCCCAGTAATCTGTAATCAGCACAGTCGAGATTTAAAAATCTAAACAAAACCGGATAATCCAAGAAAAATAACTATGAATGTACTAATGCCTATGAGTACTCATTTGGGGCATACTTTGTCAAGTAGAACTTCACCGATAGAGCACTCACAAACCACAAAATGAAATACATGCTGAAGAGGACAAGTTAAAATGAAGCATAATGAACTAGTTATGGATAAGCATAGTGAAACCCACACTCATTTTAGTTCACATTATGAACTAAAAAACGGATAAGTATTAGGCTATTAGCAAATAGGAACTTTACCCACAGTGAAGAAGGCATATCGCTTGGTAAAAGAAACATAATGAACTAGATATGGGTATGTTAAAATCAAATACTTCATATTTGAGAATAGGTCATATTTAGCAGCAAAAAGTACGGTATGCCTTTTAAACACAAATGAGTATATTTTTAACGTCTTTAAAAGGGACAACAAAAGAGTAACTCATAAGAATGGGGGAAAGTAGAAAAGTGAACTTATAGGTAATTAAACTAGGGTACATAACCTAAACAAGGAGAATCTTTTCTAGAATCAGAGACACTATTATCAACATGTGACTAGACTCCCTTAAAAATGAAACAGGCGAAAGGTAGAGGAGATGAGAAGATTTACATGTTTAGCCATCCCAAAGTCCGCTAGTTTGACCCGCCCATTGGGGTCCACTAGTATATTTGCTCCTTTGATATCCCTGAACAGCAAAAAAAAAAAAAAAAAAAAAAAAACAGTTAAATAAATTATTCACCAAAATTTACATCATTACTACCCACAATGCTTTAAAATGAGAAGAGAATACCTGTGAACTGTATTCTTTGCATGCAAATAAGCAAGCCCTGAAAGAATTTGCTGGGTATAGCTACGTATTACTAGTTCACCAAACTGCCCATAGTCTTGAAGGAGCTTATAGATGGAGCCACCAGATACATATTCTAAGTAGATGTAAAGCCTATCATCTACCTGTTCCAGAAAAACATATTAAACCATCAGCGGACAAAAGAGAAGGCAAAATCTTCAAGACATCAGCTGCCATTTAATTTCCTTCAAATGGAAGAAATGTCACAAGTCATAGCACAAAGTAGAGTATGAAATCATCTCTTATTTGAGATTGAAGTTATAAGAAAGCATGTTTATTGGAGGATAGGATCAGTGTGACATTGCAATTGATGAAGAGTTAAGGTCGTGATAGTAAGAAAATATTCATGAGATGGCAACCAAAGAAGTCTACAATGAGTAAGATATTTTTAAAACCATCAGCCGAATACTTACTGTCTCAGTCCCATAGTACTGTACTATATTTGGATGCCGCAACCGACTCAGCAGGATAATTTCCTAAAATAACATCCAAAATTTACATATCAATGAAGAGGAAGAATACATTGAGTTGCAGAGAACATAAAGAAGACAACCAGGCTCCTACAATCTATTGGAAGTCTTACTTGCCCCAGCTGCTTCGCACTTTCTCTTGACTTGGCATCATCAGCAAAAAGTGTAACCTCCTTCATTGCACACATTTCCCCACTTTCCCTGTAACAGAAACAACATAAAATAAGAGGGAAGTTTCGACAACAATACGCGATCAAGGCTGACTATTTAAAAAGAGACCAAAATTACAAATTGCTTGCGCAGGGAACCCTATACATTGACTGAGAAGAACAATATAGACTAGTACATGGGGCAGGCTAAAATGATGTACACTATACTAGGTTGCAAGGCTAAATTCAGGCATAATCACACAGAAATATCAGTACTAATAACAACAGAATATTGTAACAAGAAAATCAAGGGAAAACTAACAAGAAACTGGGTGTACCTATTGAATCCAACATAAACATGTCCAAATGTGCCTCTGCCTAGTAGCTTTCCCTTCTTCCAGCGCGATCCTGGGGGTACCTGCGTCTCTGCCCTTCCAGGACTTCGCGGAACTGAAGAAGATCCTGCAGCTGAGCTTGATGGAGAGAAAGGAGATGAATTTGAAGGAGGAAGTGGCAAACGGTGACTTTGTTGCTTCCCATCATCAGGCCAGTTTGTTGGTGCATCTGTAGCTGTTCCACAAGCCCGTGGATGAAGAGGAGTGACAGCACCGCTATGGATCCGGGAGCTAGGTCCTGGACTTGTCATTCTAGGGCTAGGTATCGGGGAACACTCGGGGCTACCCCTGCTGTGCTGCCAAAACAACGGCGCCATAGCATCTCCTCCCATAGAATTATGCCCAGAATTATGACCAGAACCTGGACTCGAGCAGTGGCCAGATCCAAGATGAGCAGCTTCATAAGGTTTACCTGCCCAAAAAGCAGCAGAGCTTGCAACTTGCTCCGGACCAAACCCTCTCATAGGACTTCTAGAAGGACTTGACATAGAACTATCTGGAGCACTAGCAAAAGCACTGTTTTGAGGGATCTGCAATGTGGGGGCATAATTGCTTAAAGGGCCTCGCCTAGGTGAGGTTGAAAGAACTTGATGATTGAACACTAGATTAGCTGGCTTTAGTGACTCTCTCGAGTTCTTTAAAGTGACAGCAGGAAACTGATCCTTGTTGAGTGTGCCCCTGCAGAGAGGTACGACAAAGAAGTCAGAAAAAGATCCAAACAAAAAAGCAGATTAGTAAGTGTAATGACAAAAAATATCTAAAAGTTTCATGCAATCTGACCTTGAAGGGCTATTGGCAACAGTAGTTGCCTGGGGGCTAAGAAGACGAGAGTCGGATGGATCCTCACTCTCAGTAGATGTAGAACTAGAAACTGAAGCAGTGGCCAAATCTCCATCAACATCAGTAGCATCAGTCCTGTTCGAAATACAACCGGGTTTTGGAAGAGGAAACAATGAGGTTTTGGAGGATTTTTCACGTCCAGGTCTTTGTACACTAAGGGCCGAGTCGGTGCGACCTACTTTTGCAGAGGACCCTACAGGAAGTGGAAGCGGTTGTGCTTGGGTCCTTTCTGCAAAACTTTGACATCGTGATACTTGGGATGACGGTGATGGTGATCTTGATGCTGCTCGAGATCGAGAACCCCTTTCTGAAACTATGTCACTATTACGTCTTCGAGATCCTCCTGTTCTAACGGTGCCTTTTTCTTCAGTCGGAGTTTTAAATTTCCGGTGTAGTGTGTCCATGAAGCTCTCCTTGTTTGTTTTCTTCTTTACTTCTTTGGATGAAGATTTGCCCCACCACGAAGGCATGATTAACTACTTTCTTATACAAATCAACAAAGTTTTGACTACTAACTGATGTAGTTCAATAGTCTCAGCACCCAGGAAAAAACGAATTATCTGTGCTCATCAGTAGGATAAATATGTGGATGTTTGCCCACAAGGACGCGTCCGTTTAATTAGAAGGTCCTCTTGCTGAAGTCTAATAGTGAGCTCCCAAACAAAAGAGCAGTCACAGATACCCACAGCCACCACTATCTGAGCATTTTATTGAAATGCAGTTATCAATACAAAACTGCTGGTTGAAGAACCTATAAAGAAGATTAAAGTTAGTAAAATTACCATTACAATCAAATATCATGCTGGCATGCGCTAAGAGTGCAATTTTACTACTCTAGGAACTGAAAAAGGTGAACTGATAAATAGAATATAAAAGGTACACTAGGAACTAATTAGCAGTTACGCAGAACGATGATGTAAACATAGAATATAAAAGGTAAACTGATAAATACATTAGAGTTCCAGCATCCGTCAATAACATGTTTCGAAATAATACAAATGATATTGATACCATAATGGCCAACGAAAAGCCAATCCTAGTGAGTAAATTAGTGCTCTGATGATAAAGTAAAGCCTGGTTAAGAGCCCTAGTTGATGGCACGTTGAAGCTACATAAACCCTCTAATGTGACTTACTGCTATGTACAAGCATTTCAATCTCCAAATAGTATTGCTGATCACACAAATATGCCTCTAAAACCATGACAAATTAGAGGTACGGGTAATCTAGTAAGTTCCCTTCAAAAGCATGCTAAAGAGCATATCATAAATGGCCCTTCCAAATATGGTTATCTAGTAACTCCATTAACAAAACAATAAACACACTAGTGAAAGCAGAATGCATCAGAAGTTTAATCGCATCTTTAACCGTAAGATAACATAGCTATACTGCCTAGAGACTTGGGTTAGTTGGTCACTGGCAAATGTACGACCAGGCAACACTGAATACATGGTACGTTCAATTGGAAAATTAAGTATCCAACACAATCTGGACTCCACCACGAAGCTTCCAAACAAAATCAGCACCAGCATGACAATAGATTTCTCCATATTTGTTTGATAAAAGGGCTATAAGTATGCTACTGTAAGGGCTGTTCACTTTTTTTCATAGTCTGTTGGCTTCGCTCTCGCTAGTAACTGACAGGCATATGTCTAAAATCCAAATTGACTCTCAATACCAAGATGGTTCACTTTCTTCCACTAAAAAGAAAACATGGATCTTTCTAGGTTCATTATCATTTCTATCCATAACATCTACCTGGGTTTCAAAATATACCAACAAAACGACAATAGAAGATTTCCGAAATTAGTTTTCATTTTGTTCTGATAAGCCACCCAATACGAAATCTCTTGAACACATTGTCCTTAACAGTTGCATGTTTCTCCTCAACCCAACCTATTTCTCAGTCATGATAATACAGACAAATAGACTATTCCATGGTTCAAAGATCCACAATTTCACACTGTTTTCCCACTAGGTTATATAACTCCACTGTAATTTCAACAAATTCCACATCTCCAAGTGATATCAAACTTCCACCAAAAAAATCTACTCTTCAAAATCCTAAATTTTTATCCCAAGTACACTTAACAGATCATTCTAAAAAAATTCCTAAAATTTCACCCACATACCTAGATTCCTTATTATCCCTCTACTCAATACTCACTACTAAACCAAAATCCTCAAATCAAAACCCCTCTTTCAACACAGATCTACAAATTCAACTAAAAACCCATACAGAAACACAACAAAACAAGTACAAAACACTCAAGAAATCAACAATTAAACTAAAAAAAACAACTTCACTCTACTAACCTTTAAACAGCCAAAACCACGCCCAAATTGAATCCCTTCTGCTTCTTCTTCACTTTCTGCAAATTGATATCCAGTAACTGTAACCAATCTCCCCCAAATCAAAGTAACCTACTAAAATGATACTACTAACCATGAAGTAATCAACTGAATTTGGGGCTCCAATCAACCAAAAAAAAATGAAACCCTAGAAAAAAAATTCAAAAAATTTAGGGGAAAATGGAAAAGAGTAAAAAGAAGTTTAATTTCTGTGAGATTTAGAGAGAGGATTGCTGTGTGGGGGGTGGGTTAGAGAGAGAGGGGGCTGCGGAGAAGAGAAGAAGAAGAAGAAAGAGAAAGCAGAAAGAGAGAGAGAGTATGTCTCAAGTCTGAGCTGCAAAGAAATGGAGTTTTGTCTGATAGAGTGTGTGTGATTATTATATTTATTTCATGTATTTTTATTAATTTATTATTTGTTGTCAAAAAAAAAAAAAAGGATTAATTAATTAGTGAAAATTAGATTTTGGTGTATCTTTTTTCTCTTTAATGTGATAATGTGTAACTAGGAGCAAGGAGAGTTAGGATTTGTGGGTTTTGATAAATATGGTGATAGCCGATGTTAGTGTAATAAAGTCATGGTGTTATAGTAATAAAGTCATGGGTTTTGGACCTAGTTCACCGCTTAAAAAGAGAGTTAAGCGGTGACTCATATTTAAATATGTTAATGAAATTACCTATGTGTCGTTCATATTTATACCTCCATACATAATTTTAACTTTTACCTTCATTATAAAAAAAATTGACGGTGGTGCTATTTGTAGGTGGTGGTGGTGCCACTTACATATCGAATACACCGCATTCACTCAAATGGTTCACCGCTTGCCCTCCGGGGTTTAGCAGAGATTCTTAAGCTTCCACCACCACCACTTCAACCAATTAGTTAACTAGGAAAGGTATTTTGAGGGAGGGTATTTTCGGAAAAGATAACATCGTTTTATTCGAAAGTGTTAAATCAGATGAAAAAATACCATTTGTAAATGAATTACAAAAATATGATCATTTTGTGACAGAATTACAAAAAGTATGACCATTCTGTAATTGGCCCAAATCTTTATCGAATTTATGATAGAACATGCTGATAAAAGATCCTTAAGATTAAGATGTATGTATCCTTTTATTTCAGTTCTATATCTGGCTGAAATGGATTTTATTAACTACCCAGTTTTTGGAAAAGAGTAATCATCATCTTTTAATTTTGGCCTATTTTTAAGGTGAAAATTACCGAAATAAAAGACGATGGTAATTCTTTTCCAGAAATTGGGGATTAACAAACGTGGTATACCACACCAAAACCTGATGCAGCAGCAAATAATGAGTTATGATACCTTTCCCGTTGAGGGTGGGTGAATTGGTTGATTAGATCCAATGGTTAACAAGTGACAAACTGGGTTTTATGATAAAATTTGGTGGTTAGTGGTCCCATTAACGAACTATAATTAAGTAAAGTTAGTGAAGGTGGCTTAGGTGGGTCAGACGATTTGTTACACTTTGCGTACACTTTAGTTGTGATGAATCACAACTGATGATGTCCATGCTGAGGTCAATGTTTACCTTTTGCAAGGTCAAGTGAAGTCAATATTGACTCTAGGCACAGCTGCATACTAAGTATTTAATATTCTCCACTCTAGTCTTTAAAAGAGAATTAGTGATCGGATTTTATGTCATCAAAATACATTTGTCAAATGGAAAAAAAAAATTAACATGAGTTGAAATTGGGAGTGAAAGAAAAGTGTATTACTTGATGATTAACCTTTCCTAGAAATTTCTTTGGACTTAGATTTCATGTAGTCACTTGGATTTTTGAGAAGATTCACCGATATGGTTTGTTTTAAAACGTGACATTTGTTGTGTATGGTTTAAAAAAAATTGCCATTTCTAGAATGATTGATTCAATTCAACAATGATCAATGATCATACGTACTTGGTAAGTAAAATGGAAAGGTTGGAGAACAAGAAAATGGATGAGCTCAGGACAAGCAATATGGTTGGTTATGGTTTCAATATAGCTAAGCCAAAAATAAAACAATACTACAAAAACTACCGAGAGATAGAGGACCAATCTGTCCTTAGGGTAAGAGGAAGAAGGAAAGGGATGAAACAGATTTATATAATCTATGGGCTAGTTTTAATTAGAATTGGTAAGGATAATTTTGTAACTTTGCATAATTTTGACATCCCTTAACATGCCTCGTTAGTCCACTTAAGTTTTTAATTAGTTTAGGTATACCCTAATCCAACGAGTTTTAGTTGAGCTTTACCTTCTATATTTTTTAGTAGTTATTCTTCGAGTGCACTCATTAGGCCAATTACTATGTGAGCATGGGGTAGTTTTCCTTCGTTTTGGCTACATTATAGCAAAGACCAAATATGCCGGTGTATTTTTGGGTTATAATATAGCTTTAAGTTAAGCCTTGGCCAGTGGGGGCAGGATATATGAAACCTCCGCTAACCAACAAACGTCAGAAGTAAATTGAATTTTCGTAATAAATCGATTTCGGTAAAGTAACATTTTAGATCCACCATTTGGACTTAATAATTTATTTATTTTACAATAATTAATTATCTTAGAAAATGCTCTCAAAAAAGAGAGAAAAGAATAATGATCTAAGATAACTTTTTTAGTCTACTATTATTTTTGTCTTTCTTGATAGTTTAGAGAAAACAAGAAAAACAAAATCAAACTCGACTTTGTTAATAAATAATTGATTATGATAATTTTTAAAAACAACTTTTTTCTATTTATGAAAATAATGAGTTTTGTCAATTATGATTAAAATAATTAGTTATTATAAATTTTAACAAACACCCGTATAATGAATTATTGGTTGGATAATTGATTATAAGCTCATAATCTATTATAATGATGGTTACCAAACATCCTTTATAAGCAACTTTATCAGAAATATACCTATGGACAAGGTTGCGTTAGCAGTGAAAAATTCACCTAGTTGAGTTAGCAGTGAAGATAAGTGTATCTCACTTCATTAAGCTTTGCATGGAAATTCTTTGTGTTACTTAGATTTGCTGAAGTCGTTTTCAATAAACACAAGTACATTGCTCATGCTAACGAAAGTAACTTTCCTAGAAGATTCACCATGGTTGTTCATTCTTAAACGTGTCATCTCGGTGATACTAGAAAACTTGGCCAAGATTAGAATGATGATCCCAATCTGATAATGATTATACCTAGAAAGTAAAGTGTCAAATTATAGAAAACAACCAAATTGGATGAACACCATCAGTACAAGATGTGCATGTGTAATGAGCAACTTCTAAGAAAATGGTAGTTTGTCCCACCACATTTGCCAAACTCAGATTCTTGTTGTTGGTGAAAAGAGATGAGCTCTAAATCCATGCATAATATCAAACCATAACAAATAACATTAACTACGAAAACATGCGCCTTTGATTGTTTGGCCTATTTTATAAATACCCATAGGTGAAGAATCAAATAATGAATTATGGTGTCAATCAATTTAACTATGTTGTGCCTTCAAAAATGAAGTATATATCTTTGTTCAAAAATAAAAAGTTAAAAGAATATAATTATGGTTTCGTATGATTAAAGTGGATAAAAGTTCCATGTTAAATTTATATATATATATATATACATTTTTTTATAGAAATACATAAAAAAAAAAAAAGTTATTTCTGGACCTTTATATTAATTTCTACAATATGACAAGTGAGGTAATTATTATTTATACTTGACATATTCAAATTTCTTTTTTTTAAATGGCTAAAACCTTACCCGTTGATATTTACATATTGTTGGATTACGGCTATCTTTAAAATAAATTTGATATTTTTTTCGTAAAGAATTTTCTTTAATTTCATTAATACATAAGAATGGTAAAAATAATGAGAGATACAAATATCTTGTTCAAAAACGGGACATATCAAAAAATGGCTTGTGAATATGCACAACTCATCATTATCATAATCATTTTCGGTAGTCATTGATCTTCAGCAAATTGTAAAATCACGGTTACTTCCAATAAATTGCTATCGGTGATATATTTGAAATGATTATAGCAATCAAACGAATCGCCTGTATGGCTATCTGAATTATCTATTTGGCATACAAAAGCTATTAGATATTAGAGATGAAATATTGAAATAAAATATAATGTCACAAAAAAAAAAAAAAAACCCTAAACTACTCTCTAATTATACATGTAACCAAATATTTGCAAAATATCTGAAAATCTCAAATCGAATCTGGCATATTTATAAATTCAATCAACCAAGATATGACCATCAACAAGTAGCTATTGGAAGAATCATATATCCCATAAACAACCAATAGTAGAATCAGCGCCAAAGCTTTCAAAAAATGACTCCTCGAATATATATATCCTATAATTCTCATAAAACTTTTCATTCTGAACCACAAAAACCACTTCCAGTGACGCGAGGAAACCCATCTGAATCAAGGCTCCTGATGCGATTGCATCCTGTAGAGACGAACTGTGCGTCGATCGTGCATAATTTAATATGGATTGTTCCAATCCACTCATTAACATGTAAAGCTTGCAATACAAGAATACGTCATAAATTGTTGCAATGATCATCTGCATAACAAATTAAGCGCCGGTATATAAAATAAAAAGATTAAATATAATATTTACCACCATCTGCATAATAGACAAACGGGAGGAATATGCAAGTAAAGAGAGTGGTCTTTAAATATTTGATCAATTTTACCATGTATCTCCCCACCCACACCCCACCCCAACCCACCAACCCCCCTATTTTTTTTTTCCCTACTTACTGTTTTGAAGGATTAAATGCATGAGATCTAAACCGCGAATTACCGCAAAAGATATGTAACAGTAAAAATTCAAGTTGAGTTGAGAACTATGTGTTATGAGCTCATTTTACATTCATGACAAAAAAACTTATGATTAAAAACTTTTAGGATTTCGCCTCGTAGTTGGTGAAGCTTTGACAGAATCAAAGAACAACTTTGGGTTTAAGAAACAGATCATTTGTTTACTCTAGAATATTATGGTGGAAAACTCTCAGATCTATCTGACTAATTTCAATTGAAAGTTGAAGTTTATTTAAAGAAGCATAAAAACACAACGAATCGCATTGGAGTTCTTACTGAATTTCCTTGCAACACTCCTACGTTGCGTGCTTATATAGTTTTCTTATGCTAAAGGCAACAGAAAGATGCAGTTGTAAAGACTAACTTGGTCATTCATCGATTCCATAATTATTGTTATCTTTAAAATACTACTAAGTTGTGTTATTTGTAATCGGGTTGAGAATATTTTTACCATCGAGCTGACGTAAAACCCAACTGTTGTGTAATAACAGGATATCATATAGAACACGTCAAATATGAAAACGCGGGGGATACCAAATACACCAAAAAAAAATGTTCAGCAACCTGTATAGACAATACTTAATACAATTGCAAGTAGACCAACTTAATGATCCTTGACAGTATGTATATAGAGTTAATATCTTAACTTCTACTCAATCAGTATGTATATAGACACAAGGTTCGTAAACCTGATTGTTAAACATAGTACTTGGACGATCTCGAAAATTAATATCCAAGATCAATCTAGTCGTATCCAAATAATTCAATCGGAACTCTTCCAAGTAATTAAACTTGAAAAGACGAGGGTACCCAAATACACAACAATCTTTTAAATATCAACCTATAAGTCATTTACCAAGTGCGATCGTCTATGGACAAAGTCGAGACAATACAACAACTATGGTATACACTTTGTGTGATCGTCTATGGATACGAGATCGAGACAATACAACAAAAAAGTGATCACTTGATAATAGGTACGGTATAAAACCAAAACACTATAGGATCACTATCAAGTGATTAGGATTAACGCACAGGTGTATTTACTTTATTGTAATATATAAAATAATTATAATGCGGAAGTAAAGTAAATAACACAACAAAAGATTTTGTTAACGAGAAAACCTCAAATGCAGAAAAACTCCGGGACCTAGTCCAGTTTTGAATACTCTCAGAATTAAGCCGCTATACAAAATCTAATATATATATCTTACACATAATCAAGTAACTAAATACAAAGATTATGTTCATGTCGTATTTTCGAAGTTTCAAAAGATAAGCGTTTATACTTCGTAATTTTATAAATTCCTTGACACTTTGATCATAATGATATGACCAAGTCTAACCACTAGAGTATTATATATATATACAGCTTCGCATGTTATGTTTTCAATATAATACGACTTGAAAGATACGTTAGGAATGGAAACAAGTCAAGTCAGTATTACTAACCTCAAGTGGAAGGATGATGTCTTCGTTGCACTTCTTCTCATTCTTCGGGTCTTTGGAGTAATACTTGTACGTCTCAACATTCTTATACTTTCGAGTCTAACCTGTTAGAGCACTGCTCGGTCGAACTCGCAAGTGTTGCTATCTAAAGCTTGTTTGTCAAGTTTAGTTGATCAAAACTATATACTTGATTTCTAGTCTACTTATAACTATGTCTCGGATTAGAATAGAATGTGTAGTTGAGCTTTAGACTTCACGGTGATCACCAAATGAAGAAGAAGATCTACTGAAGCTTGGAGGAACTTCATCAACAAAAGGTATGTGGAGACTAAAACTTATCTATCACTCAGAAGTCTATTTTATTCTATCTTCTAATGAGACTAAGTCGTATAGCTATATAGACTTTTACTTTATACACATTTGATATTTCGAGCTGAGTTTATCTCGCTTATCTATTTCTCGAAATATGTGTTGGAAGCTTTTTGCTTTAGCTGTGTTCATCGTATTGTTGACGAGTTTAGTTGGAGACAATTTATTTGTTGGAAACTAAATATTAAGTCAAAAGATGATCATGTGAAAATTACCTTGAACATCTTATATGATTTGTGTGAGGCAGTCATTTGATGTTAGCTTGGGAAGTTTTGTACTGATCGATCATTCGATCACTTGAAAATTACTTGAAGCTAATGGTATGTGTGAGATTACCATTGTCGTCTTCTAAGGATGTTTCAATGATTTAAATGAGAGTTTAGAAAAATTACCCATGTATGGATACAACACGGTATGCATATCCAGTATGCGAACAGTATTGTGATAATTCAGGTCCGGAACTCTTGTTTGCATACCTAGTATGCGAACAGATTTACTTGAGAAGGTCATGAACTCTTGTTTGCGTACCTAGTATGTGAACGGGTTTACCTGAGTTGGGTTCGTAACAGTTGGTCGTGAAACGGGTTTACGAACGGCTTGACTAGGCCAAGGTCCGGAGCTGCTGTTCGCGTACCCAGTTTGTGAAAACAGTGGTTAAAGTTCTAAAATCGGTTATGTATGACTCTCATACTCATGAACTAAAACATTTATGATTTAAGGAATGCAAATTAACTTGCAAACCGTGGCTTAATGTTCATGAATTGATTCTTGTATAAGTACTTTGTACGATTACGAATCAATCCGATTTTGTTTCAATTTGTTCATGGATATTTCTATGAGATAGTGAACAATTGAACAACTTTATTTGAAACAGTTAGATTCATTTGATTATCTATCATGATTGATTGATCATCATATTTGATCTAGAAGTGTTAGATGAATACGGCTAAGACAAAAGTGTTCATATGGCTAACTTCGGTTAACTGTTATTGAGCCAACCCAATATACACGTTTAGGTACGGTTACCCATATTTAAATATAAGCATATTTCATTTGTGTGTAACAAGCTAAGACCATCTAACAATGGAGATTGATTGCTTAATTTCTAAGCAGACTTAGCTTGAATCTTAAATCAGGATTTCATACAACAGTGAAAATTGAATGTTTTGTTACTAAGCTATCTTAGCTTTGATTGTAAGCAATCTTGATTTGAAAGGATATATAAGGGAAAACTCTAGCAACTGGAAAACTCAATCCCGACACTTTCCTGTGTTCTAGTTGCAAACTAGAGTCGATTCTCCTTTAACCTAGGTTTTCCAAAACCATTATTAGGTTAACGACTTGAAGACTTCATTTGGGATTCATGAAGCCAGATCCAAATATTTTTTCTGTAGTGGCGTATTATGATCTTACATTTTTTTTAATCATATTGAGTTTTATCTTCACTAAGATTCACTCGAGATTTATCTCCGAAAGGTAAGATATAAAAAGTAATCACAACAGTTCTTCGTTTCAAACTCTTGTGATTCCGCAATAACTTCTTCTGTTAATCAGTTAGGTTATTGTGAGGTGACTAATATTTCTAGGATGCTCTTCGGGAGTATAAGACCAGATTATTAGTTGGTTCCTCTTCACCTTGATTTTGTATCAAAAGACGGAACAAAAAGAATAAAGTATAGACATATCTGTGGGAGACAGATTTCTTTATAAATCTTCGACTTTTGGTCGTAGCAACTCTTAGTTGTGGGTGAGATCATCTATAGGAATCAAGTGCTCAGAATCCGGCGTGGTTCTAGAGGCGTAAGGAACGTGATTGTACCTTAATCGGTGTGAGACTTTGTAATACCCCGATATTCGGCAGTGGTTGGCCGAATGGAATATAAGTAATGGTTTGTCCTTTCCTAACACCGAGGCCTTTTCAGCATAATTGGCTTCAGAGTTGGCAGAAAACTCTGCAGTTAAGCGTGCTCGGGC
>JAJJMB010008783.1:387778-423394 GCA_023531105.1 Papaver atlanticum
TTGGCTTCAGAGTTGGCAGAAAACTCTGCAGTTAAGCGTGCTCGGGCGGGAGTAATCCAGGGATGGGTGACCATCCGGGAAGTTTCTGCTGTATTACAGCAGAGATGCCCGTTGAAAACCCCACACTGCCGGATGACCACAGTGGCTAAGTGGGAATAGTATCGGTGGATGGACGGCGGGTCATTACAAATGGTATCAGAGCCGACGACGGGTCACCTGCCGAGGGTAGGAAGGCGCTGGACGGGGTTGTTCCAGGTGCTTCTCATGAGGGGTAGGGAACATCGGAGATCTGGGCTTGTACATATTCCGGAGCCGAGGACGGCTCCAATTTAAGGTGGTGGTATTGTAATACCCCGATATTCGGCAGTGGTTGGCCGAATGGAATATAAGTAATGGTTTGTCCTTTCCTAACACCGAGGCCTTTTCAGCATAATTGGCTTCAGAGTTGGCAGAAAACTCTGCAGTTAAGCGTGCTCGGGCGGGAGTAATCCAGGGATGGGTGACCATCCGGGAAGTTTCTGATGGATTACCGCAGAGATGCCCGTTGAAAACCCCACACTGCCGGATGACCGCAGTGGCTAAGTGGGAATAGTTTCAGTGGAGGGATGGGTCATTACAGACTTGGTTAGGTCTCAACTACATTCCAGTCCGAAGTTAACTTGTAGTAGGCTAGTGTCTGTAGCGGCTTAATACAGTGTGGTGTTCAAAGTTGGACTAGGTCCCGGGGTTTTTTCGCATTTGCGATTTCCTCCTTAACAAAATTTCTGGTGTCTTGTTTTTTTTTTCCACATTATATTTGTTTATATAATTGAAATAATACAGGTTGTGCGTAGTTCAATTAGTTGATAAATCCGACTTTGATTGTTGGATTGTTTGATATAACTTGTTTGACACTTGGGCATTGGTCTTTGGTACCGTCCAAGTTATTTCTCATATCAATCAGGCTCACGAATTTCTATCTGTTCGATTTGCTGATTGTATTGAGAAAGAGAGATAAAGCTCTTTGATATATTTCTTGACTGAGTCTCACTTTTAAGTTAGTGCTCTCAGAATTATATTGGAGTTTAGTTCATACAGATTGCCGAACGAATTGTTGGGTGTGGTTGTTATACCCCCGCTTTTTCATAACCTAAACGAAGTTGACTCTAGTATTTAATCAAGCGACTCTAGATGAGTTTTGATACTAAAATATGACAACCAAACTTGACATACAAACGCTTGGTGGGTTCAACCGAGCAATGCTCTAACAAAAATTATTATCTATCTTTTAAGATACGAATTCTACAAGAAACTAGTCACGTAATCGACTGCAATTAGGCGGACGTATCTACTTAGATTGAATATGTACAAACCTGTATCCAATTATAATGATAATGCAGAAAATGAAAAACATAAGACGCTAGAAGTTTTGTTAATGAGGAAACCACAATAGAAGAAAAACCCCAGGACCTCGTCCCGATTTTAACACCAAACTATATTAAGCTGCTACAGTATAAATACTATCCTACTATCAGACTTCGGACTTGAATGTAGTTGAAGCCGAATCCACCCTCCAAGCGATTCAGTTACATACGTGCTCCTTAATTACGTCTTTTGAACCTCGAAAGGCTCTACGCAATTGATTTCCTCATAGCTGACGTCCTTCACAACCTAAAAATTGCTTCAACCTAAGTGAAGACTTTTGATACTAATCTGCCTCTAACAGATAATCCTATCTGATTTTCGTTTAGATCAAAGATCAAGGTGAGGAAATTTGTTTGCAATTGATAAAGCTAGCAAACCTGACAAATCCGAAACCTACGACTCTCGAAGAGCAGCCTTGATTCTTAACCACCTCTCAAGAACAATCTTCAAGAGAACAATTAAGATAAGTTTTCAGATATCTATCTTGAAGAATCACAAAGTCTAAGACGGATAGAATTTTGCGATTACTATTTATCTTACCTGAAAGAGATTACAAATGTCTCGATAACATAAAAGTAAGATCAGGATACATGAACTATCAAAGTAAAGATAGTCGAACCTGGCTTCACGAATCCCTAAAGCGAAGTCTTTTAGTCATAGGCCTAATTATGTTTCTCAGAGGAAACCTAAGACTATAAAGGACGACTCTAGAATCAACTAGGACACAAAGTTTCAGGGATTGAATTTCCTAGTTAAAAGAGCATCTTTATTTATAATTTCAAGGACCAGGGGTTGCTTAGAATTCAAGCTAAGATAACTTGAGAATCAAGCAAACACTTTAGGTCTTGAAAATACAATAGAAGAATATACACTAGGAACTGGATCTAGAACCGTGTATAATGATTGCTTGGGTTGGCAAGTATGCCAAAGAACTAAAGCAATTTGATGTTCATTTAAACACCTAAAAATTTAATATTGATGCACGCACATAAGTATTTGAGTAGTCAATGAAGTCTTAGAAGTGTTTGAGAGAGTTCTAGTAATGCTAAACATATTAAAAATATGTCTTTAAGCATATATTAAACTTAAACTGGGATAGTTGGTACAACGGTTCGTGAATCGTTAGGCTTGTTCACGAGTCAGGGTGGAACGGTTCATGAACCGGGTTCATCAATCCTTCTAGACTACTGAACTTAGTTGACCACAGTTGGTGAACCGGGTCCGTCAACCACTAGCCTTTAAAAACAATTTGCAAACTTTGGTTCACATTGGTTCGTGAACAGTCCCCAACTAAACTTGCGGTTTGCGAACTGGTTCGCCAACCCTCCTGTATATCTGAAACTCAGATATCTATAGTTTGTGAACTGGTTCGCCAACCTACCCTGAGTAGAAATATCAGTAACTTCAATATTTTTCTCTTGTGAATGACCTTTCACCTTGAAAATATCATGTTGTATAAATGGAAATACTGAATCAAAGGGCCAAGAATCACTCAGTTACGAGTTATAATGACGAAGTTATGAGTGATTTACTAAAGCAAAAAAGTGTGGACTAAGGTTCAGTTCGTGTATAGGAATAGTACACGAACTTTTAGCAACAGTTCGCGAACTAAACCGCAAAAATGTGACTGTGTGCCTATTTTAGTCATGTTTTGATGTTTCCTCTTCTAAGAAAGATAGTTATTCTTTCACAATCCATTGTCGTATTTGGCTAGTTTGTGATGTTTTTATTCCTTCCTAATCCACAACCTTATTTTATTTAGAGACAATTACAAAATAAAATTTATGCTAGTATTTATTTATTTAATTATCAATGCTAAAAACTGTACAACTTAAAAGACTCTCAATATAAGGAGTCTAATAAGGAAACTAGTTACGAACTTGCTTAGAATCAAGCAACCTAGCCTTGGTCTCTCACTACAAATAGAGGAATACTCGTGTATTTGCACATACTATCCCTTAGAAAATTGTGTACTCTGCATAAGGTTGTAAAATGACGAGGGTACCCAAGTACAACACAATCTTTTCGTTTCAATCTATAAGTTCGATACCAAGTGCGGTCGTATATGGACAAAGTCGAGACAATACAACAACAAGGTATTCACTTGACAATAGTTAAGGTACAAAACCGATTGACTATAGGATCAATGTCAAGTGATTAGGATTAACGTACATGTGTATTTACTTTTATGATTATAATAAGACAATTATAATTGCGGAATGTAAAAGTAAATCACACAGCAAGATTTTATTAACAAGGAAACTGAAAATGTATAGAAACCCCGGGACCTAGTCCATTTTTTTATTACTCTCAGAATTATGCCGCTATAAAAAGAACAAATCCAACTTCGTATAGTTGAGACCAAGTAGTCTACCCCTAGTTACTTAGTTCCCTCAGTATCCCTGCGCCTACAACAGTCTGGTCAATGCATGTGAATCCCAAGACAGAAATCATTATCTTGAGTTGCTTTACCGATGTAAAGTTTTAAGCACTCAACTCCTTTTGATCGTCTTCCAAATAGTAAAGGAATAAGGTTGTATGGTAACTACTCCAATAATTTTTTAGAAAATTAAGATTTGTTGAGTTTTGACAAAGGCTCTTCCATTTAAGCTAGTAAACTAAAGATCAATCCAAATCAGTAACTTAGATTCGGATTCACAACTATTAGATTCAGATATTGAAAAATATCAACAAATGATAGTTGTCGATCTATACGACTGTATGATCAAATCTATCAAAGATAAACCGGATCTAAGTCGGATCTCAGCCTATCAAGATGTATGCACAAATCACGAGATACGAAAACCAAATAGAAAATTCTTCTTGTCTCCAAATCTTCAATTGCCTTCTATTATACCTGCTCAACACAAACTTGAATCCACTTATGATCGATCACACACCGAACGTAGTCTGTTAACAATGGATTATCACAAGTTGTCTTTAGATCCAAAAACAATTCTAAAGATCCCGTCAATACTTTGATCTAGTTCGAATGACCCTTGTGTCATAAGAGAAGGCTCTCAACAATAATCAAACTAGGTGCAATCAAAGTTTCAACAACCGTTAGTCAATCAAATCAACAATCTAAAACTAAAATAACAATGCAATTATCTAGTTACCCACCAACGGTACTCGTAGAGATTCTTGATCCCAAAAAAGTCTTTAAACAAGCGGTCGTAAGAAATTTCGCCTAATTAGGATACTTTCATCTCCGGATAGACGGCTCCACCAGAAACAACACGAATGAAGTTTTCCTGGCGCGCTCTCAGGATAGTTTGAAGGAATGCAAACTCAACTATTTATAGACCAAGGTTGTTTGGACAACTAAAATCGAAAATATTCTCAAGATATTCAATAAGTACCTAAATTCGGTTTTCATATTTCCGACTAATATCCAACCCGTAATTCTGAAATCTCTCATTATAAAATAACTAATATTAGTTTAGCACTTACTAATATAACTTTCCAAGAGATATGTTTTGATTGCTGGAAAATCAAAAACATATAATCAAAAATCTTATTTGAAAGATTCTCAATATTTTGGTTTGGGATCACCTGAAGTATCAAGGAATATCTTTGAACAATAAAAGATAATAATTATATTCATGTTCAGGTTATGTCGACATCTGCAACTTTCCTATTTAGCAAACCCTAATTCCAAATGCACACAAAACCATAAATAATATGTGAATGTTAGAAATCAGTTTTTCTCTTGGGATCGGTTCTACCATGACTCATAACATAGGTTAAGATCAGTTCTACCAATTCTTCAAATATAGGTAGGGATCGGTTCTACCATGACTCCCAATAACAGCTAAGGTCGGTTCTACCATGACTCCCAATAAAAGCTAGGATCGGTTCTACCAAGTCTCTAAACATAAGTTAAGATCGGTGCTACCGTATATCCCAAACTAGGTAAAGATCAGTTCTACCATAACTCTCAGCATAAGTTAAGATTGGTTGTACCAAAGTTCTTCCTTAGGTTCGAATTGGTCATCAAATAGATCTTCATTAAAAACCGGACCAAAACTCCTATTGATTTCTTTTCGACTACGAAACAAGTTTCGTATATGTACTTCCTTTTAACATATGTAATCAAACATAGTTTCCTATGGTAAAATCACATCTTTTTCCAATACACAATTAAGTAACAAGTTACATAGATTATGTTGATTTCACATTTACGAAGTTCAAAAGATAAACGTTATACTTCGTAATAAAATATTCTTCCTTGACACTTTGATCATAATAAAATGACCAAGGTTAATACCAGAGTATTAAATTTAACCCCGCATGTTATGTTTTCAATCTTAAACGACTTAAAAGTAACGATAGGAATGGAAACAAGTCAAGTCAGTATCACTAACCTTAAGTGGAAGGATGATGTCTTCAGTGTAGTTGATACGCATTCACGATCTTCGGGTCTTCAAGGTAATACTTGTATGTCTCAACATTCCTAGACCTTATAGTCTAACCTAAACGAAGTTGACTCTAGTACATTTAATGAAGCGACTCTAATTGAGTTTTGATACTAAAATATGACAATCAAACTTGACGTACCAACGCTTGGTGGGTTAGACCGAGCAATGCTCTAACAAGTTATTTTCCATTACTTTTGTACTTCAGAAACAAGAGTGAGACTTTGAAGACTTTACTTGGGGATCGTAAAGCACATGTTAGTTATCTTGTTCTTAGATAGTTACTCAACCTATACTTAGGTGATTACAGTAATCCTTGTCTATTTAAGGTATTTTTCTTCTGTTATAAGGCCTTTCAAGGATTATTGTTCATAAACCCTAGATTTGACAGATTTCAACCTAAGATCGTATACCAACACTAGTTGGTCGAAATCTAGACTAGAAAGAAAACTTCATATAAGGTGTCTCACAAATCCTTAAGCAGTTTTACAAGATATCTTTAAATTATTTTAGTTGATCTTATTATAGAATAAATTAGGTATATCTCTATCTCTATAAGTTTTGAAGAGAAAAAACCCTATTTCTCCTAGTTTGTTTTCATATCTATTTTTTTTCCTTATATTCTTCGAGTCAAACAAAAGATTTTCAAATTCTTGATTCACATTTAAAAATAAATCAAATAGGTATTCGGTGGAGGCATGATAGGTTTAAAGTCTTCAGTACGGTTTAAGCAACTCATAGGCCTATAAAGCAACTCAGCTAGGGGAATCAAATACGTAGAGTATCGCGAGATTTAAGAGACATAAGGAGCACGACTAAAGATGAATTTCTTGGTTGATCAATTCGGTCTCAACTACGTTCTAGTCCGAAGTCTGATAGTCGGTTAGTATTGTAGCAGCTTAAGAGAGTATGGTGTTCAAACTGGACTAAGTTCCGGGGTTTTTCTGCACATTATAATTTTTCTTGTTAACAAAATTCTCCATGTTTTGCCTTACTTTTTACTTCGTATTATAATAGTGTTTATATAATTATAGTAAAGTTAAGTGATTCAATAATCAACCTAGATAGTTTTTCTAGCCCAATTTATATGTTGTACAGTTCGAGTACATACTATGTTGATATTGGATATTGATATTTTAGATCGTCTAAGGTTCACGAACGAAAATGTTGGTAGTATACTTGGTAGCCTCTTCCTTTTCAAAAAATATGACAGACTTTTTTTTAGAAAACTCAATAAAATTGTTTTACTGTGTTGGTGCATTTAAATCGGTTAAAGGTAAATTTAAAGAATTCTTGTGCATGTGGTGTTTATTATAGAGTCTTTTGTCCTCATATACATCATCAAACTGGCTTCGCAGAAAGGAAGTATCCTCAGATTACTAAAATTGGTAATACATTAGCTTTCCAAGCTTCTTTACCAAAACATTTTTGGTATGACTCCTTTTTAACAACCATTTATGTCATCAACAAACTCACCACTAAGGTTATTAGTTAACTATAAGTTATCCAACACTTTGCCTGATTGTAATGTTCTGAAAACATTTGGTTGTTGTTGTTATCCAAACCTTGAATCTTATAGACTTGATAAACTCAGCTCGAATCTGTAATACGTGTATTTAATTTTGAGTTATATAACGATTTATAAGGGTTAAAAATGTTATGAAATTACTACTCATAAGGCTCGCATTTAAGTTCATGTTTTTTTAATGAAATTGGATTTCCTTTTGCTGATAGATCACAGTGTTCTACTTCTACTACTTCCACTTGCCATAAAAGTTTGTTATCACAACTTATATCATCATTATCATCTTCTGAGCCTATGTCCTCCCACATCTGATCATGCATGTACCCTATACTTCATATGAATGATCCGTTTTCCCACTTGATATTACACCTTTGGAAGACCCAATTTCAACACCAACTCATGTCTTTACTTCTACTATGATTTCCATGTCCACAAGGAATTTCTAAACCTAATCCTTTAGCCTCAAAGATTGTTTCTCATTTCACAACCAAGTATCCCATTTTCTCAACTTTTCTGCTTTTGTTAAGCCCAAGAGTTTTAAAACTGCTTATAAGGATCCCAAAAATGGATATTACAGACTACACTTAAAGAATTTGAAAAGACGAGGGTACCCAAATATACCTCAATCTAAAACTTTTCCACTTATAAGTCCTCTTACCGAAAGTGATTGTCTATGGACTGAGTCGAGACAATACAATGAATCGGTATTCACACATTGTGTGATCGTCTATGGATACTAGATCGAGACAATACAACAATCAAAGTGTGATTACTTGATAATAGGTTCAGATTTAACCAAACTCTATAGGATCACTATCAAGTAATACAGAATTAACGTTTGTGTGATTTACTTTAAATTATAATAACAACAATTATAATTGCGGAAAACAAAAGTAAATGACATAGCAATATTTTGTTAACTAGGAAATCGCAAATGCAGAAAAACTCCAGGACCTAGTCCTGAATTGAATACTCTCATAATTAAGCTTCTATACAAAATCTAAACCAACTTCGTATAGTTGACACCAAGCAACTAAACCTATAGTTCACCTAGTTTCTTCAGTATCCATGAGCTTCCAACATTCGATAAGTGCACGCACTGGAACAATTCCTTTGGTTCGTATTCCAAACAGTAAAGGAACAACAAATCTGTTAGGTAACAACTCTATTCAATCTCAGCGATATGAGTTTGAAAAAGGTTCTTCTGTTTACTCCAATAAACTCCTTTGTCGGGTTCTAGATCTATCTATTCAACAACTACCAAAGTAGCCGTGTTTAGACTAAGCAATCAATCAATATAGAGTCTATCAAGATACTATATAGTGACGCCGATCTATGCAACTAATCAATCAAATCTATCAAAGATAAACCGATTATAGTTGGATCCCAGCCGATTAAGTTTTGTGCACACCAAAGATTATGAAACCAATAAGAAATATTATTTGTCTTCAAATCTTCTTAGATCTAAAATAAACACCTGCACACCACAACTTGAATATCTTGTGATCAATCACGCACAGAACGGAGTCTGTTAACAATGGATTATCACAAGACATCTTTAGATCTACAAACAGTCCTAAAGATCCCGTCGACACTTCGATCTAGTTTTAGTGAATCTTATATCAGAAGAGAAGATTCTCAAGAATAAACAAACAAGGTGCAATCAAAGTTCAACAACCGTTAGTCAATCAAATCAATCGAAAACTAATAATAAACTGCAATTATCTAGTTTCCCACCAACGGTACTCGTAGAGCTTCTTGATCCCAAAGAAGGTTTTAAACGAGCGGTCGTAAGAGATTCCGCCTAATTAGGTTACTTTCCTCTCCGAATAGACGGCTCCACCAGTAACAACACAACAAGGTAGTTTTGCTGGCTCTTAGGATTGGTTTGCTCGAAATGCAAGCTTAGGTATTTATAGACCAAGGTTGTTTGAACACCAAGGAATTTCCAAAACCAAATATTCTCAAGATATGCAATAAATGCCCAAATCGGTTTTCATAATTCCTGGAAATGTTCTGTCCAATATCTTCCGAAATCTCACTAGAAAATCTCCAATTAGTAAATGCACATTACCAATTTTTATTTTCCAGAGATATGCATTTAATTGCTGGTAATTAAAAACATATAAAATTAATAACCTTAATTAAAAGATTCTTAATTTATTTCGGTCCGGGATCTCCTTGAGTTATTAAGGAATATCTTTGAACAATAAAAGATAAGAATTACTGAACATGTCCAAAGTATGTCGACATCTTTTTCTTTGTAAATCCTTTTTCATATTTACAATCTTAGAACCGATTTACCACACTTCCAAACAAGTTTAGAATTGGTTCATCTGATTTCCAAGAACTATGTGATTGATCAAATATCAAATCAACAATTATGGGTTTACGGTTCTACCAAACACAAGGATCGGTTCTACCTCCATATGGTTATTGGGACCAGTTACATCAGTTACCAGGATCGGTTACATCAATTACCAGGACCGGTTACCATATACTCATGGTATTACTTGTGATTGGTCACACCAGTTACTAGGATCGGTTACACCAATTACTAGGACCGGTTACACCAATTACAAGGATCGATTACACAACTCTTTTGTGATCGGTCACACCAATTACTAGGATCGTTTACACAAATTACTAGGATCGGTCACACCAATTGCAAATATCAATCATACCATCCCAGGTGATTACTTAGGATCGGTTGCACTAGTAAAAGTCATACCAATACATAAGTCAGGCACTGTAAATAGTTTTACCAAGATACATAACAGATTATGATCGGTTCTACTAATCCACACATATTGGTAATCCAAAGATATGCAATGAATAACAATACCAATAAGCCTAGCAATTTCCCTTTCAATTCACAGAACAAGTTTATGAATGTACTTCCTTTAAACAAATGCAAGCATTGTTTCCTAGGCTGAAATCTTCACCTTTACCCATACACATATTCACAATAGCATTCATACGATTATGTCGATGTATTATATACGAAGTTCAAAAGATAAGCGTTATACTACGTATTCTAATTCCTTAACACTATGTCTAACTAGAGTATAATCATTCAAAGCTTCGCAGTTATGTTTTCAATAAAGCACGACTTGAAAGATACGTTAGGAATGAAACAGTTCAAGTCAAAATATTACTAACCTCAAGAGGAAGGATGATGTCGTCGATATAGCTCTTTACTTCTTCACATTCTTCAAGTCTTCGAGTAATACTTGTATGTCTCATATCTTAGTCTTTCTAGTTTAACCTATACGAAGTTGACTCTAGTATATAATCAAGCGACTCTTTAAATGAGTTTTTATTCACTAAAATATGACAACCAAACTTGACATACCAACGCTTGGTGGGTTCATCCGACCAATGCTCTAACAATCTCCCCCTTTGTCAATTTTAGTGACAAAACTCTTACATCATATGGATAAACAAATTACAAGAATTCATTATACATACGCTTGATTCCAAGTTTCAACAGCACAATAACCTGCATAATTTCAATTCTTAAATGCCGCTGTTGACATTATAATAACAAACCTAATACTCCCCATAAAGGTGAGATAGGTAGATTTTCAATCCGCACGTCTTTATTATTTCCCTTTTGTAGTCCAAATAACTACAATCATCATATAATATGTTTCTCCCCCTTAGTCAATGCTTTACTCTTTTGTTAGATATAACGTTTAAGCACAATTGTCCTTTCCTTAGTGAATACACAACACTTGTTTACTCCATATATTTCTCCCCCTTTTTGTCACAAAATGACAAAGGTTCGAGCAGATAAAGGACAGACCGAAAGGATCTTACAAATATAAAAGACTTGTACAACCTATAAGAGTTAAGCACGAAGATTTCACATACCATTTTGGATAACACTAGTGGAAAATTGAAGTTAAACCACTGCCAGGACAAGAGGTAATCTCGTTAAAAACGACTGTGTATGTCAGTTGGAATCTAGAAGTGGTTTTTTCCAAAACGACTGTTTCTGACAAAGGTTGAATACTTTAAAAATACTACTTTCTTCATCAGTGTATTGATAAGATTGATAAGACTCTGATAGACACAGTGGTTTATAAGGATAATTTTACAAAAAAAATGGATTTGATTCAGCTGAATCAGCTGAATTTTAAACTGAAATCAAAATTAAAACTAAAATTTATATTAAAAGGTTGATTCGGTTTACAACTTCAACATTTAAATTTTACCCCAGTTCAACATATTAGAGCCAAAACAAATCGGTAAACAACACTAGTATAGATTGGTTTCTTTGATATCATGTCCGCAAGAGCAATTCCTATAACACTTTCATCCTCTAGTCCTTTGTGAATAAATAAGCTTCCATTTGAAATCTAACAAAAGGGTAGCAACAGAAAGGATACTTCAGTGAAAGGCATCTGCACATAAATGGCCATAACTCTCAATGACAATGACAACAATAAAAAATACATCGCGGTAGGCTGCTCAAGTGCAACAATAATAATAACAACAATGAGCATCAAGGATGACCATAACTCTCCTATCAAGGTTAAGGTCTATGATAGTGGAAGAAGCCATGTAATAGGAACTGTTCAAAATTATAAATGGTGCAGAATCTACATCTAATCAAATCGGTGTAGAAACTGTTACTGGAGAAAATAAGGGCAGGGGAAATTGACTTACATATTCTGCATGAATAAGGAATGGTATACTCTGGATGATATTATCTTGACTTTAATATGATGTTCGAGATCGCAGATCAGAAACTGATCATTCACATACTCCTATTATCATAAATTCAAATAATGAATCACTATCGGATCCTCAGGCTTAACTATATACCCACTAACAATGTCTTTCTCAAGGGACACACAACTAAGGGATTAGTAGGTTACGCACCATATCCAGCAAATCCACTTGGAAAAATAAAAGATACATCATAGTAGGATGCTTAAGTGTTCTCTGCAACAACAATAACAACAACAATGAGCACCAAGGATAACCATATCTCTCCTAACAAGATTAAGGTCTATGCTAGTCGAAAAATTCATGTAATAGGTGTAACGATTATATGGGAACCTTCCAACATTATAGATAGTGCGGAATTCTACATCTAATCAAATTGGTGCAGAGAATGTCACCGGAAAAAATAAGGGTGGGGAAACTTGACTTACATATTGTGCATGAACAAGGAATGGTATACTCTGGCTGATATTATCCTGGCTTTAGTTTGATGTTCAGGATCCCAGATCAAAAACTGATCATTCACATACACCTGTTATACAAAAAAAAAAATCAAGTAATGAATCACTTAAGGATCCTCATCCTTACTATATATTCACTGGCAATGTCTTTCTTAAGGGACAAACAACTAAGGGATTCGTAGGTTACGCACCATATCCATGGAATTCAAGTAAGTGAATTCGTAGGTCACAATGTCTTCCATGAAGATAGACTTACTTGTTATCATCCCTTCCTACCATAGAGGATCCAGTAAGTGTATCCACCAACTCCTATAATACGAAACACAAGTACCAAACCAACATATTAAGAAGCTGCATTAGTCTCTGAAAAGAGTAGGCCCGGGTAAATAACAAGCATATCATGAAGCAAACAACAAAGATTTTATAGATCTTTACGCTCAAACTCGTATCACAGAACATAATTTGATAAATTAGAAAAAAAATGTATAAACATAAGCAACTAATGATTAAAGCAACATTTGCGTAAAAGTTATAAATTATTGAAGCTGAATTCTAAAATGATTCAAGCCTTTGGACGGTATCCCTATATATGACCTAGTGGTAGGCATGCAAGAGTAATGTAAGCTACATTTAATTCAGTTGAAGACCTGGTAATTTTCTAATTGGAACTAAAGCAAAACAAAGATAAACTCAGTGCACCAACAATACTAACTAGAAAATAGAAAAAGAGAAGGTTGAAGATTACTTACAATTTAGTAAAGGACGAGCCAGTGCAGGTAACACCTTTCCAATTCCCTCCACAAGGATTTTCACCATGTGGAATCCATCATGTTAGATGTTGTGGTGAGTTCAAGCTGGTGTACATAACCCAGAAGCATTAGTTGTAGATCAAAAACATGCAAAAGAGAGATCCCGGTGAATCAAACCCTCCTGCAAACTGCATCAGAAACTAGTAAGTAACCAGTAAGTTAGTTTGAGAAAATATATGATCATTCCTTCACTGGAAGTTACCTGATGAATCCAGAAAGAAAATCCTACTCCTTCAAGTAACATATACTCCAATGTTGGATCTTTCTCTGATGCTCTCTTGTTTAACAGTTCCATGGCGCCTCTCTTCATATAGTTGTTAGCTAACTTTACCGATCCTATTTTGATCTGCGATAACCAATTTTACGGATTAAAATAGTGAATCTACAAAACTTGATGCAGTACTACATGTCTGCACATAAAGACGACGTAAAACCAAGGGTACCTTGCTAATAATCCCAGGGTCAAGCATCCCATATGTGGGAAATTGAATTTTTTTACTATGCAACATCAACACATCTCTTGTCTTTTGATACATTATGCACACTATGCTCCATCCTAGTAACTGGAAGTCGAGAAAATTGCACCTTATAAGATTATTACTGAAGGAATAAGTATTTTAAAGAAAATTTTCAAATCATGTAAATCAGAAGTCATACTTCTCTGACAAAGCCACCATCTTCTTTAATGCAGTATCACATGGAAGCCTAAATCCACATGCTAGAAACTTCAGATTCTACACTTCCTAAGTTCTCTGTACCCAAAAGTTGCTTCTCGTGTGGTATCAGCTTTTTTTCTCAGGCCACTCAAAGTGCTTCAGGACTGCCCTTTCGTCAACATTACGAACAACAAAATAAAAACTAATCCTTAAGATATTGCAAGACTTGTTTCAAAGTAGGTTTTCAAAACAATCTACTGTATTGCAGTTAGTTGCGCAAATATGTTACTGGCATATGCATATTGTTGGATATATATAGTAATTATCTCATCCAGCTTAGCATCGAAAAACATGTCAAACATCCTAAGAATGGAAAGTCATCGCCTGTGACTCCAATCTAATTCAGAATCTAATGAATTTATGCAATAATATCTAAACTCCACTAGACTTAACAAGAAAATCAGTCACCTCAATCTAAGTAGACAATACACATACATCCACATCCATGGAGGACCCTAGAAGCTAACAAAAATGAATCCTATTCTGCAAAATATATTTCATAAAAATCAGACATTTAGATGAAGAAAATGAAATCTAAGCAACAACCCAAATCTTAAAATACCAAATTCACATGCTTGAAAAAACAAAAACTAGAAGTTGTCATACCAAATGAACACTAAGAAAATGAAGAGCATGACCAAATAATCGATCTGAACTAAAAAATGAACAAAATGATCAAGTCGAACATAAGTTTCAAATATTATTAATTAATAAATACAATTAAAATCATACAGAGAACTAAAACATGTGAAATCCAACATATAAACAAACAATGAATCCAAATTCTTTCCAAAACCTTAATCAAAAAAACTTGATCTACTAAAAACAAGTCAAACTACATATCAAAATCAAAATATCTTACAACAGACAGCCAACAAAATTCAATCAATTTCTCCTCCGAGTTTTGATCATGAACCCATAAAATCAATCCGTTCTTCTTTTTCTTCTTCTAGTGAATGGAGATTCATAAAAAGAAGATGGTAGTGGTGGTGTGTGTGGTGGTGTGCTCGGGGTGATGGATTGGTAGATGTGGTGGTGAGTGAATGGAGAAGAGAGGGGGGATTACAGGGTTTGTAGTTTCAGATTTATCTTTGGTGAAAGAGATGAGAGAGGTGCAGAGCTTAGATTAAAAGAGATAAAATTAGATAAAGTTTCAGTAGGAGAGAGAGGTTAGGATAAATCTTGGACGAGTGAAACCATGTGCTCTCACAGTGGTGCTTAAAACTCGATAATTTTACAAAAATACCCACTAAGAAAACCACTGTGTGAGAGACAAGTTTTATTTTTTCATATTTTATTCCAGTAAAACGACTGTGTATCACGGAACTATTAGTTTGTTCTTCCTAGCACAGTAGTATTCTTAAAATTTAGGAAGTGGTAAAAAGTCCATTTTCCACTAGTGTAACCAATATCAAAACCGAAACTACAAGTAATTGGGTTTTAATATGTTATCAAGAAAACAATTTCCCTAAGAAATTTTCCCTAATAGTTTAACAAATTGACTAAGCAACTTAGTTCTTTTTCTAAACCGATTGCACAAATACAATCGCTTATTTCGATAAGACCAAAATAAAGATCAGAATTAACTTTATTTTTCTCATTAGGCTCTAATTATTCAATCAATAACTTAGACCTTACACTTTAAACAAGACAAGTACTAGGTTAGTTAACTAGTATTTCTTGTTAAGGCATTCGATTAGACTAAAATAACCGAATCCTATACTTTGATAAGTCTAACTACGATCAGAATTAACTTAGTTTCTCTTATCCGGAATCGAATTGGACTAAACAAATGATCCCGTATTTTTGTTAAGCTATAAATAATTCATACAAACCAAATAAATCAACTTGTACAATTATTTTTCTTAACCGGAAGCAATTGAAACAAACATAGACATTATAGCACCGCAATTGCACCGAAATTTCGTTAAGCCTAAACAATTGATACCAAATAATAAAGAAAGATAACAATAGTTTTTCTCAACTGGAAATAATTGAATCACACACACACACATCCATACACACATAATGGAATAAACATAAATTGTACCGAAATTTTGTTAAGAAAAAGCAAAATATATGAAATAAAATCAAGCTTTTCTTAAACAGGAAAATGATTAACTAACAAATTCGTTACCTCAGATTCCGCATCCTCTTCTCCCCAGAAAGATATATCATTAAGAGAAAGTTCAAGTTAGAACTCTCCCCCATTGTGTTGTCATCCTCTCGCAAGAACAAAAGAATAACAACAAAAGCAACCTTTACCAGAGAAAGGTTGAATCAATTTTAAGTAATGCATGCCAATATAAAAAGTTGAAAACCCGAAACACATATGCTTTTATGCTAAACACAAATTGATTCAACATATTGTGACTTTTTCACATATGAGTTTCAATCGGAACACCTTATGATCCTTTGATAAAGCCTACCAACATGGGATAGAACTCAATCCCGCTAAATCAAAAAGCCACACAAACCATAAGGGTTCACACCATATGAGATCAAATATTAAGGTTACGAAAACCGAAAACAAACATCCCATAAACACATAACATTAATATAAAGCATTCAAGCACATGCTATGTAATCGAAAAACTATCACAATAAAAAATTATAAAATAATAATTTTATTCATAATATAATAGATAGTTTTATTCAAAAATAGACCTTATACAATAATTGAGATAAATCAAATACTGATGTCTATTTTTCTCTTTCTTTTTGATCAAGAATCTAAACTTATTCCTCTTTGTTATCCTCAGTTTCCATGATTTCATCAAGATTTTCTTCAAATATTTCCACATTGGCAGAGTGAAATCTAATCATTTGAAGATCATGAAAATCCCTATAAGATGCCCAGCATACAGCATGAAAGATAATTTCCTTGTGAGCAATTGAGGATAATTCTTTCAGGAGTTCCTTTCTTCCAATAAGTTCAAGAACTCCTTCACAAAGACTCGTAGCCCTAACTTCAGTAAGAGAGGGCATAATCTGATATGAGCACAAATCAGAACAAAGTTCGAATCTCTCTCTATTAGAGGAATCCGGAACACTTTCCACTTCCTGAATACAGTATTCTCCAACAAATTCACTGTAAGATCTCTTATTCTTAGTGAAAAGAATTATATGAATTTTTATAGTTAAAAGATCTTGAAATCTACATAAGTTTATCAAATTAGATATAACATTTTTTAGGTCTTTCATTGTCTTTATCAGAGGAATTCATGAAAGATCCGAATAAGAGTTAAGTTCTTATGAGATTTTTAACCTCTTATAAAAAGAAACTTTTTATTCGAAATATTTGTAGATTTTTCGGAAATCTTTCTTAAGAGGAAATAAATGGAATTACCCATTTTAAACAAATCTCTATAACACAAAAGAGTGTTTGGGTACGTAGAAATCTGTTCTTATGTAACAGTATATTATTTTTGATTGTTTTTAGTCTTCCATTTCTTGAGATATGATACATTATCATAATCAAAAATTGTTTCCGAGACTGTTCCTTTTAAAGGATGAGAGACAGATCTTGCTCTTTTAAAGTCATTTTTCTTATACCCTCTTTTAAATGACTTTGAAGCATACTGAATAGACCAAGGATTAGTATAATAGTCATTTTGTCTGTTTGTTGAGAGACAATGATCAAGATTCATCTTTCTCAATTCCTTTGATACAAAACGGAGAGCATTTTGCATTCTACGAATCTTGCTTTTTTTTTTCTGAAGATGATTTCTACTGCCACAAGAATAACAATGTATAATATTATAAGAGTTATAGTTTTTGTTATTACCTTTGTGTGAAATTTTTTCGAATGCTCCTTTTTTTTGTGTACTCTTTTTAGCTTTGATCTCTTCCTTTTTTCATCAGCCTTCTCCTTTATTTTCTGGTTTGATTGAACACCAATTATTGGTTTGTCCTTATTAGTTTCTTCACAGCTACATCGAGCATTTTTTACTAAAGAATCCTCTGTTTGAGTACAAGAGGATTTGACAAACTTTATCTCATTGTTAAGGACTAAGGTATTACTACCTTCATAACCTAAACAACGTGTATCCCCATGGCTTCTCCCTGTTTCCAACAATGAGGATAAATAATTTGAGATCTCATTAAGTTTTCTCAGCATAGAGATTTCTTCTTTTAACGATTCATTTTTATCAAGAGAAGAATTAAGAGTGTCCTCTAAATGCTTTATGTTGGAAAGAAGATTATTTTCTTTTTCCTTGAAGTAACCCTGTTGAGAGTTTAATTCTGCTTTAGAATCATCAAGTTCCTTTTCTAAAAGACAAACCCTTTCTAGATTTTTATACAAATTCTTTACACAAGTTTCTACATGATGAAGTTCAGTACTCATCTTTTCTTTGAAGTCAAAAACTTGTTGTGAGAATTTTTTTTTAGCAAGTTATGCTCTTCATCGAGATTTTCAAACTTTGAGGTTAAATCTCTTTCAAGTGCTGAAAGAAGTTCTCTAGAGAAAATAAGGAATTGTTTGCTCAATTCTATCAGTTCAGATGTTTTTACACTTGATCTTTCATCAGAGATTTCAAGTATTGAACTTAAAAATATATCGTTAGAGGTATCATCGATTGAGCAATAGGAGTTTGAAGAACTATCTCCTTTTGAGCACATGTCTTGTGGAACGTTAACTGGGTCTTTCTTTAGTTTTCGCTCTCGCTTAACTTTTCTTTGACTCATGTCTTATAGGTTGGATCGCACCAAACACAGATTGTAAGATCTTTTCGTATTTGTCTACTCTGATACCAATTGAAAAGACGAGGGTATCCAAATATACCTCAATCTAAAACTTTTCCACCTATAAGTCCTCTTACCGAAAGTGATTGTCTATGGACTGAGTCGAGACAATACAACGAATCGGTATTCACACTTTGTGTGATCGTCTATGGATACTAGATCGAGACAATACAACAATCAAAGTGTGATTTCTTGATAATAGGTTCGAACTTAACCAAAATCTATAGGATAACTATCAAGTAATACGGAATTAACGTTTGTGTGATTTACTTTAAATTATAATAACAAAAATTATAATTGCAGAAAACAAAAGTAAATGACACAGCAAGATTTTGTTTACGAGGAAACCGCAAATGCAGAAAACCCCGGGACCTATCCCAGAATTGAATACTCTAAGAATTAAGCCGTTATACAAAATCTAAACCAACTTCGTATAGTTGAGACCAAGAAATTAAAACTTTAGTTCACCTAGTTTCTTCAGTATCCCTGCGCTTCCGACATTCGAATAAGTGCACGCACTAGAACAATTCCTTTGGTTCGTATTCCAAACAGTAAAGGATCAAAAAATATGTTCGGTAACAACTCTATTCAATCTCAGTGATATGAGTTTGAAAAAAGCTCTTCTGTTTACTCCAATAAACTCCTTTGTCGGGTTCTAGATCTATCTATTCAACAACTACCAAAGTAGCCGTGTTTAGACTAAGCAATCAATCAATATAGAGTCTATCAAGATACTACATAGTGACGCTGATCTATGCAACTAATCAATCAAATCTATCAAAGATAAACCGATTATAGTTGGATCCCAGCCGATCAAGTTTTGTGCACACAAAAGATTATTAAACTAATAAGAAATCTTCTTTATCTTCAAATCTTCTTAGATCTTCAATAAACACCTGCACACAAACAACTTGAATCTCTTGTGATCAATCACACACAAAACGGAGTCTGTTAACAATGGATTATCACAAGACATCTTTAGATCTACAAACAGTTTAAAGATCTCCCGTCGAAACTTTGATCTAGTTTGAGTGAATCTTATATCAGAAGAGAAGATTCTCAAGCATAAACAAACTAGGTGCAATCAAAGTTCAACAACCATTAGTCAATCAAATCAATCGAAAACTAATAATAAACTGCAATTATCTAGTTTCCCACCAACGGTACTCGTAGAGCTTCCCAATCCCAGAGAAGTCTTTAAAACGAGCGGTCGTAAGAGATTTCGCCTAATTAAGGTACTTTCCTCTCCGAATAGACGGCTCCACCAGTAAAAACACAACTAAGTAGTTTTGCTGGCTCTGAGGATTAGTTTGCTCGAAATGCAAACTTCAATATTTATAGACCAAGGTTGTTTGGACACCAAGGAATTTCCAAAACCGAATTTTATCAATATATGCAATAAATGCCCAAATCGATTTTCATAATTCCTGGAAATGTTCTGTCCAATATCTTCCGAAATCTCACTAGAAAATCTCCAATTAGTAAATGCACATTACCAATTTTTATTTTCCAAAGATATGCATTTAATTGCTGGTAATTGAAAGCATATAAAATTAATAACCTTAATTAAAAGATTCTTAATTTATTTCGGTCCCGGATCTCCTTGAGTTATTAAGGAATATCTTTGAACAATAAAAGATAAGAATTACTGAACATGTTCAAAGTATGTCGACATCTTTTTCTTTATAAATCCTTTTTCATATTTACAATCTTGGAACCGATTTACCACACTTCCAAACAAGTTTAGAATTGGTTCATCTGATTTCCAAGAACTATGCGATTGATCAAATATCAAATCAACAATCATGGGTTTACGGTTCTACCAAACACAAGGATCGGTTCTACCTCCATATGGTTACTGGGACCAGTTAAATCAGTAACCAGGATCGGTTACATCAATTACCAGGACCGGTTACCATATACTCATGGTATTACTTGTGATCGGTCACACCAGTTACTAGGATCGGTTACACCAATTACTAGGACCGGTTACACCAATTACAAGGATCGATTACACAACTCTTTTGTGATCGGTCACACCAATTACTAGGATCGGTTACACCAATTACTAGGATCGGTCACACCAATTACAAATATCGATCATACCATCCTAGGTGATTACTTAGGATCGGTTGCACTAGTAAAAGTCATTCCAATACATAAGTCAGGTACTGTGAATATTTTTACCAAGATACATAACAAATTATGATCGGTTCTACTAATCCACACATATTGGTAATCCAAAGATATGAAATGAATAACAATACCAATAACCCTAGCGATTTCCCTTTCAATTCACAAAACAAGTTTATGAATGTACTTCCTTTTAACAAATGCAAGCATTGTTTCCTGGGATGAAGTCTTCACCTTTACCCATACACATAATCACAATAGCATTCATACGATTATGTCGATGTCTTATATATGATGCTCAAAAGATAAGCGTTATACTTCATATTCTAATTCCTTAACACTATATCTAACTAGAGTATAATCATTCACAGCTTCGCAGTTATGTTTTCAATATAGCACGACTTGAAAGATACATTAGGAATGAAACAGTTCAAGTCAAAATATTACTAACCTCAAGAGGAAGGATGATGTCGTCTTACTTCTTCACATTCTTCAAGTCTTCGAGTAATACTTGTATGTCTCATATCTTAGTCTTTCTAGTTTAACCTATATGAAGTTGACTCTAGTACATAATCAAGCGACTCTTTAAATGAGTTTTTATTCACTAAAATATGACAACCAAACTTGACATACCAACACTTGGTAGGTTGAACCGAGCAATGCTCTGACAGAATTTCCTGCATTGCATGAAAATAGTAAAATAGGAATTGGTACCTTATGATCCTTCTCTGAACATTTTAGGATGTAAATTGGTCTATTGCTTTGTGATTGTGTAATGAAAAGATTCGAACTTGTTGCTAAGGGGTATGATCAACTAGATTTTTAGTTGTGAAATTTTTGGTCCAGTTGTGAAAATGACCACTATTAGATGTATCTCATCTATATCTCTGGCTAGAAGATAGACTGTCAAGCAACTTGATGTTTTAAAGGGCTTTCTTCATGGGAATTTAAAGGAAGCAGTGTATATGGAGCAGCATGTTGGATTATTAGATCCAGATAAACGTGCACAAATTTTTCAGATTTAGAGATCACTTATGGACTCAAACAAGCTCTTTGAGCTTGGTTTGACAGATTTTGTTTTTGTCTTTTTTAGTTTGGTCACCAGGTCTATTTGTGATCATTATATGTTTCTAGATACTCACAATTAAGCTATGTTGATACTTCTCTTATATGTAGATGACATTATTCTTATCGGTTCTTCTACATCTTTACTGAGTTATTTGATCATTTTTCATCAGAAATCTTATCCTATGAAAGACTTGGAAAAACTGCATTATTTCTTACGGATTGAGGTCTCTTTACATCCCATTGATGCTAAATTGCTTCTTACATAAAAATATACCTTGAAACTGTTGGATAAGTTTGATGCTGATGTGCAAACCATGCAGAACTCCAGTTTATAAGGGTCCTGGATTTTCAGCATATCAAGGTATCTTACTTTCATATTTTACTGCTTATAGAGGTTTAGTTGGTTGCTTGCGGTAACTTATAATGACAAGTAAAGATATTTGTTTTGTTTTTAACTATATTACTTAATTTATGCACAAACCCATTAAAGACCATTTCCTTCTTGCCAAGAGAGTTTTTAGGTATCTTAATTAAAGGTACTCTAGGATTTGAAATTACTATCTCTTCCGGTGATTGTAGTTCTCTTTCAGCTTACTGTGACTCATATTGGGTAGGTTGTCTTGATACTAAAAGGTTAGTTTCGGGTTTTCTTTTTATCCCGTTCATTCTTTTTTTTTTATGGTCTTTAAAGAAGCAGCTTACCATTTCCGGATCTTTCTCTAAAGAATAATATAAGTTTATGGCAGCAGCATCAGGTGGAGTGTAAGAATGTTAATTCCTTTTTCTATTACAGTTACATTTCTTTTACAGGATGTATAGTAGATAACTATCCTTTGTGTTTGGTTATATATAAGCCCCATTTGGGAATTTTTTTTATTAGCGCCAAAACCACTTTGTAACAAATTTGTAACAACTTTTTGAAGAACAAGTTTTCGGTAGATATTTTTCAAAGTGCTTTTTGTTAGAGCATAGCTCGGTTGAACCCATCAAGAGTTGGTATGTCAAGTTTGGTTGTCATATTTTGGTGAACCAAAACTCATTTAAAGAGTCGCTTGATTATTTACTAGAGTCAACTTCATATAGGTTAGCTAGAAAGTTACTAGGATATGAGACTTACAAGTATCACGTGTAGACTTGAAGAATGTGAAGAAGTAAAGAACTACAACGACGACATCATCCTTCCACTTGAGGTTAGTAATATTTGACTTGAACTGTTTCATTCCTAACGTATCTTTCAATTCGTGCATATTGAAAACATAACTGCGAAGCTGTGAATGATTATACTCTAGTTAGACATAGTATTAAGGAATTACAATACGAAGTATAACGTCTATTTTTTTAACTTCGTATATAAGACATCGACATAATCGTATGAATGCTATTGTGATATTGTATGAGTATGGGTGAATATTTCGTCCTAGGAAACAATGTTTTACATTCGTTTAAAGGAAGTAAATTCATAAACTTGTTTTGTGAATCGAAAGGGAAATCGCTAGGCTTATTAGTATTGTTATTCATTGCAAATCTTTTTGAATTACCAATATGTGTGTTTAGTATAACCGTTCATAACTTGTTTATGTATCTTGGTAAAACTATTCACAAGGCGTGACTTTTGTATTGGTATGACTTTTATTAGTGAAACCGATCTTAAGTAATCACCTGAGATGGTAAGATCGATATCTTGAAATCGGTGTGACTAAATACTAGACATTGGGTAACCGATCCTAGTAAGAGGTGTGACCGATCACAAGAGAGTGTGTAATCGATCCTTGTAAGAGGTTTAACAAGTTTTAGTAAGTTGGTGTAACCGATCCTATAACTTGGTCAACCGATCACAAGTTTTACCATAAGAAGTGGTAACCGATCCTAGTACTTAGTTAGCCATTTTATGGTAACTAGTGTAACCGATCCTAGTACACACTTGGAGGTAGAACCGAAACTTTATGTTGAGGTAGAACCGAAACTTTATGTTGAGGTAGAACCGTGAAACCCATTAATGGTGATTTGATAGGATAATCAATCACATAGTTCTTGGAAGTCAGATGAACCAATTCTAAACTTGTTTGGAAGTGTGGCAAATCGGTTCCAAGATTGTAAATATGAAAAAGGATTTACAAAGTAAAGATGTCGACATACTTTGAACATGTTCAGTAACTCTTATCTTTTATTGTTCAAAGATATTCCTTAATAGCTAAAGGAGAATCCCGGATCGAAATAAATTGAGAATCTTTTAATTAAGGTTTTTAGTTTTATATGCTTTAAATTTCCAGCAATTAAAATGCATATCTTTAGAAAATAAAAATTGGTAATGTGCATTTACTAATTGGAGATTTTCTACTGAGATTTCGGTCAATATTTTGACAGAGCATTTCCAGGAATTATGAAAACCAATTTGGATTTTATTGCATATCTTTGAGAATATTCGGTTTTGGAAATTCCTTGGTGTCCAAACTTCCTTGGTCTATAAATATTGAAGTTTGCATTTCGAGCAAACTAATCCTCAGAGCCAGCAAAACTACTTAGTTGTGTTTTTACTGGTGGAGCCGTCTATTCGGAGAGGAAAGTACCCTAATTAGGCGAAATCTCTTACGACCGCTCGTTTTAAAGACTTCTCTGGGATTGGGAAGCTCTACGAGTACCGTTGGTGGGAAACTAGATAATTGCAGTTTATTATTAGTTTTCGATTGATTTGATTGACTAACGGTTGTTGAACTTTGATTGCACCTAGTTTGTTTATGCTTGAGAATCTTCTCTTCTGATATAAGATTCACTCAAACTAGATCGAAGTTTCGACGGGAGATCTTTAAACTGTTTGTAGATCTAAAGATGTCTTGTGATAATCCATTGTTAACAGACTCCGTTTTGTGTGTGATTGATCACAAGAGATTCAAGTTGTTTGTGTGCAGGTGTTTATTGAAGATCTAAGAAGATTTTAAGACGAAGAAGATTTCTGATTTGGGTTCATAATCTTTGGTGTGCACAAAACTTGATCGGCTGAGGATCCAACTATCATCGGTTTATCTTTGTGATAATCTTGATTGATTAGTTGATTAGATCGGCATCAATACGTTTCTTTGTGATTCGAAGTATTGATTGCAAAGTCTTGACAATTACTTTGGTAGTTGTTATTAGATAGATCTAAGAACCTGACAAAGGAGTTTATTGGGATAAACGGAAGATCCTTTTGTCAAATTCATATCACGCTATTTGAAAAGAGTTGTTACCGAACAGATTTGTTGTTCCTGTACTGTTTGGAATACGAACCAAAGGAATTGTTCCAAGTACGTGACTTATTGCAAGTTGGAGGCGCAGGGATATAGACGGAACTAGGTGAACTATAGGTTTAGTTGATTGGTCTCAACTATACGAAGTTGGTTTAGATTTTGTATAGCCGCTTGATCCTGGGAGTATTCAATTCTGGACAAGGTCCCGGGGTTTTTCTGCATTTGCAGTTTCCTCGTTAACAAAACCTTGTTGTGTCTTTTACTTTTCTATTTCCGCAATTATAATTGTTTTATTATAATTAGAAGTAAAATACACAAACGTTAATTCCTATTTACTTGATAGAAATCCTATTGTGTTTGGTTAAGTCCGAACCTATTATCAAGTAAACATACTTCATTATTGTATTGTCTCGATCTTGTATCCATAGTCAATCACACAAGTTATCTTGTTGTCGTATTGTCTCGATCTCGTATCCATAGATGATCACACTAAGTGTGAACCGATTAGTTGTATTGTCTCGACTCAGTCCATAAACAATCACTTTCAGAGAAAGGACTTATAGGTGGAAAAGTTTTAGATTGAGGTATATTTGGGTGCCCTCGCCTTTTCAATTAGTATCAGAGCAGGCAAACACGAAAAGATCTAACAATCTGTGTTTGGTGCGATCCAACCTATAAGAATTTAATCTAATGACTGATTCTGTTAACGTAATACAAGATACTAAGAGTTCTGTATTAACTCTTGATGACGAGAAAAACATTGTTTCTTCGAATATAGAAACATCTCAGTCAAAAGAATTATACGAAAAATTTCTTTCGTGTTCAACCGAACTAATTCATGTATTAGAAAGAGAAGGAAAGCTTCTAGATGATGTAAGTTGTCTGCAAGCCAAGAATGATCAACTTGTCATTGATCTTGTCTCCTCAAAGGTTGAAAATAATTCTAAAAATATACAAAATCTTGAGGACAAATTAAGTGCTAGTCTTTCTCGAACGGAACTCTTAGAGAAAGATCGTAATGCTGCTCTTGAAAAAGTTTATTTGTTGGAAAAGAAACTTGCTGAATCTGAAGCAAGGATTAACTCTCAACAAGTAAGTTTTGAAGAGAAAGAATGTGTATATCTCTCTCGAGAAAAATACCTTGAGGCTGATCTAGCTGGTGCTTTTGATAAAATCAAGACGTTGGAAGAAGAAAATTTGGACCTTAAAAAGTTCAATGTTAGCTCAAACAATTTAACCTCAATGTTAGAAACAAGTAGAAATCATCGTGATACACAAGGATTGGGCTATAAAGGAATAAATGCTTCAAATATTAGCAAAGAGGTAAAATTTGTTAAAGATACAAATTCTTCTCAACCAGAGGCTTCCAATAATGTCAATGATGCTCCTATTTCTTGTAAAGAATAAAAGCCTATCAAGCCTAAGAATTGTGTTCAACCAGCAGCAATCAAAGAGAGCACTTATGCTAATGTCAAGAAAGCAACAACATTGAATAAAGATAAGAAGAAGAAGAAAACTGGTCGAGTTCCAATGCAAGAGGATCCACAAAAAGGTAACATTAAAACTCATACTCCTTATGTTACTAAGCATTGTTGTTATTGTGGTAATAAAGGGCATGTGGAATGGGGATGTAATATTCGTAAGATAAAAGATACACTTTCTTTTGTATCAAACGAATTGGATAAGATTGCTCCCCAAAGGAACTCGGATCGATATTGTCCAAAGTTTATAAAAAATAATTATTATGATAGTTCGAATTTTTCATATCGCTCGTCAAGGACATCTTATAAAAAACCTTATTATAGAAAAAAAGATGACTTTGCAAATGCTAAGACAAGATCTTATGTTCCAAATTGGAGAAAAGTTGTTTCGCAAAGTATTCAAAAGGACAATCGTCCTAATGGTATGAAGGAGAAAGCTACTCCTGCGAAACCGAACTCTAAATGGGTCCCGAAGTCCTCCATAGCCAAGAAGGGACCAAAAGTTAGTCACAAGAGTTTTCTTGAAAGAATAAAGAAAGAGATCATGTCTGAAATCTCTTGTACTAGTGGACGTTGTGATAATATAACTCTTCATTACAAGTCAAAGAAAAAAAACAAGAGATGGAACAAGAGAAAACAAACCAAGCAAGAGGTCAAGAATGATGATTCTGTCTTAGTCACTTGTGACGAACAAGACAAGGATCAACTCAACACAACCTAGTTATGTTGAATTGTGCATGCTCACCTTTGTGCTCAATCTTATGAAGGGTGAGGAAGCATGTCAAACTGAGCACATGATCTCTCGATTATTATCTGACTAATTAACATCTTTAGGGAGATTTATTTTCTTTTATACTCATACTTTCTCTATCTATATTTGAGCTTTTGATAGAAACGGTAATTTTGAGTTTATTATGTTGATATATAATGATCATATATGTGTATCTCTTGTTTTTACGGTTAAAATGAGCCAAAAATCACTGAATTCGTACATCGTATGCAAAAGTTATGTCAAAAACAGTTTAGTGTTGTGATTCGTCACAAGTAACTCTTGTAACCGATCCTAGTGATAAGGTGCATACAAATGAGTGTAAAACTGTTTTACCCATAACTTCTTCGTCCGAACTCGGAATGACCTCATTCTTTTAGCGTTGGTTTCGCAATTCAATTCCCTACAAGATAGAGGTAATTGCAATACTTGATTCATTGTTGAATATTTATGGTGTATTTCATTTGAGTTTATGGATGTTTGATTTCGGTATTCATGACCTTAATACTCGATCATATGGTGTGAACCTTTATGGTTTGGGTGACTTTTTTATTTAGCGGGATTGAGTTATATCCCATGTTGGTAGGCTTTATCAAAGGATCATAAGGGGTTCAGATTGAAACTCATGTGTGAAAAAGTCACAATATGTTGAATAGTTTGGTTTAGCATAAAAGCATATGTGTTTCGGGGTTTCAACTTTTGCATTGCATTAGTTAAAACCTGTTTTAAACCTTTCTCTGGTAAAGGTTGGTTTTTGTTGTTGTTCTTTTGTCTTGCAATAGGATGACAACACAGTGATATTCCTCCCCGGAAAGGTGCAAAGAAAAGGAGATGAGGATGCGGAACTTGAGGTAACGACTTTGTTAGTTAATCGTTTTCCTGTTTCAGAAAAGCCTGATTTTATTGCTTTTACTTAACAAAATTTACGTACAATTGATGTTTATTCCATTATTTGTGTATGGATGTGTGTGTGATTCAATTGTTTCCGGTTAAGAAAAACTATTGTTATCTTGCTTTATTGTTTGGTATCAATTGTTTAGGCTTACAAAATTTCGGTGCAATTGCGGTGCTATAATGTATATGTTTGTTTCAATTGCTTCCGGTTGAGGTAAATGATTATACAAGTTGATTTATTTGGTTTGTATGAATTGTTTATGGCTTAACAAAAGAGTTTTTGGGATCAATTTTTTAGTCCAATTGGATTCCGGATAAGTGAAACTAAGTTAATTCTAATCTTAGTTAGACTTATCAAAGTGGAGGTTTCATTTATTCAAGTCTAATCGAATGCCTTAACAAGAAATGCTAGTTAACTAACCTAGTACTTGTCTTGTTTAAAAGTGAAAGGTCTAAGTTATTGATGAGAATAATTAGAGCCTGATGAGAAAAATAGAGTTAATTCTGATCTTTATTTTGGTCTTATCGAACAAGCGATTGTATTTGTACAATCGGTTTAGCAAAAGAACTAAGATGTTAGTTGATTTTTGATTTGCTAAAATATTAGGGAAAATTGCTTCGTACAATTGTTTCCTTGGTAACATATCAAAACAAAGTTACTTGTAGTTTCAGTTTTGATATTGGTTATCAAAAATGGTGTGTGGAACCCTCGTGCTTAACTCTTATAGGTTGCAAGTCTCTTTGTAAGATTTGTAAGATCCTTTCGGTTTGTCCTTTATTTGCTCGTACCCTTGTCATTTTGTGACAAAAAGGGGGAGAAATATATGGAGTAAACAAGTGATTTGATATTGATTTGGTATCACAAAGGGAAAGGACAATGGTGCTTAAACGTTATATCTAACGAAAGAATAAAGAATAGACTAAGGGGGAGTAGCATATCATATTGATACTTGTGGTTATCTTAACTACAAAGGGAATAACAAAGACGTGCGGATTGAAAATCTACCTATCTTACCTTTAGGGGGAGTATTAGCTATGTTATTATAATGTCAACAACGGCATTTATGGATTGATGTATACAGGTTATTGTGTTGTTAAAACTTGGAATCAAGCGTATGTGTAATAAATTATTGTAATTTGTTTATCCATATGATGTAAGAGTTTTGTCACTAAAATTGACAAAGGGGGAGATTGTTAGAGCATGGCTCGGTTGAACCCACCAAGCGTTGGTATGTCAAGTTTGGTTGTCATATTTTAGTGAACCAAAACTCATTTAAAGAGTCGCTTGATTATTTACTAGAGTCAACTTCGTATAAGTTAGCCAGAAAGTTACTAGGATATGAGACTTACAAGTATTACATGAAGACTTGAAGAATGTTAAGAAGTAAAGAACTATAACGACGACATCATCCTTCCACTCGAGGTTAGTAATATTTGACTTGAACTGTTTCATTCCTAACGTATCTTTCAAGTCGTGTATATTGAAAACATAACTGCAAAGCTGTGAATGATTATACTCTAGTTAGACATAGTATTAAGGAATTACAATACAAAGTATAACGTCTATCTTTTGAACTTCGTATATAAGACATCGACATAATCGTATGAATGCTATTGTGATATTGTATGGGTATGGGTGAAGATTTCGTCCTAGGAAACAATGTTTACATTCGTTTAAAGGAAGTAAATTCATAAACTTGTTTTGTGAATCGAAAGGGAAATCACTAGGCTTATTGGTATTGTTATTCATTGCAAATCTTTTTGAATTACCAATATGTGTGTTTAGTATAACCGTTCATAACTTGTTTATGTATCTTGGTAAAACTATTCACAAGGCGTGACTTTTGTATTGGTATGACTTTTATTAGTGAAACCGATCTTAAGTAATCACCTGAGATGGTAAGATCGAAATCTAGAAATTGGTGTGACTAAATACTAGACATTGGGTAACCGATCCTAGTAAGAGGTGTGACCGATCACAAGAGAGTGTGTAATCGATCCTTGTAAGAGGTTTAACAAGTTTTAGTAAGTTGGTGTAACCGATCCTATAACTTGGTCAACCGATCACAAGTTTTACCAAAACCAATGGACTATTTATACAGCAGATTTACTAGCCAAAACCGTGCACAACACTTGCACACGCATGGAACAGCCATGTGTCCCATAAGTAGTTTCCATAACCGCATACATTGCTTTTCAACTGCTAACTTTTGTGTTGTCTAGCCAATTGACGCCACACCTGTTCTTGGTGGTTATGAACACTCCCACATGGTTATAAACTTCTTCTATAACTGTTCTACCTTGTCTCGCGTCATTTGCATGCTTGTGAAGCCCGTAACCAACTCCTAACCGTCACTTGAGCAGTTTGGCACAACTTTTGCGCTTTACTGAATTTAACCTTGATCCAATGCTCATCCATCTTGGCCCTGCAAACTTATTTCTCTAAGATAATGCACGGAGAATCCTTGTGATTCAATCATTAAGGCCAACACCTTAGGCTCATTCTGGTTATTCATGCGTCGTATGCTTCACTTAGCCAATTTGCTTGACAATAACAATACCACTCTTGCATTGCTAGCTTGTTTGCACTATTCAAGCTTTGGCTAGCCTTGAACTAATGCCATAGACTAACTCCGTGCCTATTCTATCTTCTTGCATCATCCTTGAGTTTGGTCCAACTCAATTCCATGGATATGCCTTAATGCCAACATCGCATGTTGCATCTTGCCACTTTGGCCTTGCCTTGCCATTCCCTCAATAAAGCTTCATTGTGTCGGCCAATAAGCTTCATGACTTAGCCAAATATATTTACAGTGTAGCGCTACCTTTGCGCTTCACTGGCCCTGCAGGGTCTTGCTATTTCAGCAAATTGACAGTCTATGCGGTATCACGCAATCATTGTCGGACACTGACTTGGTCTGCAACACTGTAACGCGCAATCATTATGCGTCACTTTCAGGCATGTTATAGACCTAACGCAACAAAGTATACTCGTTATACTTGTTATCTGGCCTTGTACGCTTCCGAGCCTATCTCAGAAATCAGCAAACTTGTTTTGTCTTTTTCCTTGCCAAAACTTTTATTCCTAGTACCAAATGCCATCACCTAGCTTACTACCTTGTAATTGATCCTACTGACTTGTATTGTTGTTGTCACGTTGGCTTACGCTCCAACTCTCACTACAATCGCATATCAACACCCAAACGAAAACTGGAAATTCCTCTTGCCAACTCCCTGAATTAGGCTTGAATTTCACTTGAATCATTTGTGCCTAAGTGTACACAAGAAATTATTCTTCCCAACTGATGACAATGACCAATGATCATTGACATAGTCTTACACTTTCATTCTCCGACTTTAGTTGCACCAAGCAACATAACAGGACTCATACAAGACTTGGCCTCATTCTTCAATCATATGCGCCTACGCCAAATCATGCCATGTCTTAACGTATGCACTATATGACTTCATACCACTCTTGGTATGCGCCACAATCTATAGCCTTTACTGCACTTTGCCAACATCAACACTTTCACTAGATTTGGCCTCCAAATCATATTGCAAACTTCACCTTCTTGGACTTGCATCATATTTATGCCAAAGAACCAGAACCTCGTTGTTCTTTGCTTACATTGTCGCTACACTTTGATTGAAATGCATGACTTTGGTATAGTCATGACTTAGGATTACCCGGGACATCCTACCGTCACTTTAGACCAGGTATCCTCTTCACGCACTTTTGAAACCAGCAATTTAAGCATCACTTGCTTTTTCAAACTGCTACGCTTTAATGTGGCGGAAAAACAACATCATGTTCTTCCAAACTATGAGTTACTCTTAACTCATTTAATTTATGGACTTACATCTTCATTCTTGCTGCGTTACTCCATACTATGGCTGCCAAATATCTTCGTACTTGCTCATAACTCTCAACAGCAAACTCGACTATGCCACCAAACTCTTCTATTTGCTTCTTTCACTTTCAGCGTCTTATATTGCATATTTTGGCTTAATATGCTATGTAGCATCTTCCACGTGAACTAGCTTTACTTTGAACGAAAGAGACAAGAACTCTCGTTTCAAATACCCTCATTCACTACTACCTTACATAGAGAAACAATTCCCAACACCAAGGTCCACTCGACCCAAACTGAAAGTCCACTAAAACTTGAGCAAATACTCGCACCAACTGATTGCAACTTGTAAGACCTAACAAGCCTTGCAATACTGACTTCATCTTTGCTTCTAAGCAACAAAGGAAGCGAGACAACACCTACTATCCCCAATGTAGCAATTCACTTTGACACATGCACTCTTCTACTTATCAATGTTCTTATGCAACTCCCATAACGAAGCATAATATAATTGACACTTAGTTGTATACTCCTTCAAACTGATGCTATCATGTTGCTTTAACTTTCATGAAGATTTCTTCAAAAATGACCTCATGCCATTCTTATGCATCACCACCACTTTGTCCTTCATTCTTCACGCATCATTAATTCGGCCTAACTTGCATCTCTAAACGCATTATGCATCTTGGCCATGACCAAATCTTATTTGGTGCATGCTACTGTTGCATACCTGCTATGCCAATTAGCACCCAAATCTTGACACAAACTTGTGCACCTTTGCACAAATGGAACAAACTTAATTTGATGATTCTGAGCATCACCATAGATCTCAGCAAAGTCATATCACTCATGACTTTCGCGGACAAATCTCTTGGACAATCTTAACAAGGCCATAATCCTTGCAAATGAGGCACCATTGTCTATGTTCCATGAAGAAAGAATGTCGCATTCTTCTTCAAACTTGGAACTCATTTTTACTGCCCATACACATCTGGTTACTCTTGTCTTTCTCCTTCTCCAAAAACAACTTCAGTAGCAACAATTCTTGATTTGCAGTCGACAAGAACATCCGCTTGTGGTTATGATCAAATGCAGGTCCGTGGACACCCTTGTCCCAGCATATTGATCCCACTCATAAACCAGGTGCAAGCACACTCCTTGTGCACATCTAGCATCAACGAAGAACACTTTGCAAACACAAGACCGCGGTGTATCAGTTTTTCCCTAACTTGTGTTTCTTTCTTCAGCCTTTCCATAAGCTTTATGCTAGATAAGAATTGGACATCCAATTCTTCTTTCATGGCATCACATTGCCACAAAAATGCTGGTTCACAACCAGAATTTTCATTACCACCAAGGTACATGCATTCGAGAGAGATAACATTAAATTTTCCATCAACTGGCTACAATGAGACACCTTCAATTCTATCGCATAGAAAGGTTCTCCATATTCTTTGCCACTGCAAAGGACAACAACTTCTTTGAATTCAGGAATTTTCGCAAAATTCCCATTACCACATGTAATGTACTCGCTACTAATAACACTACAAAGATATGCATTCCAAATGTGTAATCTTTGCATACTTGTGAGAAACATGGACTCAAAACAACTGACTTGCACCATAGAAGTCAGCATACTCCTTAGTTCTGTCATGCCATCATTTGAAAACCCGGTTTTCAATGATTCTTGCGTGTTCGTCTAACACTTTGGGCAGGAATTATGACACCTTTGTCATAAACTTTCATGGCCCGTTGCTACCTCAAGCTTCAAAGTTCATTCCAATTGATCTTTCCACACAAGACCAACTTCTTCTAGTCTCCATACTAGCAAAACCCAAACAATTCTTCGCTGAATTCGAAAAACAAATGACACTAACTTGAGTAAAAGAGATAAAAATCAAGAACTGTGTCCCCAAACACGGCTCTGATACCCGAATTGTCACACCTTCAAATGCCTCTTGCAAATTTCTGCGAAAATGTAACCCGGCAGTACAGTGGTTCTGTGAATCAAGCTTCACCCACCTACACTCCAGCCTTATAAGTTTGCACCAATGCAAACAGCCAACTCTTCAGTTCACCAGCGGAAGTCTTTAGCCTTCTTTCTCTTCATTTAAGCTTCTCAAATGCACCCCATAATGCATTCAAACTTTGCCATACAATGTCAACAACAATCAGCCAACCAAGAACACTTAGAACATGACACAATTATCTCATTTTATTGCATCAAAGGGAAGAAATACAAAACTTTCCCACTTAGGGTCTTACACAGACTTGTTCACCTTGAACTAAGCCATAGCCTTACAAAAACTCTTCTATTTTGAGTCTCACACTCTCCTATGTAAGCCTACTGATTTTCCCACTCCCTATTTATACAATAGATTTACTAGCCAAAACCGTGCACAACACTTGCACACGCATGGAAAAGCCATGTGTCCCATAAGTAGTTTCCATAACCGCCTACATTGCTTTTCAACTGCTAACTTTTGTGTTGCCTAGCCAATTGACACCACACCTGTTCTTGGTGGTTATGAACACTCCCACATGGTTATAAACTTCTTCTATAACCATTCTACCTTGTCTCGCGTCATTGGCATGCTTGTGAAGCCCGTAACCAACTCCTAACCGTCACTTGAGCCGTTTTGCACAACTGTTGCGCTTTACTGAATTTATCCTTGATCCAATGCTCAGCCATCTTGGACCTGCAAACTTCTTTCTCTAATCTAATGCACGGAGAATCCTTGTGCTTCAATCATCAAGGCCAACACCTTAAGATCATTCTGGCTATTCATGCGTCGTATGCTTCACTTAGCCAATTTGCTTGACAATAACAATGCCACTCTTGCATTGCTAGCTTGTTTGCACTGTTCAAGCTTTGTCCAGCCTTGAACTAATGCCAAAGACCAACTCTTGGCCTATTCTATCTTCTTGTATCATCCTTGAGTTTGGGCCAACTCAATTCCATGGATATGCCTTAATGCCAACATCGCATGTTGCATCTTGCCACTTTGGCCTTGCCTTGCCTTTCCCTCAATGAAGCTTCGTTGTGTCGGCCAATAAGCTTCATGACTTAGCCAAATGTCTTTACAGTGTAGCGCTACCTTTGCGCTTCACTGGCCCTGCAGGGTCTTGCTATTGATGAAATTTTGATAGTGGTAAGAATGAGGTTCGTAAGACTTGTGAAAGCAATTGAATTTAGATTTATTTAAACTAAAAGTAGAGAAAATTTAAATCCAAATTTGTTTTTTTTAGAGTGAAAATAACCAAGACACTAGATTCCACTATTACACATGAATAAATGATGATAAAAATTCCAAAACTCTAATTATTTTTAAAATCTCTTTTTCTTAATTCACAAATTATCAAGCATATTCTCAAACATT
>JAJJMB010008783.1:423404-575518 GCA_023531105.1 Papaver atlanticum
TCCACACTTCTGCAGCAACCAAACTCCATCACAACTCAATCCATGCACGTTCAAACACGCTGTATTCCGAGGTTGAATATTTTCTTCCCGACGAAAATTCAGCCCAACTGAACGCATTAGAACACTCATACCACCATTGTTTTGGCATATCACGTTCATCCCAATCAAAATCAATGATTGAATCTCACTGAAACTCCTTCAAAAATCCAACAGAAAATTCTGCAGAAAAATGATTTTTTTTCCCGCCAAAATTATTTTTTCAAACGATGAAGGTGAAGTGCCCTGAATCCAAAACGCGGGTGCCTTTAGCAGCTCGGCTGCCTTGGGGGCGCCCTTATCCATTTTTTAGGGTGCCTTTAACACTTTTTCTGGGGTGTTTTCAACATTTTTTCGGGGTTCCTCCGGTGTATTTCTGGGGTGCTTCCGGTGCATTTCTGGGGTGCCTTTAGTACTCTATCCTGGGGTGTAAAACACCACTTTACGAGCCAATTTCGTCGCAAGAGCTTATTTCTCTAAAAATACCTACAAAGACATAAAACACCATAATAAATACAAAAATGAGTACTAATAATATATACAATAGAGATGAAAATAGACACATAAATGCGTCTATCAGCTATTTCAGCAACTTGACAGTCTATGCAGTATCGCGTAATCATTATCGGACACTGACTTGGTTTGCAACACTGTGACGCGCAATCATTATGCGTCACTTGCAAGCATGTTATACCTTGTATGTATCGGATGTTGGTTATCTCACTAATAAAACTCTTTTTTAAACTTCTCTCTCACTCTCATTTCTATCGTGAATGTTATGACAATTAAAATTATGCAAGTTATCCGTTTTTTTTTTTTTTTTTTTTCAACAGTCTACACTTAGATAGTTAACCATATCCTGAGAATCACTAGAGTAAATCATAAAATATCTTTATCAATCCGATCAAAAGATCTATAATTAGCACTTTAAGGATTGAGATTTATAGATTATTAAATCACAGCCATCAACTATCTTTTCCAAAAGAATTATCCATTATGCATGACCAAAAAGTAATTTTGGAGAGACCTTTTTATCTATGTATAGCCCAAGATAAGACATCGTTCCCAATTTACCTTTTCATTACCTAGGAAGTTATCTTCTTATCTATCCATGATTCCCATCGGTACGATGATTGAGAACTAACCAAGACACATACAATGGATGAAAAATTAAACCACATTAAAGATTACAGTTACAAAGAATCATCCCATAACTTTTCCCAAAAATACACAACCTAATTTATTACACGTGCTTTTTTTTCTTTTCTTAAATGTAGTAGTAAATAAATGAAGATTATTGTACCAATAAAGTCATAACATATCTAAAATTAAACCTAAAATTAAATTCTAAACTGACATTATACAAATTCTGATTTTTTTTGATGTGATTTGATTGTTGGTACAGTACAACGACACAACCAACCTTAAATAACTTTCATCTTTTAGGGTTCTTTTGTTTTTTTCGGTTTAGATACATCCCCCCTAGGTATAAATTTAGCTATATGTCATTTTCGAACATGTTTTGGTTGGTCTTTTTAAAAGGAGATAACTAGAAGAGGAATGAATGGGATTTAGTGAGAAAAGATTGGAGCCGCAAATATTAGGTATTGGTTGATATCATGATGGGTTTGGATCGTTGTATGTAAATTTAGGAGGCTGCGAAAACATGTTCTTTGTTTTGGGTCGTCATGAACCTTGATTATGTACTTGTTGTCTGTCATACCTTAAATGTGTAGCTCCAAAGTAACAACAGTTAAAGGAAAATTTTATTAAAGGGTAAGACAATATTTTGAGATATATGTGTAGTTTATGACAATGTATGGTTTGCATTTTCAGACTCCATTGCGCATGGCTCACCCGTACTTTGAATAAAATGTGCAAGATAAAGCATAAAAAACAACAACTATTTTCTACCATTTTGCCGCCAGTGGTAGATACACAAAGAACATGATTATCTAATGATGGAATTACTGGTAGTGACAGTGTTCTTCATGCCCTCTCTGAATTTGAGAAGCACAAGCTCACTTCCGAAGAAATTTTATTGTTCAGCACTGAAATTTTGAGAAGGATTCCATCCCCTCTCACTTGTCAACCATTTTTATTCGTCTATCCCCATTTGTCAATCCTAGCTCACTGTATGGTTTGTGTGATGGTATTTCATTTATTCGTTTCATGTGGTTGCTGGTAAAGAAAGGGAAGGATAATTACGGCAGAAAAGAAAGGAATGTGTCGCCGAATAACCAAGGCCCAGTTTGCAACTCTGGGCTTACAAATGAATTATATTGTTAGAAATGGCAATATAATGAAGTACAGACCGTATAGTGCTAGATGCCTAGATGAGTTACGGTGGGTTCTTCATGCCATGCAATGGGAAAATCAGTTTCAATCTCTGGAAGTGATGTTTGAAGGAGACAATAAATGCCTTTTCGAGCATTTTCAGTTTTCACCAACCCAACTCTATCGTTAATGCCTTCATGGTTCGCTGGACGGATTTACCTCTCATCTCTCGTCGTCAGTCTTTGTTATCGAGTCATGTTAACTACTCTTGTGTATTTGTTCCGCGTCGATGTAACAAAATAGCGGATGTTCCAGCAAAATTCTGTTGGATGATTTTTTTTTTTATAGAAAAAAAAGAGTTTACTGATAAAAGGTTGCAAGGGTAGAAGCCTCCCACATTTGAGGACTTTGAGATCTTACACCGACTAAGACTAGTCTTTGCAGATCAGAGAAGTTACAATACTTAATAGTTTTACATATAACTTTTTCAAAAGAGTTCAAACTCAAAATTAAATTATCTAGTCTATCATTGGTCCTCCAACTTGTACTTCTGGTTCCACCTTGCATAGCTTTACTGATGTTCTTGTTGCCTCCCAATAAGTTAAAGACTCTGCAATTGAGTTGAGAAGCCCAATCTAGAGCATCCTAAGCGGCTACGCATTCTCCCTCTTCTCTTCCATGAGTCCTGATCCCTCTGGTTTTCCTGCCAATGATTTCTCCTGTTGGACCTAGAATACAAACACCAATTCTTGTTAGCCCCGTAACAGAATCATAAGCAGCTTTGTAGGAAAAAGAGATATTTGGAACTGCAATTTGATCCCCATCTTCTAGTCTCTTGTTATCAGGTCTATTATCATATGTATACAGGTTCAGGATAGACATGTTCAGGTGGTTAAGAACCTGATTTCCTGTGAATCTTGGGCAAGGCTTAATTTTTTTGAACACAGAGTCGCACCTGGCCTTCCAGACAAACCAGCAGATGGTAGCACACATGCTTTCCCAAGACCCCCATTGAGTTGGAGGAATTCTTCCAGAGAACCAACTATTACACCACTCAGTCAAATTTTTAAAGCCATTACAAGCAGTTTCAAGGTTGATGGAGCAGTGAGCCCAAACTGCTTTGGCAAAGCTACAATGCATTAGGGAATGCTCACCCGTTTCAATGTGATTATTACACATGGTACAAATGGGATCAACATGATTATTGTACCTAGCAAGATGACCACTAAAAGGTAACAGTTTACTTTTCATTTTCCAGATAAAAAATTGGACTCTACGGATAACCTTTAGTTCACTAATTTTCCTAGCTAACTGATCACTAGGTTGAAAAGACTTCTTATCAAGGAGATTGTATAAGGATTTACTGGTAAAGTTACCTTGTGGGTTATCAATCCATCTTAACACATCCTCTGAATATTTATTAGGAGTGATAGTCAGGATTTTGGTTACAACATCCCACTCAAACAGATGATTTAGAACCTCAATGTTCCAACCACTATCACTCATTAAGTCTTTAACAAGAGTGAAGTCACTGTGATTAACTAGACCTTCTAAGCTTATCGGCTTGCCTTCCTCATCAGACACCCAATTGTCTTTCTAGATATTAACCTGACAGCCATTTCCTATTTGCCAAATGCTATAATCCTTGATAATCATAAGCCCTTTATAAACCCCCTTCCAGGCCCAAGAAGAGCTATCATTGCATATATCATGGAAAGGGTTGGTAGTAGGGAAGTATTTCCCTTTCATAGTTTTAGAGAAAACAGAGTTTGGTTGATGGAATAATCTCCATCCATTTTTAGCAATCAAAGATAAGTTCATAAGATCAAGTTTTTTCAGACCATTGCCACCTTTTTCTTTAGTTTTACATACACCCCTCCAACTAGTCATATAAAAACCCTTTTTTGGAGAAAGTTTGCCCCACCAAAAATCCCTTATTATGTTAGTAACTCTCTTGACAGTGGTTTTAGGTAATATAAAAGCAGACATAGAATAGATGGGAACAGACTCAAGCACAGCTTTATCCATGATACCTCTTCCATGGGGGACATGGACTCACTCTTCCAACCTTTTAATCTACCCTCCATTTTATCATACAGATTTTCAAAGCAAGCTACTTTAGATTTATTAGTAAAGAGAGGGCATCCAATCTGATTTTTTTAACCCGAAGAATATTTATAATGTCTCTGTCCTTGTTGTTAAGAATGTGAGGGGTAAAAAAAAGATACCATACTTAAAAAAAAATTATCATCTTCCAAGAGGAACTACCATAGTCAAGAATGTTCAGCAGATTTTGGCTTTGGGTGGTGTTAGCTTTAGCAAAAATTAAAAAATCGTCCGCAAAGAGAAGGTGACTAATAGCAGGACAGTTCTTGTTAATTTTGAAACCAGAGATTAATCCCTTTTTCTTTGCATTGGAGAGAGTCCTGGAGAAAGACTCCATGCAGAGAATAAAGAGATAAGGGGACAAAGGGTCCCCTTGCCTTAGACCATGAGAAGGCTTGAAAGGCTTGCACGGAACCCCATTTACCAGAATGGCATATTGACTAGTACTAATGTACTGGTAAATAATGTTACACCAAGCATCACAAAATCCCATCCTACGAAGAATGGCAATAAGAAAATTCCATTCCACACTATCAAAAGCCTTAGACATGTCGATTTTTAAGCCCATAAAATCTGTTTTGCTTTTCCTTTTCTTTCTCATAGCATATATTATCTCATGAGAAACAAGAATGTTGTCTGAGATAAGACTTGCTTAACAAAAGCAGATTGGTACGGAGAGATAAGTTTGTCTAGGAAAGGTTTTAATCTATTAGATATGACCTTAGAAATGATTTTGTAAACAATGTTGCCCAGGCTTATAGTTCTGTAGTCTCTAGGGCCAGTAGGGTGAAGGACTTTGGGAATTAAAGAAATATAGGTCAAAGTCAATTTAGTTAACATATGACCACTGTTGAAAAAAGAAAGAACAGTCTCAATGACATCTTTTTTAACAATGTTCCAATTTTTTTTGAAAAAAACAGGTCGGGAAACCATCAGGTCCAGGGCTGGAGTTTGGAGGAAGTCCAAACAAGACATCATGAATATCAACCTCAGAAGGAGGCTCCATAAGTTTCCCATTTTCAATATCAGTAATAGTAGTAGGAACAAGATTAACTATATCTTCATTAATAACAAGCCTGGAAGTGGTTAGAAGAGTTTCAAAATGAACATTTAAGCAATTTGCTATGTTATCTCTACCCTCAATCCAAATATTGTTATTGTCATATATGCCCTGAATGTTGTTTCTCCTTTGTCTTATAATAGCATTTTGATGAAAGTAATGCGTATTCCTATCACCTAGCTTTATATTGTTATCTCTACCTTTTATTTTCCAAAGTTCCTCCTCGTAATCATTAAGTTTTTGAATTTCATCCTTAGTAGCAATTAGATTTTGATCATTTAGTCTAACATTTGGGTTCTTCATAATAGTATCAATCTTTCTATCCATGTTAGCTAAGCTGTGTTTTATTTTACCAAACTCAAATTTATTCCATAAACTAACTTCCTTTTTTACAATGGCCAGTCTATTAACCCGAACAAAAGCTTTAGAACCATTGAAGTTAGTCTCCCAGGAAGATTTAATAACATCTCTGCATTTCTACTCTTTTTGGTATAGACCAAAGAATTTGAATGGTTTAGAGCCATTCTGACAGGGAATTGAAGAGTCTAACAGAATTGCAGAGTGGTCAGGCCCAGAGTGGTTTAAATGTCTAAGACTAGCATTTGGGAATTGAGTAATCCATTGCCCATTTGCCATTCCTCTATCAAGTCTTTCTTCAATGTGACAATTAATCACCCTATTGGTGATTAGACCAGGTAGAGGGGAAACCAATAAAACCTATATCTTTTAAACCAAGCTTATTAAACATGGCGGAATATTTCCTAATATCAGCACCATTGGCAGGATTGCCCCCTCTTTTTTTTTCATTGTTAAGAATAACATTTAAGTCACCTAGCACTAACCAAGGTGTGTTCATAGTTTCTCCCATTTGGTTAACTAGTTTATCTTTCCTACTATCCTTATAGGGGCTACCATACATACAGGTGAGGATCCACTCAGATTTGGAATTTTCATCCCAGATACCACAGTTAATTGATTGTTATCTATGTGTATGACTCTAAGTTTAGTAGCCTTATCCCAGGCAACAACCAGACCTCCAGCACTTCCTACAGAGTCCTGACAAACCAAATTATAGAACAAAGATTTTTTTAAAGTTTTCTCAACAAAAGGCTTCAAATTTTTAGTTTCAGAGAGAAACAATATATCAAGATTTTGGGAGATGACAAGTTTTTCTAATTGCTGTCTAGTGTTCTTAGGCCAGAATCTTAACAATTCCAGGCCAGAATCTTAACAAATTGCCAAAAATAAGAGACTGTGGAATAAGTAAAACACAAAATTTTTGAAGTATTACCACTAGCAGTGACTAAGGGATCATGGATTTTGGGTTTGAAAATAGAGAAAATCATTCCAGAAATAGAAAAAACAGGTTCGAAAAGAATAACCTGATTAGGCTCAATCCCCAAATGATTTGAAGGAGAAGATCTCTCCCCGTTTGCTACCTTATCTCTTTGCCCTCTGACTGGAGCCTTAACCTTACTAGCTTTGGTCGCCTTTTGGGAATTGATGGGATTTCTGCTACTGCTAGCGAAAGGGGCTTTTTCTGAAGAACCCAAGAGGAATTTGAGAGCGGAGGGATCTTGATTGTTAAATTCAGCTGGAGACCAAACGTCAGGGTTTTGAATTTGAATAGGTTTTTGAATTGGATTCATAAGTTTTTTGGGTTTACCTTGGGAAGAATAGGGACCTTGATTAACTTTTCTTTTCTTCATTTCTATCTGGTTAGAAGTGAACAAATCATGAGAGGGTTGAGAAGGGGTAGCAATTTTATGGGTTTTACTTCGAGTCCATTTTCTGGGATTTGACGGGGCGGTGGGATTTTGGTGAGAAATAGGTTTGAAGAAATTGGGGTATGGGCCAATGATTCGGGCTAGTGAGAACTTCAGAAGTAATATTATTCTTGGAACGAGTTTGAAAGGGTTGTAAGTAAAATCTTCAAGGTTCTGAGATTGCAATTGAACTGTTTTATTATTGGCAGTTACAGAGAACTGGTTTGAAACTGGTACAAGTGAGATCGACTTGATACCAGAATTACCTTCACCCTCAAGATCTTTAACTGTCTGAGGGACGACCACCATATTTTGCTCTTGAGATTGAACAGCATAGACTGGAGAAAATTGAGGGATTTTTGAGGTTGAGGCAAGAGCAGCAAAGCGATTTTGAGATACTTCAATAATGGGGGAAGAGATTGATACAGAGTTGGTTTGAGAGTGAGAGGCTTCACTCATATTTTGAATTTGATGATTGAAAGCCGGGTTTACCAGTTTGCTCATACTCAAAGAAATTCTTGCAGCAAGGAGATCTCTTATTTCGGGTGTGCAGCTGTTCCTTGAGTGGTCAAGGGTTCTGCAAGATTGACATAACTTAAAAGGATGATGAGAATAAGCAAACTCGATCCAAGTCTTGACTCCATCAACCATGCAGTGAGTACCATAAGGAAGGATGTGATCAATTTTGATTTAATCCATAACTTCCACAATTTTTTCATAGAAGTCTCTACCATAAGGATCTTTAAACAACAACATCTTTCCCGCAGGTTTAGTTATACTTTCCAGAGCACTATATGTTATATAGTCATTAGGAACTCTTTTCATAGTTATATTAATCAAAACTCTATTAAACTCTTCCTCTTGTATTTTCTGAACACCATCAAAAGGAATCTGAATAATTGACAGCATAGAATCATTAATCAACCAGGGTTTTGGATAGTTGACAGAGAGAATATCAGCTGGGTGATGAAAACGGAAATGGAAGAAATTCTTTCTTTTTTGATAGGGGGAGATAATGATTTCTTTTTTTAGGTTCCACCATTTTCTTGCATAGGCTTGAGCTTCCTGATAGTTTACATGAAGATTACTATGTAGTTTTCCAACAGCACACAATTTATCATCCTGAACTGGTTTTGGCTTCAACGAATCTCTGCTAAGAAACACAACTGGCCTTAAGGGATCATGAAGAATTTGACTTGCTTGCATAACTTCGGTGATTTCATCCACTGATGACTCTTCAGATAAGTGAGCCATTACCACAAATTCCAAAGAAGCAAGTAGATTATTAATCAAATGTAGCTTGGGTTGGTTTGATGAAATAAAAAAGTCTTCAAGGGTAACTAGAGAATGCTCTATTGTTTTAAAAAATCTCCAGAAAGGGAGTTTCTTATTAGTAGTAGGGGGAGGTTGGAGATGTGATGAGAAGTGATAAGTACTCTTGACATGTGACTATAGGTGCAAGTACAAAGATTCTCTAATAGCCCCATGCATGCTATGAAATTTCTGCTGCTTCTTTGTCTTATCAGAGGGGAGAAGACTGAAAAAGAAAGCAAAGTGATTGTTCCCATTTCCAAAAGCCACAGGTTCATATTATTGTTGTTTGTAGTTTTTCTTGAAAGTGGTTGGGTCAAAAACAGGGAGACTACCAGAATAACTGCAACTTGTGTTCCAAGTAAATTAGAATTTGGATTTTTTCTAGAATAGGTTAAGGTGGTATTGGTTGAGGCAGGTTTTGGTTCAGACGGAAAGTGACAATAGCTTTCCCATCCCCCAAGGTCCAAATTCAAAATGTTCCGGTGATGTAGGGTACATGGAGCACTGAGAAAAGTAGCATCTGGTGAAGAATCAATGCATGAAATCAAAAGAAACTCACCAGCCGAATTAGAATATGAGAAGAAATTCATTTGAGAAAATAATTCAGAGAATTTGAGAAAATTACGGGTTTGTAGTTCAAAAGCCATTAACAAGACATTAAAACCAATCCGAGAAACTGAGACGATTGAAATTCTAACTACTTGAAAATCTATAAATTGGCTAAGTTTCATAAGAATAATCATAGAAAAATAAGATTTTGAAATACTAAAGATGCAGAGGTATTGGTTTAGAGATGAACCCCAGTATACAATACCCAACTTTCAAAACTTGGGTGCCCGCTGAGGAAATCGATATAATCATTCGACCTGACGGTATAGCAATCCCAGTTCCATGGCCTACATATATAACTTCAGTTGTACGGAGACAGGAGGTAGTAGATTTGAACACAGAGGGAAAAGCGCACATAGAAGAACCAAAGCTCAAGACAGAAGAAGATGGGAAGATCAACCGGTGCTCCAGTCTCAAAGCACAAGCTGAAGGGAAAGGAAAGAAATGAGAGAGTGCTTAAACGAAAACATAATTGAGAAAGAGTGTATTTGTATTTGACTTTGATCTTTTTAGAAATTAATGTCTGGAGAAGGGATTCTTGATTTTGTACTTGCTTTTTCATAGAGAGGGTGATGTTGCATAAACTGTTTTTTATGATTTTTATTTTCAAAAGGATGTTTGAGATTTGGGTATTGTTTTTCCTATGGAGATATATTAATCTATTGCTTAATGATACTGGAGAATCATCGAATCTGTTACTGATAGGGGGTGAATCACTTGTTATTGATTGAGAACTGATTGTGAATTGGTTATTCTTTGTGTATCTGATGTTATTTGTGATTGAGTATTCATGGTTACTACTGTACGCCTGAGTCTCTCTCATCTCTCACTCTTGGCGGCCTGTCGGATGAAATAAGTTAGCTAGAATTTGGTGGTTTAAGCCTCCTGCCTTGTAGAGTGACTGTAACATACTACCTACACTTTAAAACAAATATACTTGTTTCATTGTAATTTGTCCATAAAACAAACCAATAATTTTGAAACGGATGGAGTATCTATATTGGGGTGAACAAATTTGTCGTGGTGAAAGTAAAATAAATTACAAATTAAGGATAGCCCTTAACATCAATCTGGGCACTCGACAACAGGGGTTGTACCGTCCACCTAGAACTTCAGAAGAAGTAACAGACGGTTGTGATTAGTTACAAACCAACGAATGGTATAAGCCCACGTAACACCAATTTTATATGGTAGGAAAGTAGGAATCTTTCACTATATACCTTTTACTTACGTGTAATAAATTCTTTGTTTTCATCAAACCGAAATAAACTATAAAAATAACCATATCATCTGCTATTATTTACAAAATAACTAAAACTTTTAAAGAAGCAACATCCATTCTATCCTCAAACTTTAGGGGTATTAACGTAAGAATACGAACAGAAAAACCGAATAAAAGAAGAATTTTTTTTGAGGAATTTGCTTCAACGAGGATGAAGTGCGACGTGTCAAAAGCTCAACCCACCTAAAAAAACAGAAAGCAGAAAGCTTTCCCGCTTCAGCGATACACTCTGTGTAATCCATCCTCTCAAAGTGAGTGACTCACAGAGAGAGTGATAGATAGATATTTCAGTCAACTGAAGAAGAAGAAGACGAAGAGGAAGAAGAAGAGATTTGAAGAAATTATCTTTTATTATTTTTGGAATTTGAGATGATTTGAGTAAATAATTTGTGTGTGAGATTATATTTAGGTTGGAAGAGTAATGGCTGCTACTACTACTTCTAGTGGAGTGATTTCGAACAGACATTTTGGTTCTTATCTTAATTCAGGTATAATTCTTTTTCTTTACAGATTTATTTGTTTTTTAGCCATAGTAGCTGTTTAACGAAATGGGTGAATGAAAAATTGTCTTAAGTTGCATTTTGTGTTTCTTGTTTCATTGTAATGATTATCAATTACTTTTTGTTAGTTTCTGGTTTGATTTTGTATTTTTGTTTTAGCATTTGTGTTTGATGTTCAGCTGAATCTGAAATTGAATGTAGTTCGTTTGCTGATGAACAAGTTTACTGTTAGTTATTTGGTACATTTTTAATGAATTTAGTTAAGTTGTTGTTTTTATGTGGTTAGGAAGAATCTAACTTAGCTTTATTGGGAGATATCGATTTGTTTTTTGCATGTAGTTCCTTTTATTGGTTGTTGACTTGTATGCAGCTAACTACGGATTAGCTACAAGTTGGAGTCCGATTGTTGCTTATTTTGATGTTGCTTTTGGATTTTTTAGTCATAAATTGGAAAGTCATGTATCTATTTTGTATCTTTAATGCGGAATTCATTTTCAGAATTTTTCTTACGGTGTCAAATAATGTAGAGACTCTGGTGTGATATAAAGGGAATGTACTACTATCTCACATGCATATTTGTATATGTCTTGCAAACTGCTAGTGTTGTTCGTCTGATGACTACGGAGATGAATCCGAATGTTTGCTAATGAGATTGATCACTAATTGACATTTTACGTTTGATGCAGGAAAATCCTTCCAAAAAGAGCAGGCCATGATACATAAAGTAGAGAATTTGGCCGTTTCGGGTTCAACTTCTCCATGGGGAAACATTGTTCACAATACGTTACACGTTACCAGTCGATACTACTCATCTATGCCTAGATACTCGTACAGCTCAGCTGCTCATCTTGTTTGTTCCTCAGATAAGAGCAGTATTAATCAAAGGACCTCATTCCTTGGTGAAACGGAGAAGCCTTTCTCAAACTCTCTGCAAATCAGTGAAATGAAGGTAGATCTGAAAAGAAGAACTCAGGGAAGATACGGATGCTTTCTTTCATTTAATTCTTTCAATAATAGTTGGGGCCAGCAAACAAATCTAGATAAGCATGGTTTGCTAAATGCGCGAGGTCAGCAGTCTGAGTATAGGAAGGGAACTAGGACCCGTGCTAGCTATCCAAATGACATAAAGGGACCAAACTTTGATCCACTTAGTGCTTCAGAAGCTTCAAATGAAATTGCTATAGTAGGAAAGAGTACACAGGTTTCATCATCTCCTTGGTGGCAGTTGCCAAAGCGCTGGGTGATTGTACTGCTTTGTTTTACAGCGTTTCTTCTCTGCAACATGGACAGGGTAATATTTGTTGATTTTCTCTCTTGTCTGTGGTCTTACTTTCTAACAGTCTTTGAACCTCTATAAAACATATTTTCCAAAAGAGAGGTGCTTATCTCCACTAGAAGCTCTTCTTATCTCTTGTGCAACTCCAATGACTGTGGCAGGTGAACATGAGCATTGCCATACTACCAATGGCAGCGGAGTTCAACTGGAATCCTGCTACTGTTGGTCTCATCCAGTCATCTTTTTTCTGGGGATATTTACTCACTCAGGTATGGCTTGGAAATTCAAATTGGTTCTTGCACTGCAGTATGAAATATGTTTAGTCTGAAATGCTTAGCACGTCTGTCTTGACGCTGATACTAAGTTTAAAGTGCATTTAGTTGTGTTTTATAGCTAAGGTAATTCAGATTGTGGGCTCAGTCCTTTAAATTATGCTTAATTGTACTCTCTTTCTACCTTTTGATGTTTTCTTCTTATGTTTCATTTCCTTGAATAGATTATCGGAGGCATATGGGCAGATAAAATTGGTGGCAAACGTGTTCTTGGTTTTGGGGTGGTTTGGTGGTCTCTTGCAACAGTTCTAACACCTATAGCTGCAAGGCTTGGATTGCCCTTCTTACTTATGATGCGTGCTTTTATGGGGATTGGTGAGGTTGGTTATAACCAATATTTCTTTGTAATTTACTTATTTTGGTTAACATTCATAATATCTGACGATGCTCTTGAAGGACCCCCCTTGATAAGTTCATCAAGTGTACTTGTTGGAGGTGTTATGTCACAGCCGTGCAGTTTGAAAGTAATACTGTTTTGTTTATCATAGTCCACGCCTGTACATAAGTTTGCTTCTAACATCGTTAGCCTCATATTTATAGTCCTCAAGTCATTGGAAAGCAGTTATCTGAAAACTTTACATGGTTGTAGTAGGTGATGGAAAATATATTTAATCAAGTATGAGTTTGAGCAAACAATCTATTACATCTAATCATGAGAAGAAAGATTTAGCTAAAAGAGAATTGCTATTAATATTCAAAGCCTCCCTTGGATAATAATGTTGATGAAATATGTCATGGGGGGCAATTGCCTGACATTGTCAACACAGTCAACCTGGATTCTACACTATTTAAATTCATATTAACCCCTTAGTAACATGAAGACAATCTTCCCCGTCAACTGAATTTCTCTTTGATGTGTATTACAATTTGGATAATCTCTAGCCTATTAGTGTGGCTAAATGAGTGACCGCTGTATATTTCATTCAATTGCTAGTGAAATTTTTCCTGATTTTGGTGTTTCAGTATATTGCATTTAGACTTTATGTTCCTTGGAAACAGGAGTTTTATCTAATATATGATTGTTTTATCCATTCAGGGTGTTGCTATGCCTGCTATGAATAATATTCTTTCAAAGTGGATTCCAGTAAATGAGAGAAGCAGATCTCTTGCACTGGTATATAGTGGCATGTACCTTGGATCAGTGACTGGCTTGGGCTTTTCCCCTATGTTGATCCATAAATTTGGATGGCCTTCTGTGTTTTACACTTTTGGTTCACTTGGAAGTATCTGGTTCGTGTTGTGGCTGAAAAAAGTAAGCAGTTACTCCTTACCTTTGTAGTATAGGCTGCCACCCAGCCCACATCCTCCTATTCTCTCTTCTCCCTTCCTAAGTATGAATAGAGAGACAGGGAATTGATTTACCAAGTTTGTGTGGTCTCTTCCAATAGCTAAGCATCAACGCTACACTAGTTGCAATGTTGCATTTTAATGAGATGAAAGCACTTAAACTCATTCTTTCTGAAAAAGTTGAGTCTTGCTGGTTTTATAACTTGGTGCTGCTCCTTTGGATGCCTGAAGAATTGCTTCTAGCAATTTCTGTTTCTGTCGTAATATGCTAGTAAATATCTTTCACCAATAGTAATTAATAAAACGCATTAGTAACAAACTAGCAACAACTGAACATTTCTTTGTATAAATTGGTTTCTTAATAGGCATACAGCACACCGAAAGAAGATCCAGACCTTTCAGCAGAAGAAATGAAGCTTATCATGGGAGGAAGTGTATCAAAGGAACCTGTCAAAGAGATCCCCTGGAAATTGATTTTATCCAAGGGACCTGTTTGGGCTTTAATCATCTCTCACTTCTGCCATAATTGGGGAACATTTATTCTTCTCACATGGATGCCTACATACTACAATCAGGTACTTTGAGTTCTCAAAGAATCTGGGATATTTATGACCGAGTGTTTATGCTATATTGTTTAGTTTTTAATTGGTATAAGTTGCTTAAATCCGTGAATATACTTTACGTATAAAACAGATAACACACATATATCCATTTACATGTATAATAGCTTACAAATGCAGTTTCGATAACTATATCTTATATTTGATCCACTTTCCTCAGGTGTTGAAGTTCAATCTTGCTGAATCTGGACTATTCTGTGTTTTACCATGGTTAACCATGGCGGTGTTTGCAAATATAGGAGGGTGGATTGCAGACACGCTTGTGAGCAGAGGTGTTTCCATTACCAATGTCCGAAAGGTAAGAATCACTGATATTCCAACTATTAACTCAGAAACTCTAGTTAGTTAGGTAAAGACAAAGTGTATGACTAAATACAAGATAGAATTTTAAATTACGGGAGCGTAAAAGATCTGCAACGGATTATCAATTTTCCTTCAGCATAACTCTTCTCTCTCTGAAACCTTTTATGTTACAGATCATGCAATCCATTGGGTTTCTAGGCCCAGCCTTCTTTCTCTCACAGCTGAGCAAAGTCCGAACTCCAGCCATGGCAGTTATATGCATGGCGTGCAGTCAGGTTAGAGCCTTAAAGTTCTCCATTTACATTGTTTAATAGTTTACTAGATATGATTCTTAATTTTCTTTGACCTGGTTCTTGAATCTGCAACTGTTTGAAGAAGAAAACATGTTCTAGTTTTAGTTGAAGATTGCATTTATCCTATTGTTGTGATTAAACATGACTTGACAAAGATTCAAATTCTAATTATACACTCAAATATAAAGGGCTAGTTGTGATAAGAGAAAAAAAATACAGAGACAGTAGCATTATGCATATCAACTAGCATCATTTTGCCGACTATATATCGTTGTTGAAGTTTAGAACGAAACATATGTATCTCTAATTTATCAATGAATAAAATTAGGAGGCGTCGGACAGTTTTACATTTTTGATGAACCTTTATAACCGTTCAAGTACCAATGAGTGTGTTCTCTATTAACACATTCAAAAAATTTACGGCACCAAGTCTTGTGCATGCATGTAGTACAATACAAATTTGTGATAAATTTGTCTTTACAAGTTCTCAAGTTTTATTTGTTTGTCACAGGGGGCAGATGCCTTCTCACAGTCTGGCCTCTATTCAAATCACCAAGATATCGGGCCACGTTACTCTGTAAGTTGCTTTAAATCCTTGTTTGTGTAAATATACTAGTACATAATGCGACAGAATCAACACTCGATTTTCAAAAAATAGTACTAAGCATAATACAACCTTTGCTGCTCTGGTTAATCAAATGATCACTCACACAAAACCCTTTCATTGATTTTGTTGCAAATATGCATTTTTGGGTTTTTACACAAATAATTATCCGATAAGTCATGCTGTTTCTGTTAATTTTGGCTGCTTGATTTAGACTAATCTCGATTGTGTGAATGCGGAATGCAAAATTGCTTCAAATATTTCCATTGAAATGACGAGGAAACTGAACAGGACTTTGTATCAGAAATATGGAATGATCATTGAGAACTAGAATATTTAGTCAGTGAGGCAGCAGAATTTACGACCATCATTTAAATTATGTTAATTTGGATATTTTGGACTACTTGAACTGAAAGAGGTCTCTAATTCCATTTGTGCATTATACATTGTTGGAAAAACAGGGAGTACTGTTAGGGTTGTCAAATACTGCTGGAGTCCTTGCCGGAGTCTTTGGTACCGCTGCCACAGGATACATCCTCCAAAAAGGTTAAACTCAAATGTTTCTCTCTCTACATCTCTAACTTTTTCTGTCATGAGTTTAGTAACCGAAGACGCTCTATCTCAATTTCTGTAGGTTCATGGGATGATGTCTTTAAGGTGGCTGTTGTTTTGTACCTCGTGGGCACATTAGTATGGAACTTCTTTGCTACTGGTGAAAAGATTCTTGACTAGAAAATAATGAAAAGCTGGTGAAGCTAAGATGCAAACTTATAGAAAATGAGAAAGAGACAAATGACAGAGTAAACCGCAATAGAATCTAAAAGCTCAGAGAAGGGAAATCTTGGTCAGATCAAAAGAGAATCAAAGTTCCATAGCTTATGGTAAAAATGAGAAAAATGTCTCTTTTGTTGGTATGCATGAAGCCCAAGGTTTCAGCTTCTGTGGGTGCAAACCTTGTTTAGAGGTTACAACTTAATTTTGATTATCATGCATTTCTAGGTTTTTGTTAGTGTTTTCTTGATTCTAGCCATGAAACCTCTTTACTGTGGAAATGCTTTAGGAATCTATCCATATTATGGTTCTCCTACGAAATTTGTCACACCTTTGTTTATTTACCTCTAAATGATAATCCCTGTAGTAGCCCACGTAGGCTCCTGAAAGAAAGCGATGTTAAATTCCGAAAATGCATTTCCCAAATGTTGTGGCAGCCAAAATGCCATGATTGTATTTTCCGCAATCCATTTATGATGAAATGTTATCTTGGAGTTATGCTGGAGGCCCCAATAATGCGATACCAATTAATCGTACCAACTGGAAATGTACCAACTAGAAATGACTTGTAGCTTTCAATGCCATGAATGTTTTGAGTAATGTATTTATGGAATTTCGGATGGACTATCTTTTCTACACTCTTGAAAAGTAGTTTTTTCCTACTTGTGATCTACATGAACAATGGCATTGTGAGAAGATCAAGATTCAGTGGGTAAAAAGAGTACAAGCAAGTTGTATGATTTATAAAAGGGATACCAGCTTTTGGGCGCTGATACCATTTGGACGATCCAACGGTCTGGATCTGTTAAGATTTTTTTGTCCTATATACAATAATATCAGCCCAGTGGAAATCTGGTATTCCTTTATCAATCGTGGCAAGTTGGGATGACTAGAATTGAATTCTAAAGCTCGTCCTTACATATTTGTGTTTTCACGTTGACAACTAATGAGATATATCTCTCGCTTAACTTCATGTACTGATAAATAAAATATTCCCCCACTTGGAATTTTGCCCACACCTAATTAATCGGCTTTAGACCAGTACTTTTGAGTTGGGACCAAAATTTTGATTGTGGAAATAAAATCCTTATCCGTATGTCCTTCGCACCATCAATTTCCATGTAGACCATTTTTGTTTGTATCTGATTAGGTATCTGAGTCGGTCTAATTAGATGTCAGATCATGTATTTTTATGTCTGACTCGAGGTTTGGCACAACTCATATATTGCATTGCCTAGGACTATTTGAGCGAAGTATTATTTTGTACCTTTGAGCAAGTCTTATGGTGGAAAAATTCCATTTTCCAAATTATATGTCACCTCAGCAATTGGAATAGATCATGGAAGTCTATGTCTAATAGTGGAATCTGAAAAACCGCAATCTTTTAACGTATGACTAGTCAATTATCATTAATTTTTTTATTCATCCACGTGTCTATTATGCAAACGGGAAAGGAGAAAAAAGGTGGGACACCTAAGTTACTGTGTTTCTCAGATTTATTAAAAGCCGTCCATTTAATTCACTCACAGCCGTTACTTTAATTAGGTGGGTCTTTTCCTTCACATGAAAATATATAATTTCTAGAAACCCAATTTGATTAGCGTTTGGCGAGACCTTTTAGCGTTTTTTGGTTTTTTGCGGCAAATATTATCCTATTTTGAATAACGCTGAACGAGAATCAGATTAGCGTTTTCATTTGTCATGGCTTGGAAAAAATGTGTAAACCCCCTATTTGGAAGCCATTAGACTTGACATTCCAAAAAATTTCCAAGCTTGGAATAGCTTGGATTCCACCATAAGACTTGCTCTAATTAACTCGCTGGATACATGTCCGACTGGAATAAAAAACTACCTATGATAATACACGATTATACTGTTTTACGATTTTCAATTTGCACTGTCAGTTTCAGTTTCAGATGAACCAGATCCAGACGGATCAGCTAAGTCATAAAAAAATAAACAACCCGTTGCACAAGTTGTTCGTTTTTACCCTCGCTCAACTGACCCGTCTGCATCTGACTAATCTTACTCATAAAATCTGACTAAAAAATTATTAACTTGTAAAATTAATTATTTTTTAGTTTAATTAAATTTGTTCACTACAAATCAGGTACAAAATGATACGCAACTCAAATAGTTCCAAGTCAGATATCAACAAAAATAAGATAAAATGAAAATAATCTTACATCTGAATCAGGCCGACTTAGACGCAGAGTCGGATCCAAACAAACAAGATGTCAGCTAGTTCAGTTGGTCTGAATCACCACTTCACCAGCCTAGAACTTTCTAGGCCGGTTAAATGCGCAATATTGCTGATAGAGATGCCAATCAATCTTCTCGGGTATCAAATCCATGTTAGAGACATTTGTCTTCTGTGGATTAATGTAACGTACTAACGTGAACCAAAATATGCATTGCAGCACAAAATTTACATCGAAGAAATGTACAACAAAAGCCAACATGCTATATGCAATCTGCTTAGCGGCCACATGACTCGCCGGATAAGGCCATGGCCTATGGTCTATCCAACTACTCAATAACCTGCCTCATAATCCAGAATATATGTAGTGAGTCCGTGATCCCAAATTATTTACGGACTTATAATGTAAACTACAACCTAAAAATCATCAATGTGACAAATTTTACCCAAGTGATGACCCCAAATCTACTGCTATGATTGTGCAATCTCATATGGTTCGAGTACGAGCACTCCCATGGAAAAAAAGTGTTTAGTGTGGCAGCTCGGAGCTGTACCGAAAGCGAGTCTTCATGTAACACAGTCAGTCACCACTTATGGTCCCGATCTAACATGGGTACTTAAAAGTAGTAGTAGTACTACATTGTGCATCTAAGCTGCGTGTCCTTTTCTTTTCATCAAAATAAGTAATACCAGGCAGCTGGGTTGCAAATAGTACACTTGTATAAGTTTATGGATATCGGACGACTAGTGTTATCGGACAAGTCAAGTTCTTGAGTTACAAAAGTCGTTGCTATGAATTATGATGAAATAGCACAACTAACGATACACTCATGCTTATAACGCGTTTGGATGTCATAGGCAAAAGTTTTTCTATTTTTCCTGAAACAGAAGTTAGTATCATTGCTTCACGAGAAGTCGATTTCTTTATTTCGAGAAATCATTCTAAAATTTTACACCTAAACCAACTTTTTATTATTCTAAAAGTTAAAAAGTTATTTCTGATGTGTGTTGCTATTAGGTCTTTCAAATCCACCTATATTAACATTAATTATACTCAAACAAATCCATAGTTTAATTACAGACACCAGCTACTACCTTGAGGTATCAGTCATGTATGCTATTTGAAGTATGAAAAGGAGATGTAACTAATTTTATTAGACATTACACAACTAACTTTATAGTCACTTTTAGGGTATGAATGCATGATAATGAGATGTGTATATTGTCTTTTTAAGGCATGATAATGAAATGTTGATAACTTGATATCAATTCTCACGCAACAAATGTTACCTACTTGACAGGAAGATTCCACTAATAAATACGTACCATAATGTTGCTTAACAATCTTCAACCATTCCGTATCTTCTTCTTTGACTTGTAAATCTGATATGTTAAAACATCTCAATTAAACTTGTCATTAATTAGATTCATCTAACCTACCTAGCTAGCGCACTTTTTTTTTTCTTTTCAAATCAACATCTAAACCTATGTTTACAGTCGTTTTTGTCTCTGACTCAACGTCTTGATCTGAGTCGACTCCTGACTCGACGCGAATCAGCTGTTAGACCGCATATTTTTTATTGTGAGTTGGATCCGACTAGCCTCCTCCCTCAGACCTAACTTCCGACTAAGATCCGTTTGAGTCAGGTAATAAAAAGCCCCTGACTTATAGGTCAAGCCACTGGTTCGCATTTTTTTGAGTCAGATCTAACTCAAAAAACAGACATATTAGGTTAGACCTAAATGATTTAGATGATTTCAATCATTTCTAAATAAATCAGTTCCGAACGAGTCAGATCTAGACTAATAGAAGAAAAAACCAAACATGGTGTTGGTATATAGAAGTGTTTGGTATGAACCTGAAAGGCAAGCTTCTGCTTGTGGTTTAAGTTTATTACTCAATAAGGAAGTTCCATTGGCGATTGATACTATTTACACTTTTCGAACTGAGTTTTTTATGAAGCTCAAATGAAAGCTAGTTACGAACATATGATTTTGCATAACAATTTTTCCACTAGTCGTTGCATTCTCACAGGAATATACTGCATTTTACAATATGATTCAAAATAAAAGCTAGTTATAAAAAAATAAAATTAAATAAAAAATAGCCGCAAAATATGCCTGCTTGATAAGCCCTAAGTCGCAGTTTAGTAAAATTCTAAACCAAAATCAGTTTTTTTTTTGTGTGTGTGAACACTCTTAAAATTAAAAACACTTAAAATCTGCAGAAGCAGAATCACATAACCAAGTAAGATCATAGTAACAATGATAATCCAAGAGTTTTTCAGTAAGTGAGAATGTTATATCAGTAAATTTTGAAATAAGTCATTTAAGTAGTAAATGCTAAATGATCATAACAATTTAGAATACCTTTAGAAAAGATATTTAGGCTATCTAAATGTAGTAGTAAATGCTAATGAAATATCTATATATTCCTCCGGGTCTTTATATCATGTGGGTTTTAATGGTCTCAAGTGAAGTGGCACAATGACTATACTCTATGCAATGGACACAACCGAGAAATGGCCGGCCAAGACATGAACCCATCCATTATCTGTTCTGACGAAACTTAGTTTCCGATAACGGGAAATGCTGGATCCAAAATGCATAGAAGGCATTCCATAGCAAAATTTTGCAAAGAAAAATATGAACCAACGTGCGAAAACTTGTTAATTAAACCGACTGAATAATAATTATTCCAATAATTATCTTCGAAAAAATAAATTATATCAATAAGAAATCTATAAATTGCTGTTTTAGGAGAACCAACAAACAGGAACATTGATGTATATGAAAGAATTAAGGGCTTGGGGTAGAGGTGTAAATTGGGATGTGCCAGCACGAGCACAGTCCAGCACAGCATGCTAAAATTTGAGCACAATCCAGCACGGCACAACACGTTAGTTTCATGGGACGGGCTGGGTTTGACTAATCGGCACAGTAGCCCAGCCCAGCACGCGGCACGGATAAGCACGTGGCACGGCACAGCACACCACGTTAACAAAGCATGTCATAATATGTATAAAATACTACACAACATGACACAATACATCACATTTTGTGTATATTTCACAAAAAATCTTTATTCTAGCCAATTATTGACATTTTATTATCGTTATGTTGAGTTATTTTCATAATAACACATATAATACTCAGATATTTGGAAAACATTTATATCGAAAAATATAAAATAAATGTACTTGGCACGGCACAGCCCAGCACGGCACAACACGTTTATTTTTCTGGCACAACCCAGCCCAGCACGGCACAACACGGCACCTCATAATCTACGGCACAACACAACACGGCACATAGCACGCTAAGCACGTGATTTCATGGGTTGTATTGTGTTGGGCCGGCACGTTTTACACCTCTAACTTGGGGTATACGTATAGAATTATTAGAACATTGATGTATAAATTGATGTATAATTGAACTCGAGCTTCAGCCCTTTCTCTTTACGTGTAATTATTCTAGCAACCTCCATGAATTCATCTTATATATAATTATATACCAAAACCCTCGTTAATGAGGCTATTAAACCAATACCCCCAACACCGTATACTATAACCGTTAACAGCATTTAATAAGAACATACCTGCATCCAAATCACAAACACACCTATTCACGTAATTGTGCTGGGGCATCCGTCAGATCTTTGTGATGCCCATTGACTTTCAGTCCATATTCGACAGATTTTGAATCAGCAGTGTAATGCTCTACTCTGTTTTAAATTCAGCATCGTCATCTTAAAATCTACGACGGTGACTCAAACTCTACTTTGCAGCTCACGAATTACCCCATGATCTAAAATCTGTCGTGTGACCCAACCTCTCGAGACTCATTACACTCTATAAATCTAGACTTTGTAGAGCATCTTCATAAAGAAAACATTAAGGAATCACAACGATATGTTAAAAGTTCAGGAAAGGGAGTAGTGAAACCCTTTTGTCAGCAGTTCTACACAGACCGTGAAAACGGACGATATAAAAACCGACCCCTCATATGGGAAAGGGACCCGCACACCAGGGAGTTAATAGGGGACCATATTTGGGCCCACCATTATAAATCTGTGAGAGTAACGGTTTTTGTACGGTTTTTCATGCGGTTCAAGAGTTTTACCCTTTTGTTTGTAGATAATGTGATCTTATTAAGCTGTCCCGCGTGACTGTGCAGGACAGCACTGCTCAACAAGGAATTGAACTATCTTTTTACACACTTGAAAAGTAGGCATCGAGAAGATCAAGACTCAGTGGTAAAGTACAAGCAAGATGGGATACCTGAATTGAATTCTACCTGTTGAATTTAAATGTTGTATTATCTATCCATGAGAGACCAGCTTGTCCTTACATTTGTGTTTTCCCGTTGACAACTAATAAGAAAGATATGTCGACACTTAACATATGCTCCTATCACGTACAATAACATATTCCCCCACTTGGAACATCACCCACAACTAATTAATCGGCAAAATGCAGAGATGGGTCCAAAAATTTGATGGTAGAAATAAATCCTTTGTCCCTTATGTCCTTAGTCCTTACAAGGTCAATTTCGATTTAGTTCAGTTAACCGTGACCCCAAATTTACCAATGTAATAGTACAATCTCATATGGTTTGAGTAACTACCAAGTACTCTAATAACAAAGAGTGTTTAGCTAGTGTGGCAGCCCGGAACTGTATCGAAAGCGAGTAGTCATATAGCAGTCAGTCGTCACTTATGGTCCCGATCCAACATGGTACTAAATTATGAACATGGCTTCCTTTTCATCAAAACAAGAAATACCAGGCAGGGTTCCAAACAGTACACTGGTATAAGTTTATGGATCGGACGACTAGTGTTATCCGACAAGTCAAGTTCTTGAGTTGCAAGAGTCACAGGGCGGAACTAGGATTTGGAACTAGGGGTGGCTTGGAAAAAGTGTATACATGCTAGGGGTGGCTTGATAACATTTTCAGATGGGTTTGCATTGTCATCAGCTAAGCTCCACTACCTATTTTAATTTTTTTTCTAAACTTGGGGGTGGCTTAAGCCAGCCCAAGTCTAGGTGTAGATCCGCCACATCAGCTATGAATGGATGATGAATACTAGTACTAACTAATAAACTCATACTTGAATGAATAATCTTTCAAATCTACCTTCATATGCTCTTGCATAAATTTTGTTGTTTAATTAACCTTAATTATACTCAACAAATCCATAATTTAAACACTACTACCTTCACGTATCCAGTCATGCTATTTGAGGTATGATAAGGAGATGAAACTAATTTTGTCAGACATTAGACACTCACTTATTAGTCACTTTTAGGGTATGAATGCATGACAATGAGATGTGTGTAATCCAATTTTATTGTCTTTATAAGGGTACGCTGCATGATAATGAAATGTTGATAACTTGATATTAATTCTCACGCAATATACGTACCATAATGTTGCTTAACAATCTTCAACTATTTCGTATCTTCTTCTTTGACTTCTAAATCTGATGATTTAATTAATTTGTCATTAACTATTCATCTAACTTAGTGCATTTTTTTCAAATCAACATCTAAACCTACGTTTAGTATATAGCACTAAAAGTTTTGGTAAACCTTTACCTGATCATGCAGGACAATCTTCTGCGTACTGTTTACGTTTATTACTATAGGAGGAATTTCCATTGACACTGTTCTCTTGACGTAATTTCATGCGCTTGACGCCTATTTATTTTACAAAACAAAAAATCAGTTATAAGTTGACTAATTTATAACTATTTACAGTATGTAACTTCATCATCTACGGGCCTAAATGAATTTGTATAACTATTTACTGTTTTTAACTTTATCATCTACAGGCCTAAATGAAAGCTAGTTTGTAAGATGTTCACTAGCTAGTTGTTATACAAACTTTGGTTAATATGACTGTATTCCGTGCAATGGCCACCGCCGAGGAATTGCCAAGACATGAACCCATCCATTGCCTGTTTCGACGACTTCTTTCGGAGAACTGGAAATGCAAGATGCCAAAATGTGCATACAAGGCATTCCATAAGTAAAAATTGCTAGAAAAATACGACTCAACATTGTTAATTAAACTGATGAATCATAAGTATTCAAATAATTATCTTCGAACAAATAAATTATATCAATAAGAAATCTATAAATTGCTGTTTCAGGAGAACCAACAAACAGGAACATTGATGTATACGAAAAGAAGTAAGGACTTGGGGTATACGTAGAATTATTAGAACTCTAATTGAACTCGAGCTTCAGCCCTTTCTCTCCTCGTGTAATTATTCTAGCAACATCCTTGAATTCATCTTATGTATATCAAAACCCTGTTAATAACCCTATTAAACCAATACCCCCAACACCATTTACTATAACCGTTAACATTTAACAGCAGCTGATAAGAACATCTCTACTATGCAAATCATAAACACACCTTTTCACGTAGCTGTGCTGGGACATCCGTAAGATCTCTGTGATGCACATTGACTTTCAGTCCATATTTCATGAACAATGTCAATGACATTTTCTGTTCCACTTTATGCCCTTCTGCTATTGTGAGCTTGTGTCGTAACAATACAGCTGCAGCGACAGATTTCATCTGTAAATAAGCCAAATCTTTCCCTAAGCAAATTCTTGGACCAGCATTGAAAGATACAAATCTGAATTGATCCTTTGCTTCAAATTGCTTCTCATCTTTTGATAACCATCTCTCTGGTTTGAACTCTAGACAATCTTCACCCCATGTTGACTCCATCCGGCCGGTCGAGTATATCGAATATGTGACCGCCGAGCCTGCGGGTACAAATGTGCCATCAGGTAATACGTCGTCGACAGCTACGTGTTTCGAATCCTCGGGAACGGAAGGATATAGCCGGAGAGTCTCGGACAATGCTGCTTTCAAGTAGACCAGACGGTCATTCTCCTCGAACCCCAAGGGCTCATCCGTCCATTTCGTTGTATCATCACCACGTGTCTCAATCAGAACGGTGCAGATTTCATTGAGGATCTTCTCTTCAACTCTAGGGTTTTGGATACACAGCCAAAAGAACCAGCTAAGGGCAACTGAGGACGTGTCACGTCCAGCTAGGATGAAATTGAGTGCCACGTGTTGGAGGAATGACTCCGAGTAGGATTCTTTCTTCTTCATAAACCTTGACAGCAAGTCGTCATGTTGAGCTGTGGACCCACTTCCTGGCTTACTCAGCAATTCCAGCTTACGTGTCTTGATGACATTGGATAGATATTCATCGATGTGGTCAAGGCTTTGACTCAACGTGACTTCCATTCCGAGCCGGAGCCATTTCCTTAGCTGCCAAACAACTTTAGGTAACACAAAACGCTGAAGTGTGGCTTCAGTAGCTCGATCGAACGCCGTAGCAAACCGATTCTCCGGTAGCCCGGCCGACAATGTTTGTGGATCTCTTCCGACTATGAGCCCGCATATATTATCAAACGTTAACCGGAGAAGAAGATCTTGAAGATCGACGGGTCTACCTTCGAGCTGAGCCGTTTTAAGAATCGGACAAAACCCGAATTTGATAGTCTGATTAAGCCACCGAGCCATAGCTTGTCGAAGTGTACGTGTAGTAAACTCTAATGCAGCTGTTTTCCTCTGAAATAACCATGTATCACCATCTGAATTGAAAATACCTTCACCAAGTAGATCATGAAACACAGATTGCCAAGTTGGTCCCTTTGGATAATTCTCAAACCGGCTCTTCAAAATATGTTCTATATTCTTCGGATCGCTTGTAACCGTTACTAATCCTTGTTTCCGAGCCAAAAACGGCACTGCACAGATGCATGTTTGATATGTACCACCACATTTACGTAGATTCTCAGTAATCCAATCATGTAAACGATCATGGTTTTCTATTAAACCTGGTAAGCTTCCCAACAATGGCCATACTCGTGGACCTTTTAATGAACGTTTGATTAGATTGAACCAAATTGTGTAAGAAACTATCACTGTTATGAAAGAAGTAGAGAAGATTAAGAACATAGTAGAAGTATCCATGGATGAGATATTGCTGCTTCTGCTAGCTGTTGTGAATCTTGTGATTGTTGCTTGAAGTATAACTTCTTATAACTTTATGCAATAATGTTGTTTGTGAGATGTGGTCACTGCAGGAGAGATCTAGATATCTAGCTAGAGATGGGCAGTGGTTGAATGAAGAGAAGAAGATGAAGATTTTTATAGAGAAAAAGGAAGAAAGGAAACAAAGACTAGAGGATAGAAATGTTGTTAAGTTTCTGTTGCTAGGTTTTTTTTCATCATAGTGTGTTGTGGTGTAAGATCTAGAGCTATAGGGGGAATAGTATATGTAAGTTGTTTTTCTTTGCTGGGAGGATATAATGACTACTGCCATGTGAGAGTACCACCACTATAATAAATGAATGTGGGAAGAGGGTCGTTGGGAATTTGACAGGAAAAGTTAATACAGGGAAGAGAAGAAAAATAGTGCAATGGTGTGTAGTAAATGTGATTAGTTGAGACTTGAGATATTGGAGAATGGAGATGACTGATGAGATGAGGATAAGGAAAAACACACACAAAACTCGAAAAGAGAAAGAATATGTCTAATGAAAACAAAACTTGCTCACCGATTTTTTCTACCTATGCCTTCCTTCTTTAGTTAATTAATTAATTAAACAATCAATACGCGTAAGTAGAACCTTATTATTTACAAACTAGAGTGTATTAATTGAGTGAGAAAGTAGAATTTGTAGGTGGGGTTTGTTCAAGTTAGATAGGCTTTTCCGTTTTTGTGTCTTAACGTAATGAATCAGGCATTCGGCAGTGTTTGGTGGCGCCTCCTTGTTAGAATGGTAAAATTGTTACGTGTAGACAGCTATAAAAATCTTGTTACGTGTAGATAGCTAGTGATTGTAAATTCATCATTAGTTTAATTTATACAGCCATGATCATACAATCGACTGCCAAAATATATAATAGTTTTAAATTTTCTTTTGACAGTGTTCTAGGATCCATATTGGAAAGGTAAGATGAAATGAATATGCATGCATGCCTAATACATTTTTTTTTGTTTTTTGAAAGATATGCATGCCTAATAATACAAGTGTATTGAATCAGACAAATTTTCAAAGAACATGAAAAACTGTTTAACTACAAAGTAAGAGTTGATCCATGTTTGACTCATTTCTTTATTTTATGTATGTTTTGGTGGATCTACTTTCAACAACAGTGACAATACTGTGACTACAGAATGCATGACTAATCATCTAGAGAACTAATCCCATGTCCCTTAAGGCATCATTATCTAATTTTAATAATCAGTACTGTTAACTCAAGAATGGAAAAAAAAAAAACACTTAAATCTTAATCAAACCTAATTAGAACTTCAGGGTTTAGCAAAGCCGCGTGGAAGACTGTCGCCCAAGAATGACTTATTAAAGCTCCATCCCCAAATGTATTTTGGTTTGCCGAGCAGGACTTAAAAACTGTCAACAACTACCTAACTGAGTTAAATTTAGTCATATATCAGGCCCCTAGGACCGATTTACGGGTACTTGGGAGGTTCTCTAAACGTTAGGCATTGGGGGTCTACAACCAGACTCATTTAAGATGCATATAGGGATGATGGGGCTATTCTTGTCTCTCGTTCTAAAATGCTTCATTATTTTGTATCAAATTTGTTTCCCTGGACAGAATCAAATTAGCTGTTAATAATTTTTGAGTTGGATGATTGTTGCCGATTTCAGAGAATTTTATTTAAACTCTTTTTTTGTTTGCACTGGTGGAACCGATTTAGACCAACCGTTAAAACCAAGGCAGAAAACGGTAGGGTAGGGTTAGAATGCCACTCGATGCAAACAAAACGAATTACAAGAGAAGACACGAAAAATATCCTCAACTGCCTAGGTTAATACCCTGACTGGCCTGACTTTTAACTCTGTCAAGTCTCATTAAGTTCTTATTTTCCCTCCAAAGAGTATGAAATTCCTAAATTTCACTTGGGAATTAAGATATGGGTTAGGTAGAATTCATCACTGAAGGGTCAACTGTGGATACTCAAAGTGGTAAAGTTGGATAGTTTGAAGAACGTAACTGTGTGCCACTAACTAGTTTCTACAAAGGCCAAAACTGTGAGCATTGGTGGTGCCCGGTTATATAACATCCTAGACAAATCTGTTATGGAATTCACAGTGCATTTGCCACCCTAACATCTAAAACTAACCCCCATGGATAAGTACAAGCATTTTATGTTCATACTGTGATATCCTCTCAGGGCTAACCTTGTAATTGACTGCTTTGCAGCAGCCACTGTGAATTCCCAACATTAACTTCACTGATCCCATACGTTTATTAGTACAAAAGTACACGTTCACAGTTTACGCGCCTTGCCTAAAGAGTCAAACGCAGTAACACGGCAGCAACAGCAGCAGCTTTCAATTGTAAGTACCTCTTCAACTCTAGGGAAATGAACCAGCTGCGTGGCAATATGATGACGTGTCAAGTTCATCTAGGATGGGTTTTAATGTTTATGGACAGTGGTCCTTCTGTTTTGCTGACTCAGCACTCGAGCTAAAGAACACTGTTCTTCCACATTCAATACGTCGGGATCAGGTTAAGCCGTTAAGGTGACTTTCAGTCCCATCCCATCCTTGCCATTTCATGAATGTCCACGACGGCACAAAGGCAAGGCCACAAAATGCTCACAAATGTCGGTTGAAGTGGGATATTTTCGAGATCAACTGGATTAACTTCAAGCCTAGCAGCTTTCAGAATCAGAATGGGGCAATTCCTATGTTGGTTGAGCCATCAGGGTTCAAGCTACTGTACTCCACCGCCTATTTAAGAGCAGTGTTTCTCTCTAATGTAGTATAACAATGTCAGTGTCATCATTCAAAATGAAGATACCTTCCCGAAGTAGACCATGTCACGGAGACTGACAAGTGAGACCTTTTGGATAATTTCCGAAATGTTTTCTAAATCCGTTGGATAACAAAGACCATGTAACAGAGACTGACAAGTGAGATCTTTTGTGTAATTTCGGGAGTCAAAATGTTTACTAAATCCGTTGGACAACATTTGACAGTTTTTCTTTTGCACCTAATGGAACTGCAGTGAGCCAAGTTTGGTACACGAACAAAGATTATAGTGACCCAATCATGCAAACGGAGTAAGACTCTGGACCAGACCTGGTAAAGCGCCAAATAATGAACAAACATGTGGACCTCTAGTAATGAGCCTATGACGAAAACGAAAAGATTGAGAAAAGCAGTTGCATCCTACAGAGGAGATGCTAGATATAGTGAAATTTAGGTGCTAGGGCCAAATACCAAACCTGATTTACTAAAAATGTTACAAACTACAAGCATGAGCAACCAAACCTATCCTACCTTAATTACTTGAGGCAGTATCAAACTAGATTTACTGTGTAGGTTGCAAACCACAAACCAAATTGCCAACCTATCCTACCACAGCTCAACATGTCAAATCTTAGCTTTAACTTTGTGTCAGCATCTTACCATTATCACACGCTTCAGTCTGGGCAAAGCATTTTTTTTTGCAGAGTCAACTGAATCCATTTTCAAGCAACTAGTTAGTAGGGTTCAATCTTTGGAGAAATAATGATTGTTACTTACTATTTTACTATCTTAAAAAGAAAAGGTCATGTTTATGTATTTATTTCATTACAGAGCTCAATTATCAACCCATGGAGATGATCCAACGGCTGGATCACCCTCGTTACAAAAAGCTAATTTCAACTGTAACATTCATGTAATAAAAGGTTTAAAGATAGCCAACCTGTGTTCACTCTATTTACACATGAAATATTATATCACATTTGTTACAAGGACAATTGCATACAAGGCATATAAAAAACACACTGTTGAATTTCTATCCAAAACTTCTAATAACCAATTTTCTTTTTTACTGGGAGAATGTTGGTAAGCACTAGGAACTAAATTTAGTTAGGATCCCAATAGTAAATCAAGCATATCATTTGGAGTTAAAAGAGTCGTACCACCGATGATCAACTCAATATCTGGTCTTCCACTCTGTGACAATGCTTCCCGCGCTTCGAGGACCTTAAATGACAGTAAAGACAAGGAAAAATGCCAAAATCATCATTTAACTCATTCTGTTCGAAAGAACCTAATATATTGTTCTAATTTCTCAAGAATTACTACATAAAAATATGCATTTTTTGGTTTAATTTTAATAGTTCAATAGTAGAAAAAATTTCAAACCTCGTGACAGTTGATTCCACCCACTACAAAAACCAGAATAACACTTTGCTCCCCGAGACTCGGTTTTGCCTGCAGAATTTAAATTAAAATTTTAGCATCCATACCAAACAATCCCTACTGGTGTGAGTTTCATATTTTTCACAGTTTCTACTCGCTCTGATATGGATAAACATACCCCACAGTCATGATTGACTTTTCTTCTTATGAGATTCTCCCTCCATTTATATTTAAATCTAATTAACATTTTTTATAAGGACCAACAGTTTAAGGGTGTATTTTTCATCCAGGTTGGCGAGTAGGTGAACAGGATTGTCCTTTTATAACTACAGTCAACTCATAGATCGAACTTAAAAAACATATCAGCAGGCAAAATTATACCTGTCCAAGGCCAAATCTACCGAATCCACTTTTAAAAAGCCTTCCGACTGCAGAAGAATGGTACTCCAATCCAGGTACTTCATACTTGCCAAGAACCATGGTGAGAAGTTTATAAAGCAATCCTTTGCCCATATAAGGATCCCCTCCATAGCTGCTTTCTAATCCCAGTGGTCCATTTCTGAGTGTTATATTTTTCGTCTTAAGACTGGATAATTTGTGAAAGAATTTGAAAAGATTGTCCACCCTATCACGCAATTCCAACTTGAGTTGCATATCACCGTACACTTGTTCGTTATTATTTTCTGCATCTTCCTCATCACCCCAGTTACCCCATTGATCATCATCGAAGTCCTCCAATGTGGACTGATTGGAAGAATCTTCTTTAGATTTTTCAGACTTGTGCTTGTTTAAATTAGCTTCAAGAACTTCCTCCATGCCATGGAAAAATTTCAACCTTGCAGCTGATGGATTCTCAAGTAGTGCATCCACTATAGCTTCCTTCAAAAAATGATCTTCTTCCCATGAAAAAGGACCATCAGACCCGGATGTCGGAAAATTTTCACCAGCCAAGATATATCCCGTGATTGCAAGGAGAAGAGCATCTCGGAAAGATAGAAGACCCTGAGAAGATTCCTTACTCTGGTCTTTCTGATCGAGCGTTTTGACCAAAACACTAGTATTGATGAGATCCCGGATTTGGGCAGAAAGAGTTTGGCTAGTATCTCCACAACTTGCGTTCAATATTTTCTCAGCGCTGACAAATGCATCCCAATGAGAAGTATGAGGTTCACTTAAGGAATGTGCCGCAGCTATAGCTAGTTGAATAATCCCTTTGTTCCTCAATAAAGATGACTGATCCTTTGCCACCGCTTTCGCCATACTCTGCAACTCTGATGCCGCTGGAAAGCTTGTGCGGGTTCTCACATTAACAGACACTTTTTCTTGGCGCATTGTTTCCTGGAGCCATTTCTTTATCAGTATTGCCGCATCTTTTGTTCTTCTATCCATTAATGCTTCTAAATATTCTGCTCCACGATGATTTTCAGTCGTTACAAACGACCCACTAAGTGATCCAATTTCAGATTGTGCAGAAGTTTCACCAGAAATTCTGCTTCTATCAGTAGGAACAGGGATTGGACTTGAAGGTTCATTTGAACTCCAACCACTTAAAAAAGCTTCAATTCCTTCTATCGGCCAAATGGCAGGTTCTTCTTTGGTGTAAAGTTTTCCAAGTGGTATCTGAGCATCTAGTGGAGCACGTTGTATCGTGCCAGGGCCATGCTTGTTTTGGTTTACAAAAGAAGAAGATGATCTTGGCCTACGAGGCAGAGATGAGAAGATACGATCAACAAGGGAGTCACCATGACAGCATGGGGTAAGCAAATCGAGCGTACGGTCAATAAGTAATAAACCTGCTGATCTTTTTCGTCTGCCAACATCATAAAGACTTGACATGTCCATCATAATCTTCCCAATGGTTTTCGACAAGTCACCTAGAGAAAATATCTCCATTTTCAAATCCATCTACATGTAGGAAGCAGAAGCTAGAATTAAGATTTAATAATAGCAAATAGCTACGAAGAGTAACACTTTGTTTGTTAACCTACAAAGTAATAAATTACAGGCCTGCAATTGATTATGGTCACCAGACGAATGAGCCGCATAATCAATCTTAGATCCGTAATTACACATTTTAATAAGGTATCGAAAATGAATTAAAATAAGAACTACTAAATTAAAGCTTCACTACCTTCGCAGCAAGATGGTAAAGTAGATGAGCGGTAAGGATTGCTCCAGGTGGACTGTCCTCGCCATCAGAGGGCACTCCAGTACTTATGGAAGGCAATCCAGGACCAAGAGAATCTTCATGTTCAGATGATAAGCATGCTTCCGCGATTGTTCCCTCTGAAGGTAAGACAAACACTCTCGGAGATAGAGGGCATAAAATCATAGGAAAGTGGTTGACGGATATATCGACTCGAAGCAAACCGTCTCTTTTGGTAACCAGTGAGTTTGGTTCATCCAAATTTTCTCTTGGTGTACGAGGTGTGCGAGGGATTTCTTCTTCGCTCGGACTAAATTTTGACCAACCTTCATCTTCTGATGCTAAATTTTCACCGAGGATGCTTGCTTCTGATCGTCCAAAGACACTGGGCCGAGATGAACTTTTCTTCTCTATGTCACACTTTCTAACAAGCTCCTCATAATCTTGGAGAAGTAAGGATTCATATTCACGAAAGGCATCTGGTCCTAATGGTGAGTCAGGATACGTTGAGTGAGCTACCTAAAGTTCATAGACGAAAAGAAAGAAGAAGATAATAATGACATCAATAAAAAGACTTAACAATCAAATGATAAGAGATGAGTTTACAAATCCATGCAAAACCAATTCAAGTGACAAACACGTCATTCTTACATGGGTTACTAAGTGATTCGAGGGCGAAAAACCTAAACCAAGTTTTAAAGGAGCTTGAACGGGTGGAGAATTGAAAAGGCACCTCTGAGATAGATGTAAAGATGGTGCAATGAAGAATAGCTTGATGCATGCTCAGGCAGCGAAGAATATACCGATGTGCGTCGCTTAAAAGACGTGATGTGATGACCACCATTTTCTTCGCACTCTTGGCATTTGAGTTCCAATCAACCACCTAAACAGAAACAATGAATCACAAAAGTGTGAATTTAACCGAGACGCCAATACCATATAAAATCTCAAACACTCTTATGATCAACCTGTCATAAAATGAGCAAAAGAAGACACAATTTTTGGAGATAAGAGAAATTTAACACGACCTACATATGAGAAGTTTTCTAATTGCAACGATGGGACTGTGCCTGATATTGGATATCAGAACTGGACAATACTGTATACTAACATAAGAAAACATCTCTTTGATTTCTGATCTCCAATATGCGATGGTTTAAACTTCAGACTATTCATAGCAACAATGATACTCTATAGTTAGAGAAACTTGAAACGTTCGCTGTGGTAGAAAGCATAAGAAAAGACAACTCAAGAATGATAGCAACTTCATCTAAAACATCTTTCTACCTTATTTTCATAACAAATACACTCTAATCACTTCAGTAGAGCGGAAAAGCAATCATTTGGATACAATAATGTTCAGAGCTGGATAACGGTCGTTCATATAATCAATTTCAATAACTTAGAAAAATGAAACGTCACTTACAGCATCAAGAGCAGATGCGTTTTCAAGACTGCAAACTGCACAAGCTCCAAGTTCCAATAACAATGAAACCGCTCCAAAAAACTGGAAGGCTTCTGTGCAACCAGCATCCAGGTAAATTACTGCACCTTCTACTTCCTCCGATATCTAATCAACATCAAGTGGAACTTTGTTACTACCTTGAAGAACTTCAAAATTGTTGGCGAATCAAACCAATCCCATGTGCATATATACAAGTAGATGACTTAAAGATCTTATACAATGTGGCACAAAATAGCAGCACAAAAGAAGCACAAATTTACACAAACTTACTTGTCGAATAGAATCCAAACAAGACTTCACCACATCAGCCATAGCCATGTTCTTCTCCTTTTCCCTACAGTCAGTGATTTTCGTAAGCACTTGTAAAAACAATAGCATAAACCTAATTGAATATCTGTTTGTTCATAGCAGACATTGAATTCCACAAAATTACACTGTGAATTTTAATCACCAACATGACATCCACTGATTTCTTATCAATTCAATAATCAAACAAATTGGGAAAACCTAATCTGCTTGGAATCTAGAGTGATTGAAATCGATTTAGGGCAAGCTTTACTGAAATCTTAGATAGAAATTAGAAGCAAGAAAGAATGGAAAATTTACCTGCAATAGAGATCGGGAGAGGAAATTAGGGTTTGAGAAATTTTTGAGCAATTCTGTGTCGTGAAACTGACATTTCTCTCTTTTTCTTCCGTTTATGAGCTCAGTCGGAGTGAGAAGAGATGAAAAAAGAAAACTATTGGGCATTAACTGGTTAACAAGCCCGGTCCACCTCGAAATTGACCGAGACTGTAAATATTTGAGAGTAACAGCGCCTTTGGATACCAACAAAAAGTTAACTTTTCTACTTCTACAAGTTATTATATAATTGTGTTCCCAAACTAACTTCTAACATTTTTGTTTCTATAAGTCAAAATGCAACTTCTGAATGTATATCCAAATAGCCTATAAATGGATCGAATCTGGCTAGCATACCACAGGCAAGCTACTTGGTCGCATCTGGGACGTCATGTTCATTAAATTTTTGAGATGGTTAATTCAAAAAAATTCAGGTACAACTGCATTAATTTGCTATCCGAACAGCTAGATTTGGGCATTATCATATAAATATACTAGTTTACTGATTTTTCATGATTGATAGTGTTAAGTAAGTGGTTTTAAATGGATTCTAGTCGTCAAACCACTTCGGTTAATGAAATTAATGGTGATAATTTAGGGTTTACGAATGGAAAAAATTATGTAAAGTCCCATCAATCGATTTTCCTGATGATTTGTTTGAGGAAGGCTTAAATCCTTGGAAGTTTTCTCTTATAGGTAGGTTACATCTACAACAAACTAAATTTGTTGATGCAGTTGTTATATTAAGAAAGCAATGGAAATTGGTTGGTGATTGTAAACTTATTCCATTAGGAAAAGGTTTTTTCACTATTAAGATGGATAATGAAATTGATCGGAGTTACATTAATTAAAGTTGGTGAGTGGGAAGTTCTTAATCAAGTACTAAGGTATTGGGTATCAAACTTTCGTCCGGAAAATCAAAGAACCTCCAAAGCTCAAGTATGGGTGCGCTTTCCTGGTTTGGGTCTTGAATTTCGGAAGGAAAAAATCTTATTTACCATCTACAAGGAATTAGGAGATCCAATCAAAATTGATACAGCCACTGCAAAATGTGAAGTTGGGTACTATGCTAATGTTTGGGTTGAGGTGGACTTTGCTCAACCAATTCCTAATAAGATTTGGATAAGTATTGGTGGGTTTTTTCAAGGTGTTCTTATTCCTCATTGTCCTGGGGCATTTTGTAACTGAATGTTATGTGGAGAAAAATAAAAATAAAGGGTCAAATTCTAATGTGAAATCTCATGTAGCAAAAGATCAAAGCTCTAAACCAGTTAGAACTCCTTTTGATATATGTGATACTTCTGAAAAGGAGGAAGATGTTGTTCATGCTATTACTGTTACACCTTACAGCAATACTAATGTGGAGGAAATAATCTTAACTTCTGGTAGATTCAATCCCCTTAGTAATGAAGAATCAGAGACAGATGAGGAATCTGTTATAATGGAAGTACCAATTTTTTTTGAAGTAGTAGAGAAAAATTATGTGCAGAACAGTGTTATTAAACTTGTCAATGGTAGCAATGGAAATGTGACAGAGGAGGATATTCCAATGACATCATGAGATAAAATTGTTAACAAGGAAATGGTGTCTACACCTGTTAGTGGTGCTGATTCAGGAGACAAGAAGAACAATACTGCAAGTTCTTCTAGCAATAATCCTGGGAAGAGTAAGGTCGGTAAAAAAAATCTTGTTAATTCTAAGTACAATTTTAGGAAAAATCTAGGGAAGGGAGTACCAAAACCCCCCAACCCAAACAATGAAGATATTATTTTGGAATATAAGGAGCCTTAGGAGAACTAGGGCTCAAGACAAGTTGTGGTCTTTAGTTAATCAATTTAGTCCTTCATTAGTATGGATAGTGGAACCAAAAATAAGTTGCAGTGCCTCTTTGTGTAGTAAATTAAATCTGCCTGGGATGCAGAGTATGGTAATTCATAATTTTACTTCCTCAAATAAAAAAGGTAACACTTGGTTATTTTGGGATAAAAGCATTTCAACTCCTCAGGTTATTTCAATCTCAAGTCAAATGATTACAGTGAGTGTTGGTGATGTATTAATTTTAGGAGTTCATGCACATGTTGGAGTTACTCAAAGGAGATTCTTGTGGTCTGAAATGGAATTGATAAGTGAATTTCAGAATCCCTGGATTGTACTAGGTGACTTTAATATAGTAACATCTATGGAAGAAAAAGTTGGTGGAAGGTCTCCAAACAAAACAACAATGCTAGATTTCACTAACTGCTTAAACAACTATGAACTCATTCAAGCACCTAAAACTGGTTCAGATGACTCTTGGTCAAATTGTCAGCAGGGCAAAAAGAGAATATTATGTAACCTGGATAGAGTTGTTTTCAATCATAAATTGTTACAATTATATGGTGATTGGGGTTATAAGGTTGGACTAAGAGTTGTATCCGACCATGCACCTTTATTGGGAGGATATGCAAGTGTTCCTAAGCCAAAAAAAATGCATCTAAGAGGTTTCAAAAAATGTGGATACAACATCTAAATTTCCTTCAAGTGGTTGCAGATTGTTGGTCAAATGAAGTAATTGGTGACCCTGCTTTTGTGTGTATGAACAAATTAAAAAATCTCAAAAAATGTTTGAATGACTAGAATTGGAATGTATTTGGTGATGTGAAAGTTAAAATTCAAGAAGTTGAAGCTAAAGTTAAAGTGGCAATGGAAGAACCTGACAAAAAGCCTTTTAATGATAATGCATACACTATACTAGTGGGAGCCCAAAATGAATACTCCAGCAGAGAAGTTCAATATAACACCCTTATGAGACAAAAATCCATGACTAAATGGGTTAAGGATGAAGCAGCTAACACCAGTTTCTTTCATACAAATCTGAAGATAAGGCAGGCCAACAATCAAATTAGTGAACTAAAAGATTCTAATGGCAATATTATTTCTGATCAAGAAAAGATTTCTTCTGAACTGGTTACTTTCTTTGAGAAAAGTTTTGCACATAAAGAAGTTAATATTGTTGATAAATTACTTAAAGTCATTCCTCATTTAATTACTACAGAAGCTCAGATTATGCTTGATTCAATTCCCAATGCAGAGGAAATAAAAAGGATTGCTTTTGAAATGGATCCAGATAGCTCTCCTGGTCCAGATGGCTTTTCAGGGATATTTTACAAAACCCGTTGGGATATTATTCAACATGATATTGTGGCTGCTATTCAGTTTTGTTGGTCTAGACAGTTCATACCTAAGGGGTTAAATTCCAGTTTTTCGGTTCTTTTACCAAAATGTCAGGGCACCAAAACTGCTTCTCAATTCAGGCACATTGGTTTGAGTAATGTCAGTTTCAAAATCATCACCAAGTTAATCACATCAAGAATGAGTACTTTAATGGAAAAGTTTTTCTCTCTCCAACAAACAGCTTATATTAAAGGGAGAAGCATTCATGAACAAGTGCTTTTAGCTTCAAAAATGGTTAATGAAATGAAGAAGAAAAGAATAGGAGGAAATGTGGCTCTCAAGTTGGATATTTCTCAGGCATATGATGCATTTAACTGGGATTTTCTAACTAAAGTATTGCTTAAATTTGGCTTCTCAAATTCTTGGTGCACCTGGTTAATGAATATTCTTCATTCAGCCCAGATTTCTATAATGGTGAATGGTGGACCTTGTGGATTCTTTTCTGTTGGGAGGGGCTCAAGGCAAGGAGATCCATTATCTCCTTTATTATTCATTCTGATGGAGGATGTTCTCAGTAGAAATCTGTCTCATTTGGTTCAAACTGGAAAAAAATTACCAATGGTTGTTAGAAAAGGTATTCATCCAACACACTTATTCTTTGCAGATGATGTCTTTATTTTTTGCAATGGTACTAAAAAGAGTTTAGAGAATTTAATGACATTACTTGAAGATTACCAATCCAGTTATGGGTAAATTATTAATAGAGCCAAAAGCAAATGTTTTGTTGATGGAGTATCTCAAGACCAAGAACAACAAATTAGTGGAAAGATTAATATGGACATATCTAAATTTCCTGATAAATACTTAGGGGTGATTCTTGCACCAGGAAGTGTAACTGTTTCCATGGTTTGGCCTATGGTGGAGATGATTCAGAGTAAGCTAGCTTCTTGGAAGGGCAGACTACTATCTTTTCAAGACATAATAGTTTTAATCAAATCAGTCTTCAGTTATTAAGATATGTGAAATAATTATCATGAATTTTTTGTGGTCTGGAGATAGTGAAATAAGGAAATTCAAAACATTGTCATGGAAAAAAGTTTGTACACCTTTCAGTGAAGGGGGCCTGGGCATAAGAAGATTTGAGACAGTTAATAAAGCTCTGCTCATGAAAATGATGTGAAGATATTGATTTCAAAGGAAGAATGGGCTCTTTTTTTCTTGGCAAAATATACCGAAAAAAATGGTAAATGGATTTCAAATTGGATGCAATCCACTGTATGGCCTGGTCTAAGGTGGGCTTGGAGTTCATTACAAGATGACATTAGGTGGTGTATTGGTGATGGCTCAAAAATATCAGTTTGGTTTGACATATGGATAGGAGATACTCCAATCATAAATGACGTTGGTCTGAATGAATTTGTTAAAACAAACATAAGTATGAAGATCCAGGATTTGTTAAATGGAAAAGACTGGTGCATTCCTGAAGAGCTTACAAATTATTTTTCTAATATAACACTGCCTGAAGTAAGTGGAGGAATAGATACAATGGTGTGGAATGCAGATGTTAAAGGAAAATTTTCAACTTCTGCATCTGTGAAAAAAATCAGGTTGAAAGAACCAAAGGTAAATTGGCCTTCTTTCATCTGGAAGCCTTTCCTTCATCCAAGTATTGCAAGCAATATATGGAAAATCCAACATCAGTTATATGTGGATGATGAAGTTATGGGAAGAAATGGATATGTTATAGCCTATAGATGTTGTATTTGTGTTGCTGAGCAAGATTGTATGGGACATACTCTCTGGCAATATGAATTCAGTATACATGTGTGGAGTTGGATATGTTCAATTTTTGGTTTTAATAAACCAAAGTCTTTCAGTGATGTTAGAGCATTGCTCGGTTGAACCCACCAAGCGTTGGTATGTCAAGTTTGGTTGTCATATTTTAGTGAATCAAAACTCATTTAAAGAGTCGCTTGATTATTTACTAGAGTCAACTTCGTATAGATTAGCTAGAAAGTTACTAGGATATGAGACTTACAAGTATTACGTGAAGACTTTGAAGAATGTGAAGAAGTAAAGAACTACATCGACGACATCATCCTTCCTCTTGAGGTTAGTAATATTTGACTTGAACTGTTTCATTCCTAACGTATCTTTCAAGTCTGCATATTGAAAACATAACTGCAATGCTGTGAATGCTTATACTCTAGTTAGACATAGTATTAAGTAATTACAATACAAAGTATAACGTCTATCTTTTGAACTTTGTATATAAGACATCGACATAATCGTATGAACGCTATTGTGATTATGTATGGGTATGGGTGAAGATTTCGTCCTAGGAAACAATGTTTTACATTCTTTTAAAGGAAGTACAATTCATAAACTTGTTTTATGAATCGAAAGGGAAATCGCTAGGCTTATTGGTATTGTTATTGTTATTCATTGCAAATCTTTGGATTACCAATATGTTTGTTTAGTATAACCGCTCATAATTTGTTTATGTATCTTGGTAAAACTATTCACTATGCCTGACTTTTGTATTTGTATGACTTTTATTAGTGAAACCGATCTTAAGTAATCACCTGAGATGGTATGATCGATATATTGTAATTGGTATGATCAACTCTATACATTGGGGAACCGATCCTAGTAAGAGGTGCAACCGATCACAAGTTTGTGGAATCGATCCTTGTAAGAGGTGCAACAAGTCTTAGGAATTGGTAACCGATCCTATGACTTGTGCAACCAATTACAAGTTAAATACCATAAATATGTGGTAACCGATCCTGGTACCTAGTCAACCAACTTTTGGTAACTAGTGTGACTGATCCTAGTACCCACATGGAGGTAGAACCGAAACTTGTTTTGGTAGAACCGTTAAACCCATGATTGGTGATTTGATAGGATAATCAATCACATAGTTCTTGGAAGTCAGATGAACCAATTCTAAACTCGTTTGGAAGTGTGGCAAATCGGTTCCAAGATTTTAAATATGAAAAAGGATTTACAAAGTAAAGATGTCGACATACTTTGAACATGTGCAATAATTCTTATCTTTTATTGTTCAAAGATATTCCTTAATAACTAAAGGAGAATCCCGGATTGAAATAAATTGAGAATCTTTTAATTAAGGTTTTTAGTTTCATATGCTTTTAATTTCCAGCAATTAAATACATATCTTTAGAAAATAAAAATTGGTAATGTGCATTTACTAATTGGAGATTTTCTACTGATATTTCGGTCAATATTTTGACAGAGCATTTCCAGGAATTATGAAAACCAATTTGGACTTTAATGCATATCTTTGAGAATATTCGGTTTTGGAAATTTCTTGGTGTCCAAACTTCCTTGGTCTATAAATATTGAAGTTTGCATTTCGAGCAAACTAATCCTCAGAGCCAGCAAAACTACTTAGTTGTGTTTTTACTGGTGGAGCCGTCTATTCGGAGAGGAAAGTACCCTAATTAGGCGAAATCTCTTACGACCGTTCGTTTTAAAGACTTCTCTGGGATTGGGAAGCTCTACGAGTACCGTTGGTGGGAAACTAGATAATTGCAGTTTATTATTAGTTTTCGATTGATTTGATTGACTAACGGTTGTTGAACTTTGATTGCACCTAGTTTTTTTATGCTTGAGAATCTTCTCTTCTGATATCAGATTCACTCAAACTAGATCAAAGTATCGACGGGGATCTTTAGAACTGTTTGTAGATCTAAAGACGTCTTGTGATAATCCATTGTTAACAGACTCCGTTCTGTGTGTGATTGATCACAAGAGATTCAAGTTGTTTGTGTGCAGGTGTTTATTGAAGATCTTAGAAGATTTGAAGACAAAGAAGATTTCTTATTTGAGTTCAAAATCTTTGGTGTGCACAAAACTTGATCGGCTAGGGATCAAACTATAATCGGTTTATCTTTGTGATAGATTGGATTGATTAGTTATGTAGATCGGCATCAATACATTTCTTTGTGATTAATAGTATTGATTGCATAGTCTAAACAATTACTTTGGTAGTTGTTGAATAGATTGATCTAAGAACCCTACAAAGGAGTTTATTAGGATAAACAGAAGAGCCTTTTGTCAAACTCATATCACGTTGTTTTAAAAGAGTTGTTACCGAACAGATTTGTTGTTCCTTTACTGTTTGGAATACGAACCAAAGGAATTGTTCCAAGTGCGTGACTTATTACAAGTTGGAGGCGCAAGGATACTGAGGGAACTAGGTGAACTATAGGTTTAGTTGCTTGGTCTCAACTATACGAAGTTGGTTTAGATTTTGTATAAAGGCTTAATCCTGGGAGTATTCAATTCTGGACAAGCTCCCGGGGTTTTTCTGCATTTGCGGTTTTCTCGTTAACAAAATCTTGCTGTGTCTTTTACATTTCTATTTCCGCAATTATAATAGTTTTATTATAATTAGAAGTAAAATTCACAAACGTTAATTCCTAATTACTTGACAGCAATCCTACTGTGTTTGGTTAAGTCCGAACCTTTTATCAAGTAATCATACTTCGTTGTTGTATTATCTCGATCTTGTATCCATAGTCAATCACACAAGTTATCTTGTTGTCATATTGTCTCGATCTCGTATCCATAGATGATCACACGAAGTGTGAACCGATTAGTTGTATTGTCTCGACTCAGTCCATAGACAATCACTTTCGGAGAAAGGACTTATAGGTGGAAAAGTTTTAGATTGAGGCATATTTGGGTACCCTCGTCTTTTCAAGTGACATCTGCAAATTTTCTCAGCGAAAAATCCCTCTGAAAAAGGAAATCTGGATGACTGCAGCTTGTACAATCGTGAAAGATCTATGGTTTCAAAAAAAATAGAAAGCTCTTTGAAGAAAAATCACCTCATGTCAATGAGTTTAAAAGGAAAATATGGAGATCTGTGCATGAAGGAAGTTTGAGAATGAAGGGCATAAAATGGGGACAAACTTATGACCAAAATATTATAGAATTTTTCCAAATGGGCATAAGATTCACAAAATATAGATGCATTAAGGAATGTTTTTAGACAGCTCCTGACTATGGTTTTTTACTATTCTGTTGTGATGGTTCTTCATTTGGTAATCCAGGTGCAGCTGGGTTTGGTACCATTGTCAGAAATCAAGAATGTCATGTGCTTGGGATAATGTCAAGGGGCATTGGTACAGCTAAAAATTACATAGATTAGGTTTTTGCAGTTTTCTGTGCGCTGGAGTGGGCCTCTATATTATCTGCTACAAAGGTAATCATCAGATCAGACTCTAAATTTGTGATTAGTAACTTCTGTTCAAATAATATTCCTTGGGCACTCAGAACAAGGTGGCTCAATGCAAAACAAAAAATGGAGTGTGTTGTTTTTCAACATATCTTAAGAGAAGCTAATTTTTGTGCTGATGATCTTGCAAAAAGAGGTGCAGTTTTAGGAGATTGAGAAAGAATAATACACACTGGAAGACCCAACTTCATCAAAAGAGTTGAAATGCCTAATGTAGTTTATTATAGGATCTGTTAAATTCCTTACATCTTGAGGTTATGTATTTTTTAAGGTGCTTGTTTTTTGCTTTTCTTTTTTTGTAATCTTCGAATTTTTTTGGCCATTCAATTAATAAAAATATGTGATTAAGCAAAATAAAATAAAATATAAATATACTAGTTCTCTCTACAAAACAACACACACCTATTTACATATACTTTCCAAAGCTCATTTCATCATCTAGTTTTTCTAACTCTCTCCATACCTCTACATACAACCATGGCATTGTTTGATCAAAGTGAATATTTTGCCATGATCAAAACATGGTACGCCGAAAGTCGAATTGTAGATCTCTCCTCTGTAAGGGTGGAACCTGAAACCTTTTGGGCGAAGATATGTATAACCAATATAGGCGAGACTATGTGAATCCAAAGAGAAGAAGTCTTCAACAAATTCATGATAGGCACCAAAGTATCCATAAAGGAATATGTGATTTTATAGCTATCCAACAACGGATCTTCAACGCTAGCCACTTTATCTTATCCCCTCAGCAATTTGTAAGTATTTTTAGAGTTTATTTCACATAAGCTAAGTTGTTTGATCTTCTAATTAAACAACACTAACAAAGTAAGTTTGTGTTGTGTTTTTGTAGCATGAAGTAGTAAAAGCGCGCTAATTATAGGAAAAGGGGGAAGTATTCACATATGATGAAATCTATCATTTCATGGTATCCAAAATTCCGGAGTATGAATCGCACGGATATTCCTCCGATTCGTCCAATGAAGATTGATAGTTTTAACTTTTAAGTAAAACAACCTCACCCAATATTTCGCTTAGCAATCTGTATGGACTAACTCTAATATACTTTCAAGAGAATCAACTAGACAGTCAGACTCAATCTTAATAAAAATTATATCAAAGAGTTATATCTCAATTTCTCGATTCAATCTGCAATCAAACAAATAGGAATTTGTGAGCTTGATTGAATACAATAGAAATAACTTGAACGGTACCAAAGACCAATGTTCAAGGATCAATCAATTTCAATCAACAACTAAAGGTTGGATTTACCAATTGATCGATTCAACGCACAACCTGTGATATTTCAATTATATAACAAAATATAATGCGGATTAAAAATAACACAGACACCAGAAGTTTTGTTAACGTGGAAACCGCAAATGCAGAAAAACCCCGGGACCTAGTCCAGATTTGAACACCACATTGTATTAATCCTCTACAGACACTAGCCTACTACAAACTAACTTTGGTCTGGACTGTAGTTGAACCCCAATCAATCTCACACTGATTAAAGGTACAATTGTGCTCCTTAGGTCTCTGATCCCAGCAGGATACTATGCACCTTATTCCCTTAGCTAATCTCACCCACAACTAAGAGTTGCTACAACCCAAAGTCGAAGACTTGATAAACAAATCTGTATCACACAAAAAAGACTATAGAAATATATTAATCTGTCTCCCATAGAAGTACCTACGGGTTTTGTTCCGTCTTTTGATAAATCAAGGTGAACATATACCAATTGATATACCGGACTTATATTCCCGAAGAACATCCTAGAAATATCAATCACTTCACAATAATCTTAATCGACTAGTGAAACAAGATATTGTGGAATCACAAACGATGAGACGAAGGTGTTTGTGACTACTTTTCTATCTTGCCTATCAGAGATATAAATCTCAAGCCAATCTTACAATTGTACTCAATCACGGTAGAAACAACAAGATCAGATCATGCAATTACAGATAAAATAGTTGGGTCTGGCTTCACAATCGCAATGAAGTCTTTAAGTCGTTTACCTACAGGGTTTCGTGAAAAACCTAAGGTTAAAGGAGAATCGACTCAAGCTTATACAACTAGTATCACACAGGAGGTGTGGGGATTAGATTTCCCAGTTGCTAGAGTTCTCCTTTATATAGTCTCCAAATCATGGTTTGCAATCTAAGTTACCTTGGTAACAAAGCATTCAATATTCACCTTTAGATGAAAACCTGATTAGATTCAAGCTAATATCTTTCAGCCGTTAGATTGAACTTAGCTTGTTATACACAAATGAAATGTAACTTCATTTAGGTTTGAGTAACCGTACCTAAACGTGTACACTTAGTTGGTTCAACAATAGTTAACCAATGGTTATCCATATGATCACTTTCGTATCAACCTTATTCATCTTCACCATAACTAGTTCAGGTGACTCAAATGAACTAGTTAGAGAGTTGTTCAATTGCTTGATCTTATAGAAGTATACAAGACATAATCGAAGCAAAATCGGTTTTGATTCACTCGAATCGAGTCATGAACATTATAACCACGGTTTGCAAAGATTGCATTCCTTAATATATAAATGTTTTAGTTCATGAACAAACCGATTTTAGAAAGTAACCTACTTAAGTATGCATATGGGTACGCGTACTTAAGTAACCGGATTGAGTTTGTTTTTCACTTTCAAACTCAAGCATAAATTCACGGACGTGAACTTTTCGCCAGTATGCATACGGGTACGCATACTTACCCGGATTTCCAATAACCGCCAGTACGCGTACGGGTACGCATACTTTGGGTTCCCGGTTTTGGACTTTTACACAAATGTGAGAACACACCATGTTTATATCCAAAGATGGTTATATGTTCTAAACTCTCATTTCAATCATTGAAACTTTCTTAGAGGATGTTATATAGTTGTTATTCATAAACTATTTTTCATCAAAGCGATTTTCAAGTTATTGAAATAATCAACATGACTTTCGTCACGAGTAAAGATGAACTTAGTGATGTGATTTTAAAGTGGTAAGTAAGGTTGTCGTTCACTCGGACTTGTGAAGATTCGAGTTTTTAAATTTAATAAAAATATATACAAAAATATTATAAAGGTGTGAGAGTTACTGGGACTTAGGATCCACCAAATTCAAAACATAAGGTTCAATTATTAATTCTTTGACAATTTTATCTCAAGAAAAACATGGACTCTATTTTTGTCAAGGTAGATTCTCAAAACATTGATTGTAAATCCTAAGCATGATGTATCAAAACACCTAAGCTAAGCATACATCATCAAATTAAATTACAACCAATTAATTCAAATCATAATTTCAATTAAAATTAATGCAAAAGTCTTAAAAAGAATTAATAAAATTACCCCAAGTATGATATTCGCCTTCCTCCATCATCCCAGGGTTGGGGTTTAGCTCCTCATATTAGAAATATACTCAAAAGTTGATTTCATTGATCAAATAAGGTGTTTTTATTAGAAAGGACGAGCTATAGTTACAGAAAGCTTGTTGTAAGGAAGGTAATGGTCGCTGAAAGTATTAAGCAAAGACAGTAAAAAACAATAACAGCTTTCTGTAGTTGAATATAAGACTGCTACTGCGACGGTTCCGTGTGGGTCGAAGTTCTTCGTGTTCTTCGTGACTGTTCAGTGTGCGTCTTATGTTCTTCGTGTTCTTCAGCTCCGCACCAGCAGAAAACAACAGCAGGTAGCTTTTTGTTCGTCTTGATTTCTCACTCCTCAGCCCTTCTCAGCCCCCCAAACTCTCGACACCCCTTCTATATGACCCAACCAATCTATTTATATCAAAAAGAGCGATTAAATCTCTCCAAAATCTTGTGAAATCTCTTTCTTTCTCTTCACGGCAAAGTTGCGGCAATTTCTTGTTTTAGAATTTCCACGCATATCTGGGCTTTCCTTTTGATTCTAAACTCTTCCTTAGATATATATTAAGCTTTGGGAAGAAAATCTTTCCTTTAATCTCTCTAAAATTTCCTAAAATCGGTCACACACGTGACTTTCCATATTTTTATGTTGAGATCAAAACCCGTCTATTGAGCCCAGTTTAATCGATTTCAACACCCATGTTAGATTCCTAGACCCATAAGGAGTCTACCCTATGAAAATAAGAGGTTTAATCGACCTTAAACTCCTCCAAATCACTACCACCAAAACTGCCAGAAAACAACTTTCACGTTTTTGGTTTCCCGCCCAAATTCAGAATTTGAACGTGAAGGGGAAAGGTTAACCCTTATCCAATGGTCGCCCCTTATCCATTGCTGGAGTCCGCATAACACTCATCCCTTGGGTTGCATTTATCATCTTTTCGAGCCAATTTCGCCGCAAAAGCTTATTTCTCCAAAAAACACCTACAAAGAGATAAAATACCAAAATAAGTACAAAAATGGGTACTAACATTATACACAATAGAGATGAAAATAGACACATAAATGCGTCTATCACTTAGCCAAAGAAAAAGCTTACTAACACATATTTCGAGAAATAGATAAGCGAGATAAACTCGCTCGAAATAGCAAATGTGTATAAACGAAGTCTATATAGCAATATGACTTTTGTCTCAAGATAGGAGATAGAATAGATAGACTTTTGAGTGATAGATATGTTCAAGTCTCCACATACCGTTTTTTCGATGAAGTTCCACAAGTTACTTGAGTAGTTCTTCGTCTTTGCATGATAAACGCCGTGGAGTCTAGAGCTTAACTACACTTACTATCCTAGACCGAGACTTAGCTATAAGTAGACTAGAAATCAAGACTTATAGTTTTGGCAACTAAACTTGACAAACAAGCTTGAGATAGCAACACTTGCGAGTTCGACCGAGCAGTGCTCTAACACTTATAATAGTACATTTTGTGGTTAGATCTCTAAGTAAACCCTCACAAGACTGTAACTCTTCCACTAGGGTCGCCTAGGGGTTCAAAATCTTGATGCACGTGCTAAGTGCATCCGTGACGCCTACGAAAGTGGTTAGACTTTATGTTTCAATGAACGTACTAACCAATATGGACTGAATAAAGTTGATAACATCCTTTTAGATAATATCCATTTTGTTAGGTATAAATATACGTTGGCGGGGTTTTAACATGAACAACATGCCGACTAGGTATTCTCATCATTTTCTCAAATTACAACCTTGACGATAACTTTATAGCCGGCAGGTTAAGAAATTAATACCTTGCCGACCAATGAAGCATTTATAATACATTTATTTGCACGTCAAAACTCATTTATTCGGCATTATGTTTTATTGCTAGCATGCCAGCTAATTATGGTCGTTATCTTATTTGTTTGTCTACCTTGCCGACTTTTCATACTTTCAGTTCTGAATGTGTTGATTCCCATAATAATTTTGAGAATAAAATCGTTCAACGTCATTGCAAACCCCTTTTTAGAAGTGTTTGGCTAGTGTGGTATTATTTCCGTTACAAACAAAATTATCAAAACATAATATTTTTTTTCTCAAAAATCTCATACTAATTAATCTAACAACATTAATGAGTCCTGCTGTAACGAGGTCACCCTCGTGACAGAATCTGTAAGGGTGCACTTTCTAGCCCTTAGATATTATAAACATGTATCTCGAGGCAAGATTTAAAATATAAAAATAAATTTATTATTTTGTTTTAATTTTATATCCAATATTTGATTCTATAATTTGCTCTTTAATCCATATAACAAATCAAGAAATAATTCTGACATCCTTGGGTTTTTTTTATCATATTCAATTTAACCATTTGTGAATTGTTAAACCTAATTACTACCTTAGGGTTTTTATGTCCCTTTGAGTATCAGAGTATGAAAAAATGGATTAACTTAAGTACTGGGAACGGCTTTTAAGGGACTAATTAATTATAAGGTAAAAACTTCTGGTACATAGTCTTTTGAAATTTAAGTTTTATAAGTTTTTCTTGTTGTGATCTAGTCTTGGAACGTATCAATTCTTGTTTATTTCTATACCTCGGCTCATCGCATCGCTACTCACTGCAATATCTTTTTTGTATGTGTTTTTGACAATTACTGGTTGCCTACAATGATATTAGATCCTATAATTTTTTAAGTTGTGCTAACAGATGTTTAGAACCAGTCAATGCAAAGAGTTCAAAACATCAATCCCAACTTATGTATTTGAAATCGTATTGCATTTCTATTTAGTATTGAGAATACCTCGCGAGATCGTCAAATACACAAATAATGTTCTAGTTTTCACTGGGACTGCATCAGAAGTAGCTACCACTGGTTATAAAACTTACGTTGATGCACGGATTTTAGAAAAACATTCTTTCAATTTTTGGAGTAATATTGTAAAGAGTGGAAAATTAGAACTTCCACCACAAAGAGGACTACAAATAAGATGAGTTAGTGTCTTGGAAATTACTTTGCAAGAAGAAGTCATTGCTCTTTTTCGTTAGTGTATCGGTAACGGAGGCATATGCATCGAAATGAGAACGAAATAGGATTATACCAACGAGAAATTTGTTCCTAGATTTACTATAATTATAAATTAAATGCTAGATACAAAAAAAATTAATAAAAGGAAAATTACACGGCTACCAACCAATTTCTTGTAAAGATACATTTTTTTTCTTGATTTTTTTTTAAAAGGAAAATAATAAATAAATTTTCTAAATCTTATCATGAGATACATCTTTATAATATCTAACGGCTATAAATAAGTGCACCCTTACGGATGCAGCCACGAGGTGACCTCGTCACAGCAGGACTCCAACATTAATTAAGTTAAATAAATTTGTTAGTGTTAATTAAACAAGGGCAGTTTATCCATTTGTGAATATGTATGGATAAGGGGATTTGGATTTTATTTTCTAATGACCTTATTTTGTTTTATTAGGTATACCCTAATTACTCTGGGTATACTCTTATCTCGCGAGTCTAACTAACGTGTGTACAATATAATGAAAAAAATCTAAAAGGGATGCAAAAGACAAATGTGGATGTAATCTTGTTGGCTCCCGAATGTATACTACATCTAGTTTATGTTGCTAAATTTTTGTGATCCATTAAAGATATAACGTGAGATTTTCTTTGTGAGTGTTATTGGGAGGTATGTGGTGATGCTTCAATATTGTGTTATGATTGTTTATTTCGTTGGGTTCTGAAAAGCTTTTGAACTCGATGTTATGTCGTACGGTCTCCTAAATTTGTAAAACATAGACATTGTGGTGGATAGCTAACAGACAGTGAAGCGTATGGACAGTTCAACAATCTTGTCGACATAGTGCTCGACGATCCAAATGTCGAGCACCTTTGTACCTTTTTTTTAATCCTTAATTACATTACATGTGAGCTATTGATTTTGATCAAATGAGTGGTAAAGTGTTTAAACTGAAATCAAATGTTATTGTGTAACATCATAAACTGTAAGTAAGAGCACCGGAATAAGATTATTAGTATTTAAAATTATGTTTACTAGAATTCTAGTAATATCATAAAAATTAATTTCACAGCCTTTATGGGGGTTCTAAAAAATCTATTTTCTTTCTATTTTTTCATATAAAAAGATAACATGGATGAGCACATTAGAGAAAGGATCGGGATCCACCAACAAAAGGTTCACAAAACATGATCAGTATAAGATCTTACATGTCTGGCGGTTCATATTTTTGGTAACATTACACGAAACTTAATATTCGGATGTGTTTGGCTTGTCTCTCATGATTGACTAAGAATATATATGTGAAAGTCGATATAAAGAAAAACTTTCATTTGAACATAAAGAGCAACAGTATAATGTGAATGAAAAGTCTGTACTACGTAAAACAAATGTTTCATGTATTAAAGAATTTTCTTTTTGACACAAGCTAGTATATTTCGGGTTAGGTAATAGATACATATCATCTGAATCTATTATGCATAATCTAACAACAAGAAATATTTATTATGAGTTATATATGTGATACAACATATATCACAAACACACCGCCAATATAAATAACTCACATCTATGGATTTTCAAGAGATATATAGGTATGTACTGTAATGTAAAAACAAATTTTAGGGTGATATTTGAGTGATATTATTTTTTAGTTCACTTAATCATGATTTTAAATACGTATTTACCAATTACCAATTAAAATATCACGGGGTTTCCCTCATTAAACCTAGATAGTATTAACTCAAATATAAAGAACCTACACAACTTGTCTTGTTGAATTCGTGTCTTGAAATATAGATTACTGATGTGTTTTGTAGTTGTAGTAAAAATGATTCGAACTCTAAGACTTGTGAAGGATTTTTTTTAGACTTAAATTAAATTAAATAACTCAAATAAAATTATATTAAATTATAAAAAGACACCGAGACTTTGGATTCCACCATTGACCAATTAAGTGATACAATCTAATCAATATTCATGCAATTCTTGCTTTTAAAGTGATTCTAATTAATTGCCTATAATAGATTTTTGAAGTAACAATTGTAAACATCAAGCATGAAACATCAAAAGTTTTAAAACCTAGCATGTTCCATCAAAACAATTCACAACTACTCAATAAAAATCAATTTTCCAATATTAGTTCTATGCAAATAATCATGTAAAAGATTGCAAAAATAATTAAAATAAAAATATACCACTTTTAATGGAGCAATGGCTTCCTACGTTGCCTCGGCTAAGGGGTTTAGTTCCTCATAATAGAAATATGCTCAAAAGTTGATTTCATTGCTCAAATAAGGTGTTTTTATTAAGAAGGACGAGCTGTAGTTACAGAAATCTTTTTGCAAGGAAAGTAATGGTCGCTGAAAGTATTAAGCAACGACAGTGAAAAACTATAACAGCTTTTTGTAGTTGAACATAAGACTGCTTCTGCGATAGTTCGGTGTGGGTCAAAGTTCTCCGTGTTCTTCAGCAGCAGCAGCAGCAGCGGGTTTCCTACAACTTTGATATTTTGGTTCTGTGGTGTTCTAAACTTCCCCTAACTTTCGACACCCCTTCTATATGACCCAAACAATCTATTTATATCAAAAATACCGATTAAATCTCTCCAGAATCTTCCAAAATCTCTTCATTTCTCTTCACGGCAAAGTTGCGGCAATTTCTTGTTTTAGGATTTCCACGCGTTTCTGAGCTTTCCTTTTGATTCTAAACTCTTCCTTAGATAGATATAAAGCTTTGGGAAGGTTTATAGCACTTTAATTTCTCTAAAATTTCCTAAAATCGGCCACACACGTGACTTTCCATATTTTGCTGTTGAGATAAAAATCCGTCGATTGAGCCCAGTTTAATCGATTTCAACACCCATTTTAGATTCCTAGACCCATAAGGAGTCTACCCTATGAAAATAAGAGGTTTAATCGACCTCAAACTCCTCCAAATCACTACCACCAAAACTGCCAGAAACGTGTATATATTTTCCCGCCAAATTTCTTTTTGAATTTGAGAAGATGACCTCCCCCTATCCAGTCCCGGTCTGTGTTTAGTAGCTTCCTGGAAATGGGTAACCCCTTATCCAAAGTGAGAGTCCGAATAGCAAATGTCCTTCGGGTTGCATTTATCAACTTTTCGAGCCGATTTCTCCAAAAATGTTTATTGCCCAACAATACCTACAAACACATAAAACACCATAATAAGTACGAAAATGGGTACTAACAATATACACAATAGAGATGAAAATAGACACATAAATGCGTCTATCAATTACGAAACTTGTTTTTGCTGAAATTCAGTTCGTGCACAGTTTGAGAAAATACTAGGTTTACATGAAACAGAGATCGGGAGAGGAAATTGGGTTTGAGAAATTTTTGAGCAATTTTGTGTTATGAAACTGACATTTCTCTCGTCTTCTGATCAGAGAGGAGGACTACCGTTTATGAGCTCAATCGTAGACTCGTAGAGATGAGAAGAGATGCAGAGAGGAAATTATTGGGTTTTAAGTGGTTAACAAGACCGGTACATCTCTAGTTTGATCGAGACTGAAAGCAAACGAATCTGGCTAGCAACGGTTCATGCCACGGGAAAGCTACTTGGTAGCATCCGGGTTTCAATCTTGGAGACGGTTAACTTGTTTTTGAAGTTGTTTATTTGTGAAGCAATGTGTCGGAATTTTTTTATTTCTTTTCTAATGAACTTAAAATAATGCATTTTCGATAAAGTCGACTTAAATATAGAGAGATTTTAACAAAAAATTCAGTAATGTTGTTGATAAGTGTAACTAATAACAACGTAATTCTTAAGTAAAATTTATTCATGTTATAATTGAAGATAACATCCGTAATGATTTTTTGTTTTGATGTTATACTGCGATGTATACATGCCTATCTTCGTTTAGCTTATATATTTACATAGATTTCTTTTCTTTTCTTTGATGCATAAAAGGAAATGTATTAAATTGGATAATAATTACATGAGTGTAAGTTACCCTTCATGGAGTTATTAAGTATTGTTAGAGCACTGCTCAGTCGAGATCGCAAGCGTTGTTATCTCAAGCTTGTTTGTCAAGTTTGGGTGATCAAAACTATAAGTCTTGATTTCTAGTCTACTTATACCTATGTCTCGGATTAGGATAGAATGTGTAGTTGATATTTAGACTTCATGGCGTTCATCGATTTAAGACAAAGATCTACTGAGAAGAGCTTGGAGGAACTTCATCAACAAAAGGTATGTTGAGACTAAAACTTATCTATCATTCAGAAGTCTATTCTATTCTATCTCCTATTGAGACTAATTCGTATAGCTATATAGACTTACATTATACACATTGATATTTCGAGCAGAGTTTAACTCGGTTATCTATTTCTCGAAATATGTGTTGGAAGCTTTTTGCTTTAGCTACATTCATCATTATTCTTGACGAGTTTAGTTGGAAACAACTTATTTGTTGGAAACTAAATAATAAATCAAAAGATGATCATGCTAAAATTACCTTGAAACATCTTACATGATTTGTGTGAGCATTAATTTGATATAGACTCGGAATGTTTCGTATTGCTCATTCGATAACTTGAAAATTACTTATAAGATAATAGTTTCTGTGAGACAGCTATTGTCGTCTTCTAAGGATGTTTCAATGATTGAAATGGGATTTTAGAACAATTAACCATTGTTTGGATATAACACAGTATGCATACCAGTATGCAAACTATTGTAATATGATTGATCAGGTCCGAAAACCGAGTTTGCATACCAGTATGCGAACGGTTCTGAAAAGGCGGGGGTCTAAGAACCACAGCCAATATTTCGCTTAGCAATCTGTATGGACTAACTCCAATATACTTTCAAGAGAATCAACTAGACAATCAGACTCAATCTTAAGAAAAGTATATCCAATAGTTATATCTCTATTTCTCAATTCAATCTGCAATCAAACAAATAGGAATTTGCGAGCCCGATTGAATATAAGAAATAACTTGGACGATATCAAAAACTAATATCCAAGTGTCAATCAATTTAATCAACAACCCAAAGGTCGGATTCACAATTGATTGAACTTACGCACAACCTTTGATATTTCAATTATATTGAAAATATAATGCGGAAAAGAAATAACACAGACACCATAAATTTTGTTAACGAGGAAACCGCAAATGAAGAAAAAGCCCAGGACCTAGTCCATATTTGAACACCGCACTGTATTAAGCCGCTACAGACCCTAGCCTACTACAAGTTAACTTCGGACTGGAATGTAGTTGAGCCCTAACGAATCTCACACTGAGCAAGGTGCAGTCGCGTTCCTTACACCTCTGAATCCCAGCAGGACTCTACGCACTTGATTTCCTAAGCTGATCTCACCCACAACTAAGAGTTTCTATGACCCAAAGTCGAAGACTTGATAAACCAATCTGTCTCACACAGAAAATTCTATTGAATAGATAAATTTGTCTCCCACAGAAATGCCTAGAAGTTTTTGTTCCGTCTTTTGATAAATCATGGTGAACAGGAACCAATTGATATACCAGACTTATATTCCCGAAGAACATCCTAGAAATATCAATCACCTCACAATAATCTTAATCGTATGGTAACGAAACAAGATATTTTGGAATCACAAATGATGAGACGAAGATGTTTGTGACTACTTTTTATCTTGCCTATCGGAGAATAAATCTCGAGAAAATCTTAGATAAGATAGTACTCAATACGATAGAAAACAACAAGATCAGAACACGTAACTATAGAGAAAATAATTGGGTCTGGCTTCACAATCCCAATGAAGTCTTCAAGTCGTTAACCTACATGGTTTCATGAAAAACCTAAGGTTAAAGGAGAATCGACTCTAGTCGCAACTAGTATCACACAGGTGTGGAGATTAGGTTTCCCAGTTGCTAGAGTTCTCCTTTATATAGTCTTCAAATCATGGTTTGCAATTAATGTTACCTTGGTAACAAAGCATTCAATATTCACCGTTAGATGAAAACCTGATTAGACTCAATCTACTATCTTTCAAACGTTAGATCGAACTTAGCTTGTTACACACAAATGAAAAGTGACTTCATTTAGATATGAGTAACCGTACCTAAACGTGTACACCTTGTTGGCTCAACAATAGTTAACCGAAGTTTTCCATATGAACACTTTCATATCAACCATATTCATCTTAACCATAACTAGTTCAAATGACTCAAATGAAACTAGTTCTAGAGTTGTTCAATTGTTTATATTCTCATAGAAGTATACAAGACACAATTGAAGAAAAATCGATTTTGATTCACTCGAATCAATTCATGAACATTATAGCAACGGTTTGCAAAAGATTGCATTCCTTATTATAAAAATGTATTAGTTTATGAACAAACCGATTTTAGAACATAACCTACTCAAGTATGCGAACGGGTATGCATACCTAAGTGGCCGGACCAAGTTTGGGTTCGCCTGTATGCGAACGGGTACTCATACCTTCCAAAACTCAGTTGAATTTCTAGAACTTGAATATCACGCCAGTACGCATACCGGTATGCATACTAAGTTCCCAGACTTCCATAACCAACCAGTACGCATACGGGTATGCATACCATGGTTCCCGGACTTGGATAACACATATGCAAGTACGCATACTGTGCTATATCCAATCATGGTTATTTGTTCTACACTCCCATTTCAATCATTGAAACATTCTCGGAAGACGACAATAGATGTCTCACAAAAACTATTAGCCTCAAAGCAATTTTCAAGTGATCGAATGATCAATACGAAACATTCCCAGTCCACATCAAATGATTGTCTCACACAAATCATGTAAGATGTTACAAGGCGATTTTCACATGATCATCTTTTGACTTTCGTCAAGAATATAAGATGAACTTGGTTAAAATGAAAGCTTACCAACACATATTTCGAGAAATATGTAAGCGAGTTAAACTCAGCTCGAAATATCAAATGTGTACAATCGAAGTCTATATAGCTATACAACTTTTGTCTCAAATAGGAGAAAGAGTAGATAGACTTTTGAGTGATAGATGATTACAAGTATCCACATACCTTTTGTTGATGAAGTTCCACAAGCTCCCCTTAGTAGTTCTCCGTCTTCAACCGATGAACGCCGTAAAGTCTAATGCTAAACTACACTTTCTATCCTTATCCGAGACTTAGCTATAAGTAGACTAGAAATCAAGACTTATAGTTTTTGCAACTAAACTTGACAACAAGCTTGAGATAGCAATGCTTGCGAGTTTGACCGAGAAGTGCTCTAAAAGGTTCTACCTGAGTTAGGCCCGGGATGACAGTATTCATACCGGTTTGCGAACTGTCGGATAAGACCAAAGACCGGAACTTAAATTTGCGTACCCGTTTGCAAACTTAGTTGGTTAAGTTTTAAAATCGATTTAGTATGATTTCATACTCATGAACAAATACATTAATAAATTAAGGAATGCAATCTTACCGTGACTTAATGTTCATGAATTAATTCTTGAATAAGTACTGTGTACAATCATGAATCGAATCCGATTTTGCTACAATTGTGTCTTGTATACTTCTATGAGAATATAAACAATTGAACAACTCTATGAGTAACACAATAAGATTCATTTGATCTAGAAGTGTTAGATGAATATGGTTAATACAAAAGTGTTCATATGGCTAACTTCGGTTAACTGTTATTGAGCCAACTCAATATACACATTTAAGTACGGTTACCCATATCTAAATGAAGGTATATTTCATTCGTGTGTAACAAGCTAAAACCATCTAACGGTAGAGAGATATTTCTTTGGTTTTAAGCAAACTTAGCTTGAATCTTAAATCAGGTTTTCATCTAACGGTGAATATTGATTGCTTTGTTTCTAAGCTATCAAACCTTGATATCAAGACTATATAAGGGAGAACTCTAGCAACTAGAAAACCTAATTCCCACACTTCTGTGTGATACTAGTTTCGACTAGAGTCGATTCTCCTTTAACTTAGGTTTTCCCTAAAACCATTATAGGTTAACGACTTAAAGACTTCATTGGGATTATGAATTAAGACCCAACTATTTTCTATGTAGTTGCGTGTTCTGATCTTACTGTTCTGGAGTGTTGAGTACTATCTTCTCTAAGATGTGCTCAAGATTTATCTCCGATAGGTAAGATATAATAAGTAATCACAAAGCTCTTCGTCTCATTTTTTGTGATTCCACAATAACTTCTTCTAGTACCATATAGTTAAGTTATTGTGAGGTGATTAATATTTCCAGGCTGTTCTTCGGGAATATAAGACCGAATTATCAATTGGTTCATGTTCACCTTGATTTATCAAAAGACAGAACAAAACTTCATAGGTACTTCTGTGGGAGACAGATTTATCTATTAGAATAGACTTTTCTAAGGGAGACAGATTTGTTTATAAAGTCTTCGACTTTGGGTCATAGCAACTCTTAGTTGTGGGTGAGATCAGCTAATTAAGGGAATCAAGTACGTAGAGTCCTGTTGGGATTCAGAGACGTAAGGAATGCGACTGTACCTTAATCGGTGTGAGACTGGGTTATGACTCAACTACATTCCAGACCGAAGTTAACTTATAGTAAGATAATGTCTGTAGCGGCTTAATACAGCGTGGTGTTCAAATCTGGACTAGGTCCCGGGGGTTTTCTGCATTTGCGGTTTCCTCGTTAACAAAATTTCTAGTGTCTGTGTTATTTTTTTTTTCGCATTATATTTGTTTATATAATTGAAATATCACAGGTTGTGCGTAGTTCAACCAATTGGTAAATCCAATCTTTGGTTATTGACTGAAATTGATTGACACTTGAACATTTGTCTTTGGTACCGTTCAAGTTATTCTCATATCAATCAGTTCACGGATTCATTCCAGTTGATTTGCTGATTGATTTGAGAAAGAGATATAACTCTTGTATATCTTTCCTTGATTGAGTTTGACCGTCTAGTTGATTCTCTTGGAATTATATTGGAGTTAGTCCATACAGATTGCCAAACGAAATATTGGGTGTGGTTGTTAGGCCCCCACTTTTTCAATTGGTATCAGAGCAGGCAAACACACTAAGACCTCATAAGTCTGTGTTTGTAGCAATATGACTCTATGACAGAAGTGCTATCTCTATAACGTACCTCCTGTCTTCGATCGCTCGAATTACTTATGGTGGAAAATTGTTATGCGTGCCTTTCTCCAAGCGCGTGATTTTCAATCAGGGGTTCGTGTTGTTAATAGCTATGATCCTCCAATAGTTATAGTAAACGGTGTAACTGCGCCAAAGGATATTGGTGCGTATGAACCTGACGAGATTCTCGCTGCAAAGCAAAATTCTAACGGTTTAAATGCGATCATCCATGCAATTACCCTAGATCTTCAGCACCATGTGACCACATGCAATAAGTCTAAAGATGCTTGGGATATCTTAGAAACTGTATTTGAAGGGAATTCCTCTGAAAAGGAAGCTAGGCTTCAAAACCTAAATTCTGAATGGGAAAGCCTTCGTATGGCTGATGAAGATTCTTGCTGCAACTCTTGATGAAATGTCTGATCACTATGATTCAAATGAAGATGAAAAATCAAGTGTAGCATTCATTGGCGAAAATATTAATTTTGATAACTGTAGCAATACATACATCAGTGATATTTTTCCTGGAGAAACTTCTTCGACTACTTTGGAGAATAAAATGGATTTTACCTTGTCTACTGAAAATTCTATCTCACATGTTTCAGGTACTTCAATTTGTTTAGCGGCATGCTCGGGTATGGTACCTGAACCGTCCTCCACATTGACATGTTCTTATTGTACTATTAAGGGTCATGAACTCTCTAATTGTTTCAAGTATAAACATAAAATAAGATATGTCAACAAACTTCAACGGAGAGCAAATCGATTAGCAAACAAGCTCAAACTTGTTCAAAATTCGAATTCTTCTAAGGTATGTAAATTTAACTCATCTCCGAAGAAGTTAATTTCTAAAGAAAAAGACAGACCTCTACAGAAAAGAAAAAGGTCTAAACAATCTATCAAAAAGGGTATTAAGAATTCCGTACAAGGATTGAATGGTGGACAGATTATTGTTCACCCTAACACATCTTAATTGTGTTGATGGTGCATCTTGTCTCATGTGCCCGAATCCAAAGAGACAAGAGTTATGCACAATCGGGTTTTAGGAAAATAATTTTTTTGGTTACTTTTGTTTTTGTTATCTTGAATTCTGTTGATCTTTTCATAATTGATATTGAAAAAGGTTTACCATGGTTTGATTATTAAAAAGGGGTTCAAATCGTCAATTCTACCTTTTTAGGGTTATGAGTTGGTCATACGCGAATCCTACTTATTGTGTATATAAGCTTGTAGTGTTGGAGAAGGTGTGTGTACATCGCCAAGCTTCTTTTTTAACTGAAAGACGTAAAAAACATGGTGTATCCTAGTTTAAGGAGGTAGTTGCAACTTGTAGCAAGGGTTCCAATCTTCTGTGTGACAGGAAAAGGACCATAGTACTTAGCTGAGAGTTTGAAGTTCTTTCTAAGAGACACTGAAGCCTGGTGGTATGGTTGTAACTTGAGATAAACCTGATCTCCAACTACAAAAACTCTGTCATATCGTTTTTGGTCTGCAAAATACTTCATGCGTTCTTGAGCTTTAGTAAGAGTGTCCTTAAGAATCAGTAACATGCATGCCCTCCATTTGCTTCAAATATTTCTCAACTGAGTTTACTGAAGTGGCAGTTGATGGAGGAAAAGCCAAGTGTAGAGCTTCGTATCCATACAAGCTTTGAATAATGACATCTTTAAGCTAGTATGATAGCTGGTGTTGTACCACCATTCAGCTAAATCTAACCAACTCATCCAATTATTGGGTTGTTGGCTAGTCATACACCTAAGATAGTTTTCCAGGCATGCATTGACTCTCTCTGTTTGGCCATCAGTTTGTGGATGGTAAGTAGTGCTAGGATTGATATTGGTTCCCAGATTCTTCCTTCAATCCTTGAGAAAAAGGATTGTTTCATGGGAGGGGTATTGTCATGTAGCTGCCCATCTAGTTAGAATATACTTGTGTATGATGCTAGTAATTTGTGTTGGGTGTACTAGAATTAAGGGTCAGATATTTCTCTTTCTGTAGCCGTTAGGATGACGCCATTTGGAAAGCATCGGTTAGTCATTTAGTTTCTCCTGGATTAGATTAGGGTTAATAAATATATAAGAAAGAAACAATGTCAGCTTAAGAAAATAAATGAAATAGTGTTAGTTAATCTCCTCTTCTTCTCTAGGCTGGTTCTCTAAACCAGATTTCTCTATTTTATTCAAATTTGTGTGTTAATTTGTTGTGGAAACACAACAAAAAGTTGTGTTTTTAGCGGACAAGGTAGCGTCCGTCGGTAGTTGGTAATGCAAAAACGGTTGTTGAGTGGTTTTTGATGAGAATTTTGCATCCAGAAGTAGTTCCATGAGTTTGTGTGAGTCAAAAAGACAGTTACTGTAGGTTCATCTTTAGGAAGGTGTATATTTATGATTTTAACAGATCGTGGCTGAAGGTGGTAGATGCTTAAGGTTGGTTAGGGTCAATGGCACCTTCTAACATTAGATATTGTTGATGTTAGAGTATTGCTCGGCTTAACCCGCCAAGCGTTAGTATGCTAAGCTGTCATATATTAGTTGCAAAACTCAAAGTCGCTTGATTAAATTACTAGAGTCAACTTCGTTAGGTTAGACTAGGAAGTATAGAATTGTAAAGACATACAAGTATTACTCTGAAGACGTATCGACATTAATGAACACATTATCCTTCTACTTGAGGTTAGTAATACAAGACTTGACTTGTTTTCATTTCTATCTACGTTACTTTCAAGTCGTTTAGATTGAAAACATAACATGCGAAGTTATATATATGAAACTCTAGTATTAGAAACTTGATCAACTTATTATAATCAAAGTGTCAAGAGTATATTAAATGACGAAGTATAACGTTTATCTGTTTAACCTCGTAATTGTGACATAGACACTATCTTTGTTACTTGTTACTAGATTGTGTATTGAACTTATGATTGATTTCATGCCTAAAAAATTATGTTTGATTGCATGAGTTTTCGTAGTTGAAAGAAATCAATTGGGTTGGTAGTCCGGGTCCTATTAGAGATTTATAGCGGGACAGATCCCTATTGGGGATCCATAGTATGACTGACCCCCATGGCAAAACCGATTTATGATATCGCATATACTTTAGGATTTGTGTGATTTTGGAAGTTAGCTTTGCAAAATAGGAAAGTTCAAGATGTCCACATTGCGGGTAATTTGAACATGTGTACAAATCTTATCTTTTATTGTTCAAAGATATTCCTTGATACTCAAGGTGAGATCACAAACCGAAATGTTTGATAATTTTTTTACTAAGATTTTCGAATATGTATATTCTATTTTTCCAGCAAGTAAAACATATCTATGGAAGATATACTAGTAAAGCATACGTGTATGCTAGCTAATATTGAGTTGTCATCCATGAGGGATTTTGATATTACAGTTGTATATTGGTTGAAATTATACAAAATCGAAAATGGGAATATACTGCAAATCTTTAGATATTTTATGTCATGGAAATTCCTTGGTGTCCAAACTACCTTGGTCTATAAATAGTGAAGTTTTTTCTTCTTATAAACTCATCCTGAGGCAGACACTTCATTTTGTAATCACTGATGTAGCCGACTAATGCTATTACTTGTAATACTATATTGGAGAGGAGAGTAACCTAATTAGGTGAAATCTCTTAGTCCAGTAGTTTAAAGACTTTTGTGGGATCAATAAGAGTCTAGATAGTACCGTTGGTGGTAAACTAGAATTTGCATTGTTATTTGAGTTTTCGATTATTGATTTGATTGACTAATGGTTGTTAAACCTTGATTGCACCTAGTTTGTTTATTCTGAGAACCTTTTCTTCTAATATAAGGTCACTCAAACTCGATCAAGGATTAACAGTAGTTCAGATCTTTTTTTAAATATGACTATAGGCTTGTGGTTGCCCATTGTTAACACTCCAGGTACCATTAATGAAGAGCTATTTGATTTAATCACTCCAAGATTACTACCTCGACAATCCCTAATGCTTATTCAAGAGGTCACAATATAAAAAATAAATCAAAATATCATTTTTCTCTGCTGGTTCAACAAGTTTCAGGCCTGGACAAATTCACCAGTAAATTTTCAAAGTTTTTTGGGACATTACTCATACTCAGTTTCTAGATATGGTTTAGAAATTCTTCACCAACTTAGACATGCACCCTCTCAAAAAACGCATAACCATCGTTCTAATATAATACAAAAAGTAAACATTTATCAAAACCATCTCTATTACGACCTAAATGCCTATGTAATGCCACTTGCAAAATTTTGGTTAACGCCTCTTCTACCTTTCCTTAGCCATATTAAAATGCATGTGTACCCCAAAGATCCATACATGATACCATTGCAAAATTCTTCATAACATAATTTTACAAAAAAAATTATATCATGTAACATAAAATAATTTGACCCATTATTTAACGCAAACAAACTGCCTTTCTCAAACGTGATAAATCACTAGGTGCGTGATTTAATGATAAATAAATAAATCACAGAATGAGTCCGACAAATATTTTAGGTTTTTTTACACCCATCACTAGTCTCCTATTAGGTACCCCGAAGTGACTAGCCATATATAATGCCATCTTTTTATAAGTTTAAATATAGTTAGCCAATGATTTATTTGTTATAAATCACCTAGCTAGTTCTGTATTGGTCATAAGTAGAGGATGGACTATTTATTTATTTTTAATTGGTAAAGGAAATCATGCCATTGATATCACCACCCAATAACTTAACGATATACTATGGTGACACTGTATTGGGTTTTAACCGGTTACTGGGCTTTAAAAAACCAGAGCATAATGTATCCACCCCAAAAACTACAGACAAACTCATTTTGCAGACTTTTCCAACCGTGAAACCCACGCCCAGAAAAACTCAGGCGCACACCCATTTTTTAATAAAAAAATATTCCCAAACCCATATTTTATGTTTTCTTTTTTTTTTTTCTTTTCTTTCGTATCTCTTTCTATAAACAAGAAACACGACAACGAGAACACCAGTGACAATATTTTCTTTTTGACAGCTTTTTATCTAATTCAATAAAAACCCTAGAAGACATAATCTAAAATTCAATTCAATCTATCTTTTGTAGCTTCAGATTTTGATGATTTGATTGCGGACGTGTTTATTTTCTTCAATTTGATAAAACGCATCTTAGATCTGGAAATTATGATTGAGAACTTGCTGATATTCCAATCGATTTTTCTAATCATTATTCTTTCGAGAATTAAGCTATCAAGTTAGGTTTAATTCAGTGGAGACTTGTAAAGCGGCATCTTCTTCGAGTGAAGGGACCTTGGTTACCGGGAGACCACCATCTTCTGTAACAGTTCATATTCCCGAAATGGGAGGTAATCTACAAATAAAACTTTGATTGATTTTTTTTCTCCCCTTTACAGATTGTTATTTGAATTTTAGAACGAAGTTTTATAGCACTTGCTAGTGACGGAAGCATTTGTGAGACACGAGTTTGTTGTAAGTTTTAAGATCTATAAATGATAATCTAGTGTCATACCATTAGGAATCAGTTTGTGTTATTACGTTGTTGTAATTGGAGGATCGATGTTTGTTTATTGGTCTTTTCATTTTACCCTTCTTTGCACTGTTTGTTATGTGCCATGGATTAGTTTGGTTATCTCGTACCCCAGCTAGTACTTAACCTGGATAAGCTTCAAAATTCTAACCGTACCTTGGGTTGGTGTTTTATCTACAACTCACAAATTTAAGCTGTTAATGGACTTGCTATAGTGCTGCCAATGGAGTTGTTGTTGACAGTGGTTGATGGATGGTAATGCAGAGGTGATGTTGATATAGGATTGAGTTGTTGCTGCTATGGAGTATGGTATTAAGATGCATATTTCCCTTAGGCATTAAACTAAATTTGATTATATCGGTACTTTTAGAAGACATGGGATTACTGTGATCTAGTAATAAAACACTTCAATTTTAAAATTTTCATTTCATGTAATCCCTATAAAGCGCTTCTATGATGTTGTCAGGCATAAGGGCGTGGGTTTAACTTTTGAAATTATGGGGATGACTTCATTTACGGATGGTCCAGCTGATGGAACCAATCTAACTGGCACGTGTGAAATTAGACTAATGCCTGATTTGTCAACCAAGAGGACACTCTCATGGTTCGAAAAATGTGTTGTTTTATTGGCTTTATCTAAGGCTGCACAGGAACCGGCCCGAAACCGGTGTACCGGACCAGAACCGGAAAAAATAACTTGTATCGTACCAGAACCGGTATAGCCGGTACAGGAAACGGGAATTGAATTAAGAACCGGTGGTATACTGGTACAAGTACCGGTTCTGCTAAGAATCCCAGCATGTACCGGACCAATATTCCTGAATTATCTTAGCCTTTGATTTCCTGTGAATCTAACCGTTGATGCTAGGTATATACAATAACTTCTCTTAATCTCTCGGTCTTTTCTCCTCCTTCTCCTTCTCCTTCTTCTTCTTCTTCTTCTTTTTCTTCTTCTTCTTCTGTTCTGTCTTCTAAGCGATCCAGAACTTCTTCTTCTTCAACAACACTACCAGAACAAATCACATGATCTTGTTTAATCTCAATCAATCAACACCTCTCTATCACAGCCACCACCACCTTTTCTTCACTTATTCTTCTTCAGTTATTTCAAAACCTAACAGGTAAATTAATCCATCAGATTCATTTGTATATCTATAAACTAACTTAGGGTTTTTATTAATTTCAGGTTTGATTGATTTGTTAAATGTGAATTTGGTTTTCATGATTGCATGTATGATTAGGGTTTTGTTTGAGATTGAATCGATTGATTCTAGTGAAATTAATGGTTTTAGATTTTTTCTGATATGGGTTTTTGATTATACAGGAAATAAGTTGAAGTTGTTGTTGATTCATGGATGCATACTGATAATTAGAAGATGGATCTACTGAATCGTGAACAAGGAATTGATTGATGCTGTAGATTTAATGTTAATATGCTGTAGATTTAATCAATTGATGTTGTAGTTGTTGTTGATAAGACCTTGTTGATTGTCAATCAGGTATTGATTTTGTTCAAATGATTGTTTCCTAACTGAAAAATTGGGGCACCGGCTCAGACATGAGGATCTTACAAAGAGTTAATTGAGTATGGGGTCTGAGAGGAGGTGGAGCTGCAAGGAATTGTGCCGCTACTATATTGGAGAACAGTTTTGTGTTTGCAGTGATGTTATGTCGGAAGATGATGAGGTGATGTTGTTGGTTTGTTCTGAAACTGCAGGTATATGAGATGATGGAAGGGGGTTCGCTGAGATGGATGAGGCAATGAAGAGTTATTTGAGTTGAACATAGTTTTTGATTGAGAAGATTGTATAATATTTGTTGGATTGTAGAGAACTATTTTTGATACTCAATAGATGTATGTTAGGACTTTAGTTCTGAGCTTGTGTATTAAAGTTTCAAGTAAAAACCCGGTACCGGAGTTATACCGGACCGGTCTTACAGGTACAACTCCAAGTACAAGTACAGGTACCGGTCCTCAAAATGAGGTACCGGTCAACACCAGGTACAGGGACCGGTTTTATAAGAAACCCGGACTGTACCGGCCCATCTGCAGCCTTAGCTTTATCTGTCTCATTTTTGTTACCAGCTTTGTCCATGTTGATATTAGTTGATATTAGCACATTAAACCATTATTATTTTCCTGCATAACCTGTTATACATCCACAAAAGTTGTTGCATTACTTGTTATGCAGTCCAGAAAACGGTTGCATAACACGTTATGCAACAATTTTTTTGTTACTATTGAACCCAATAAAAATAAAGGCTGCATAACTTGTCATGCACCTACAATAATATCTGCATAACATGTTATGCAGTCGTGAAAATGGATGCATAAAGCATTATGCAACAACTTTTTTGTAAGCATTGAAATAAAAAAATTGATGCATAACTTGATATGCATCTAAAAATATGGCTGCATAATGCATTATGCATCAATTTTTTTTCTAAGCACTAATTAACCAAAACAATGGATGCATAACTTGTTATGTAGTCTAGAAAATTATTGCATAATTCGTTATGCGTCTTTTGTTTTTTGTGATGTTATTTTTTTAGGCGTGTATATCATTTTAGTGGTTGCATAACTAAATTAGTAAATGCATGAACCAAAATATGGTTGCATAACGTTTTATGCATTCTTTTGTTGTGTCTGTATTTTTGGTGGCTGCATAATGGTTATGTACCAAGTTTTCGAAAATTTTGCCTAAAATGATGATCACCTCCGATTTTCTCGTGAAAAACAAAAATTTGATATTGTTGTTTGTACTCGTTGTGTAACTCTCTTTAAAAGATTTCCAACCGTATATAATTTGTAAAATTCCAAGGCGCGGTTTTTTAGATATGTTATATCCAAGTTGCGTTGTTAATTATACCCCTGAAAAATAATCTTAGGCGTGACAACGAGAATAATTTTTTTGTTTTTTGACTACGCCTAATTTCCCTTATAACCTCATGAGAATTGAAATCAAACCCTCTCACCTTCCGGTTCCATTTCATCGATTCGAAGTCAAACCCTTTCACCTTTCGGTTCCACTGGAACTCCTAGTTTATACCTCTCTCAAGCTGTTCAATTTATCTGTAACAATGGCGAACAGTGGTTTCGGTGGGGGGCTTATTGTCTAAATCCCTATTGTCTTTAACACGTATGTTTGTTTCAATCATTCCTCTAGATCCATTCCTTAATTTCTTAATCTATTGTCTTCTTTCATAGTGATTTTCTCTTAAAAACCAGGTTCGTCCTATCTCTTCCCCTTAGGGTTTCTTCAAATCAAGATCTCCTTTTTCGCTTATGCCTGTGATTGACGTATTTACATTATGTGCAGAATTCTGCTGTATCTTTTCATCCTTGAGATGATTTATATAAGGTGCACTTTGCGAAGGTGATATTCGTACAATCGTTTTACAACAACAATTTGTGTTGCTGGACTTTGGTCAGCTTACTGACTGAGATGAAGCTGAAGATCGTACATGGAGAGCATCAAAGATACCGAATCGGGCTTAAAAAGGACCATGGAAGTGCAAGGTATACCCATTTTGTTTCTCGAACAGCTAACAAGAACTAAGGTTAATTTGAGCTCACAATTCAGATGCATGTAAGGTCATTGGTTATTATTTGAGCTCTTTTTTCATATATTAAACTGGGTATTGCTTTTTAATTTGATGATGGTTTCTATTGATCTGGTTATTGCTTATGATTGTCAAAAGAGATTATTGGTTAGCTGGGTATTTCTTTTGATTCCTCGATAGGGTTTCTATTAAACTGGGCATTGCTATTTAATTTGATGGTGCGGTGGTTTTTGTAGGTGTTAGATGTGATATTGCGAGCTCTGACTGGTTAGGCGGAAGACCAAAGCTGGGTTATTTGTAAGAAGCGGCTCGTGATATGAGGTCAGAATCTTGAAGTTAGTATTAGCTGTTAAAATTTCTTCAATGTTGTGCTCAATGTTTTAATTCAGTTTTTTAGCTGTATAGAAAAAGAATGTGGTATGTCATTTTCTAACAATGGGTTGTTCTGGATGTTAGGTATCAAATTCTGCAGAATGTTTTCATGGTAAACCAAATAAGTGTGCTACTTATTTCACACCATGCAGATGATCAGGTATGTCCGTCTCTGTCTAGTTCGCAATGTCCTTGGAATTGACGTTCTCGTTCATAAGTTATTAAAGAATTTCAGCTTCTACTTTTGATAGATAGAACTTCAGCCATTATAGTGAACAACACTGACCTCATGCGTATGTTAGATGTTGCACTTTCTTATTTCGATAGTATTCGTTAGTTTTTCCCTGTATCTAGCTGTCTGTGTCAATTCATAACTCAAGCATTACTTTAAAATTAAGAAAAGCAAGCAAGAAGGATATTTAAAGCTTCATGAGATACCTTTGGATGCTTCAGATTGTAGTATTCTATGGTGCGTATGTTATGGGTTAATGAACTTAAAAAACTGAGATGGTCGGCTCTTTTATATCGAGTTTCTGAACTTTTGTTGTTTCCATTTTATCAAAATTTCTAACTTGTACTCTTTGCTCGTAATGTTTTCTGCACAGACAAGCTCTCTTAGAAACCTTACTAGAACTGTAAATTTTTTGGTCTCAACGTCCTACTTTAGTAGCAAACATCAATCGTTTCTGTGCCTTTGAAGTACACTTGTTTCACTAAATTTACCATGTAGGGTTGAACCATTTCTCTTAATAAAAGTTCTTACTGTTGCTGAAATATGCTCTTTATTTTACTAGACTAAACAAATCAATAGATAAGTCCGGACCTCTAAGATGCTTAATAGCCATGGACAATTGATATTGTCACTGAAAAGCATTTCCATGATAGCTTTTCATTGCTAAGGAATTCTTACTGGAGGAGTTTGTTTTTACATCTCTCCCATCAAGTAGAGACACTGGAAAGATTATCCAATGAGAAGAACCTGCAACATAGAATACCACCACTAACAGTAGACTAGTACCAGTCGCACTACCACTTGGATTAGGAAACTAGGAGAGGATGGACAGTCCTGCTGCTGTTGCTGCCATCCATGAAGAACTGATGCTGAAAAATTCCAGGGGTGTGATTAGAGGAATGAAGTTAGGTACCTGACGTTGAGTCATGTACTTGTTTGCACTTTGAGTCACGTAGAAACAGGACATGGGTATTCTTCTGTCCGTCATCAGATTCAATTGAGCATGTGTAGTCTCCATCCGTCTACCAGACCTAACACCTTTAGAGTGTGCCAAATTATGCTGTAATATGTAATATAAAACTTTAAGTTTAGACTTTCTTTGAGCATGAATCTAAAGCTAAGGCAAAATAATCTACATTTGCGTTGTATTTCTTATTTCAATAAAGTATATATTGTGATTTATTATGTATTTTCTCATGCATAGGCATGGACCCTAATTCTGGATCTTTGGTTACAGATAGTTGGAGACAACTACAGGACCACTAATGCCGGACGTGAGGACTGGGGAGAGGTACATTTATCTTACTTATACCATTTCTTGTTCAACAGTATTACTTGTATGCAGTCAGTTAACTTTGTGACTCAAATTTGGTTTCATACCTTGACGAAAATGTCTTTCATATAATGAAACTGGACCAAATTGATTGTTCTATATCCTCCTATTAAAGTTCTGAAACAGGAATAGCTAGGAACTGAAATTATATGCATCAAATCTTGTTTGTCAATGCACAAACTGGAACCAGCCAATTCACAGACGAAATACGTTTTTACTGTACTTAAATTAATGTCCAACGGATAAGAAGAACCTTGATAAACATGAGTAGCTGCAGGAGTCAGTTTGTTAAGTTGTTTGATAGTTGACTGCTCTTTTTTGTTGTCATGGATAGCTCTATTCATTTTCTTAAACGTTAATTGTGGGAAGATGGTTTCAGACATGTAGATCGAGTCTTTTAAATATAAAAACAAAAATATTAACTTTTGGAAAACAGAGTGCATGATTCTTTACTGACTTGATAACTTGGGAAGTTAGTGTAAGAAGTGTTGTTACGGAATACTTCCAGCCTTGCTGTATTACTCGCTTTGCATCATTTCTACTATATTAGACCTTTAGTAAGGTCAATGTTGTGCCTATGGGATTAATTTGTGGTCTCGTTGTCTTAACTATTTTGACCTGTCATTTCTTTTAATTGATTGTCTTCAAGTCTGTGTTAGAAGTGTAAGTTTCGGCAATTCTAGGCCTTTGCTGGTTCAAGTCGAGTACTTGAACAGTAATTAGACTGCCCTATATGTATTCTTGAGCATCTTGAATTGTGAGTTCAGCTTATTAAGTAAAAGATTACTTTATTTTTCTAGTTATAATCTTGCTGAATATATATATGAATCATTGCGGGGTCAAGTAGAATAATTGAAGCAGTTATCAGGCTTTGCTAAATGTTAATCTCAAGCACCTGGAATTGTAATTTCAGTTTGTTAAGTAAAGAGTCGTTTTTTTCTGGAGTAATTATTTTGTTGAATGACATCTGGAATTCTCATACATTGGAATTACATTCTGTCTCCTCTATTTTATGCAGCTAAGATCACCTATTGCTCCTCCATTACTTATTAGTAAGTAGGGAAGGCCTAGAAAGAACAGAAGGAAGATCCATCATGAATCTGTATCTGAGAAGAGAGCAAGGTGTTGCAGCAAATGCGAGCAGCCTGGTTAGAACAGAAACCACTTATGGTAGTGCTATTGGGTCTAATGCAAACAAGAAGATGCCTAGGACTGAAGTTGATGGACATACCTTCACAGCCACCAACTTTGTTCATGGTCAGAGCAGCTCAGGTGTGAGGAAAGCTAAAGGAAAAGGCACCAATCTTCACAAGCTGGAATTTCAGGTGGACCAAAGGCTGGAACTACCAGATTCAGTGTGAATCATTCACAACCAAAGACTAAGAAGCCGGAGAACTATAATGCTGTAGTTTGTGTTGAAGGAAAGGTGTTACTTGGAATTAGTTTTAGTTAACAAAGTACTACCTCCGTTTCCTAAAAAATAGTTACTATAGCTATTTAGGCCAAATTGAAAAATCTATAGTAACTCTTTTTTAGGAACGGAGGGAGTAGTTATTTTTCTGCTTGTCCTTGAAAACTTGAAACATGTTTCTGTCCAGTTAAAAGGCCAATTTGTGTTTTGGAGTACTCTTTTAAGTGACAGTTCTAATTGTCTAATCTATTCATGATAAATATCAACTATGAGAGTAAGAGACTCGAGAGGGGAAGTGATAGCAATTTTAGAGAGAGTGCAGCTTATAGAGTGGGGGAATGTGGATCTCAGGATCTGTATATAAAGGACTTGATCCATATACCCGCTGCCAACTGCAAGATTTTGGACCGTTTGAGGTCATGTGCTATCGTAGAGGTCTTCTGGGGTATTATTTTGTTTGAGGCAACAAACAATACCCCCAATTTATGTTTCTGACCTCTATGAAGCCCTTCAAGTTTCCGCACAGATTTCGTATGGTGAATCGTGCTTTTGAAGTAAAGGTTTTATGAACATAGACTAGTATGTTTTGAATTATACAAAAGCATTGCGTCTTTCCTTCACAATACCGATTAAATTTGCAAGACAACATTTTCCAGCTGAGGTCACAAATCCAGATGGTGGGGAAGATAAATGGGATCTTGCTTGAAAATGAAGAAGGTCTCAGTTGGGAGGATATTGTCAGACCAATTGTACTTCAATACTTGTTCAGTGAAGGCTGGAAAGACTTCGCCACCCGCAACAAGCCTAAATTGGTGACTGTGATTTTTGAAATCATTGATTGACTTCTAGATGCAGCGTTTGTGATAAACTTCCATATCTACCGAATTCTAGTTACTGTTCCTTCTCTAGTACCCGCGCAGGGATGTTTTGAAACTCGTGTACAAGAAGGAAAGGGACGTGGAAGGCAATGTGAAAATTCGAGGATAAGAAAGAGACGCTCTGATAATCACGGTAAGGAGGACTGGTTGGTTTCGCCTCAATTCTTGTATTAAGTTTGTCATGGAATGTACACTTACTCCGACCCATCCATTATTTGAATGCTGTCGTGGGAAGCAAAAATTTCTCACATCTCACTGGACACCTAAACCAAACTATAGTGGGATTATTGCAGGGTCAAGTTTGTTACAATTTCAGTTACGTAGCTTATATTCGTTAGCTAACATATTCGAGTGAAGTTCCGGTTTTATAAATGTAAATCTTAAAGCGCCAAGTCCAAAAAGAAGCCAGTAAAAATAATCGAGATGTGCACGGTTGAGATTGTCAGAATACCAACTATTTCTTTTTTTGATCGGTAGAAAACCAACTATATTGGCTCCGACTCTGCTATTGGTTAAGTTCTCCATAGCAAAGATGTGAAACCCACTGAGGACCTCACCTACAGCAAGAGCACTAAGAAACAAAAACTTCTTCTCAATCCATCAACAGTTTGCATAGGCAGAGACGTTCACCAAATGTGCCAGAGAATTCGTAATTAATGTTTACAGACATATTTAGAAATGGGATGAATAATATGGATCACCATCATGCTTTCCAGCTGCAACACTTGCTCACAAGTCGAAGCTTCAAGGAAAGGGCCGGGGTTACCAAATTTGTAGAACCGATTTTCATTTTCAGAAATATTCCATTTGCTTTTCATGTGGGTGGACATATATAGTTTCCTATAGGATGACTTAAATAGGGTTAAATTAGTTCAGTTCATAAGCTTGAAATAGGTGTAAAGCACAACATTTAATTCAAAGTTGTTTGATGTCCATGTCAAACCTCTTCTGAACTTGTACATCAAGAAGAAAAAACAAATAAATTCCTTTCATGCTTTCACAGTTGGAAGAATTTTCCTATTGGGGTATATCTTGTTTTACCTCCAAATAATTCTCTGGTACATATTTTGGTTTAGGTGTCCAGTGAGAGTTCATTTTTCTACATATTCTCTGGTTTGCTTTTTCCTTCAAGATCTACAACACAGAGAGGGAGAGCAAAAATGGGTTTTGTGATGATGATCATCGCGGTACTGATAGTTTACTTGAATAATCACTCAATTTGGTTTGTGAATTCGGCTAGGGCTCCATCACCTCTTTCAGTGGGGTTTTATGAGAAGTGTCCTCAAGTAGAAGACATTATACATGAACAAGAACTATTTCAGAAGATGACTCTTAATATTACCATCATTGAGAATCTTAGGACTGTCTTCCATGACTGTTGTGATCAGGTATATATATATATATATATATATCTGTTTCTCTGTCTATATATATTTCACAGGAATTAATTCAGTCTCATCTAATTTGTGATCACCTGCATGTCCTAAATTCTCGTTAAAAGGTTTCGGTAGCATTAGCAAGACTGTTGAGTATATATGTTTTTGTGTCACATAGGATTTTTTGTTATCTGAAGGAGAACCGATCAATTTTACTTACTGGATACACCAGTTCTTAGAAGAAAGTGTATATTGAGAGCAAAATGAGAAGAAAACAGTGACTCAAGGAGACCAATCTTTACGTTTATTCTGTGTTATTTACCTGAATTGACGAACAATTATTGGATTAATTATTAGTTCGAAATCCAGATCGTGTGTTTATAAGCAATGATTTTTTTGTTGAAAGATTTATGTATTTTCTCATCAAGTGCATACACAGCTATTCAATTAGGCTGAATTTATTTATTTTATTGTAGGGATGCTATTCAATTAACTCAACATATGACAACAAATCTCAGACAGATACATTTGAAATTCTTGTAAAGGCAAAGGAGATATTAGAACAAGAGTGCCCGGGTGTAGTTTCATGCATGGAGATCCTAGAAATCTTGGCCCTGGTAAGTTTACGGCATAAACCTGCTTTTAACTGTTTAGGGCCTTTTATTAGGCTTTTGTGACGTGGGCCTCGTGTAATTGAGTACATTTTTTTGACGGGAACATTATCTATATACCCTTACTATGAGGCCCATTGCAAAATACCCTTATGAACTTTACAAATACCCCTAAGCTTAATACATTACTAAAATACCTTCTTTAGTATAGTGTATACAAACCACTGCACTATTCAAAAAAAAAAAAAAAACCCTCTACTGGCCATCACCGCCAACGACCACCACCACTGTCCACCACCGCCATCGCGCACCACCACCAACGACGACCACCACCGACGACAACCACCACCAACTACCACCGCCGCCGCCACCAATCATCACCCTAACCAGCACCACCATTTCCCTACACCACCGCCACCAATCATCACCGCCTCCACCACCCACCACCACCACCACCACCGCCAACCACCACCACCGACAACCAGCGCCACTGTCCACCACCACAGACAACCCCCACCACTACCCACCGCCGTGATAGGACTTCGGAAAACCCTATATGTAATAACCTCAATCGCACGGTGTCTAACTAGTAGATAGAGGCAAGTACGGGTCGAACCCACAGGGAGCGGTGGAAATACTAATAATCAATATCTCTGATAAAATTAACACGAAACAATATTTTTGGATTTTTGAAATTGAAAATAAAATGATAAAATGAATAACAAAATTAAAGTAAAGTAATAAAGTGAACTCGTAGTGAGAGCCGGTAACCAGGGTTTATAGTTTCAACTCCTATTTCTATTCAATTACTGAAATGAAACATAACTCATGAATATATGTTTATTGTCCGTTCTATCGACATTACCTATTATATATATTAGTGTCGCAAATATCACTGGGACACCCTAAGCATGGCACACCAAAAGACTAAACCCAAGCATGCACCATCAAATTTCATCAGCGAGAAAGTTATACGAAACTAAATTTAGTTCACAAATATTGTTCGGCTTTTCTAAGCATAACCCATCAAGGAATTAATCGAAGCATAGATTATCAAATAATAAGAAGAAATGTATTTGTAAAACTAATTCATTATGCACATAGGTTTTTATTAAAACCAGGGAAGCAACAACTAATTTTCAATAAATCAATAAACAGTATTCAAAGATTAATTTATTCATATCATAATGGTCTTTTGCTAAATTAATCACTTCAAATAGTCTAATACCTCAAATAGTATCAACCATAAACCCTAGTTACAAAAGTATCTAGCCAAACATGGCTTTCTCAAAAGCCATAAAAATATTGATAAAATCACAAACCAATCAAATCAAATCGGAAAAGAATACAAAACCCTTCTTTCCGTTTCTCCACTCTTCAGCGGCAGCTGTTCTTCGTGCTCTCTGGCCGTAGGCCTCCAAACCGGTCTCCCCCTTGATAATCTGTTTCTGTCCGTTTTTATAAGTGCTGCTGCGAGTTTAACATCAGACCTAGCAACATCTTCCAAGGCCCAGTCCATTAAACACCTTCCGAAACTAGACCCAACAGCACTTCCCATTTTCTTCTCCATCTCGGCAACACTTGACCATATCCAGTCGTAGACGATTGCTAGTACAGCACCAGCCCAAACTCTTCAGTTTCTGTCCATCTATGCATCGCTTCCCTTCAATGGCTTTCTCCTTCAATCTCTTCTCACTGGAGTCCACAACACCATCTCGTTGTCTCGCTGCCAACTTTCACAGTAAAGCTAACTGAACTTCATAGTTTCTTCCATCCTCTTGCGCTGACCTTCACTTTCCCGCTCACAGTTAGTTAATCCATGCTGACTTCGATAAACTTCAACACCACCAGCTGATCTTCCCCTACAATAGATTCAGATCCGTTAACATTCAAACACCAACTGTTGTTGTTGTTAAACCCACAGTAAAAACTCCATGGAGACTTGACTCCATTATGTCCGGCTTAGTCTCTCCTCCACTGGCACCAACAGCTAGAACAAATTACTCCCACATTATTGTAACAGCCACAGCAAATTCAGACCATCTGTCCGTTCAAGATTATCTTCACCTGTTGCTTTTCTTTCTCGATTGCACAGCTCAAATCACCACCAGTTCCTTCTCAACCGAGTATCAATGGCATTTCACTGATTTCCATCTTCTCATTCCTTCTAACACCTTCAGCAGCAATCAATCTCAGCGCCAGCGTCATCGTCCATACTTCCTCGTTCCCATCAGACACAAAACAAGCTCCTAATCCTCTTAATCAGTCATCGTTGATCATTAGCTTGATGGCAATACCCATCTTTTTACCATCGTTGCCTTCTAAAGCTCTCGTTAACAGCCATTCAAATCATGGCAGCAACTCAAACCTGCTCTTCTCACTGACTGTCTAAGCTCCGACCATCTTCATTAGATTCTATTCAATGGATGAAATCCATTACCACAGTCACCATTCTCCTTCTCACGACTTATTTTTACAGCGTCTGCTTCATGCCAGAGATAAATAGCACCCATCACAGCCATCTTGCATTTCGAACTCCCATTTCGATCAACAGCAAACCAGCACAACAATCGTTTTCACCATCAACACCGCTTCTCGGACCAAACGAACCCCTGAACTCCATTGATGTTGTTGCTGCTGTCGAACTTCAATAAACCCATCCAGCCATGCCTTGCCTTCACTTGTTTAAACGGATGAACTTTATAACCATCTTGCCTTTGAAATCCCAGCTGAACTTTCTCCCATAATCTGGCCATTGTTTGCTTAAGAAATGAAATTTTCTTTTCATTTGAGGAAGAATATAAGGTGCTGTTCATGACCCACTATGTGGTTGATAAATGCCCACGTCCCACTATTCTTTATTCCACCATTCTCTCTGTCCGTAAAATGATGTAGTCAAGCAGGTGGCTTGGGTGGTGAGCAACATGGGCATGCAAGGTAGACCACCATAGGCCCGGTCTCTTTTGGTGTCTTGAGCTTTGTTGTCGCTGATCGGAATTGCTAGCACTTTCTACAAAAGCACTAAAATAATATTATTAGCCAAACTATCGAGTCCTAGCTAATATAAATAGGGGTATAAAATGTAGCACTTACGTGCTTATCACGCCGCCACTAACCACCACAACTTTCATCCACCGTCGCTGCCAATCACCGCCAGCAACCACCAATTCCACCACCACCACGTGGAGTCAACTTGTTGAAGTTGTCTCCAAATATAAAGGCAACTTGCTGAAGTTGTCTCCAAAAGTAGAGGCAACTAACTCAAGTTGTCTCCGATAAACAGTGTGTATGAACAAGTTGCAAAACAAATATGGAGCCAACTAGCTCAAGTTGTCTTCAAAAGTGAAGGAAACTAGCACAAAGTTGTCTTCAAAAGTGAAAGCAACTAGCTCAAGTTATCTCCAAAAAAAAAAAAAGTATACACGGATGAGTGAACCTGGTGTGATTCGAACACACACCTTCTGACGTAGAGTCAGTCATGCTACCATTACACCACAGATTCATCAACAAGTAAATCAAAAAGCAAAAAGTAACATAATTGTTGCTGCGACCATTTACACTACCACCACCACCGCCTCCAGTACACCAACACCAACACCAACATAAATGTTGTTATCACCACCACCTCCTCCTACACCGCACCAACATCCAACACCAACACCATTGCTGCAAACACAAAAATCACCACCATTGCCACCACCACAACATCCACTACCACCATTACTGCTGCAAACACAGCAACCACCAGCATAACATCAACCGCTGCAACACCACCTACCATTAGCACCACCATAACATCTAGAATGTTAGAATCCAATACTTGATTATTGATTATTACAGGTCCAACTACAATATGAACACATTCTTACAACAACACTCTACATCTGAATAAAATAGATATAATCAGTGGTAATTGCTAAAACTATGACCTTGTTTACAGAGCAAAGCAGCACAGTAGACATATCAAATGGTCCCAAGTTTCAAATACCTGCTGCTTTAAGCTTGTAATGGACACAGGACATGCATGTATAAGTAACTCAAACAATCAGAATCCTCACTATTCAAGTCATTTGGATGAAAGAGAAATAAAACAAGATGCACCTTAAAAAATAAAGGTACCTAAGAATCTCCCTTCTTGGGTATACTCTTTACAACTACAGTATGCAACCAAGTACATAACTAGCATCATTTTTCATCATCAAGAAGACAACAAACTCATAGTTCACCTGTATTCCATTTCATTCTAATTTCAAATGGTAGTACAAGTAATCATCTAGAAACAGAACAAGGACCCAAGTTGAAGAGATTAATACTAAAACTTCTCTGTCATGATTTTAGTTAGAAACCAAAAGCACTAATTAATACGAACACTGGACCAAAAACTAATAAAACAAGTACTCACAAGGCATCTGTAACCTGACGCCCCACAAGTCCTCATCGAAGCTCCCATTTATTGTCAGTATTATTCTTCATAGAAAACACTTGGACTCCTGAAACAAATCTGCCAAAAAGTTATAAGCATAACCTATTTTTTATATCAAAACTCACCCCACCACCAAATTGAGACATCAGTCTACAACTCACCACCACAACCTACACCAGCATACGAGCCTTCTATACTAGTAAAACCAACAAGCACCACCAACACTATATGTTTATACAACTCAACAACCAGCAGTTATGTATCCCGCTAATCCTTGCTACTTCAAGACATCACCACCACCACCATACGTCTGTTCATTCCCATATACAATTATTTCTATAAACAACAAGCAACCATTAAAAGAATCTAAATTTCTATCAATCACTGATTCACACTAGCTTAAAGTTTTTAATAATCGAACCAATTTTCAGTAACATAAAACTAGTTTAAGCCACAGGTTGCAAATAGAAACCTAACTTCATAAAATTTGAGTATCCATAGATTAAAATAAGTTCATCCAGAGAAGGATAATGACAAATTGAAAACAAATGTTAAATAAAAACTCAACTTTTTATTCATTTTTGATGATTTAATCTTCAAATCCAATTATTGATGACAACTTTCATCCTATCTTCCGATCGATGCATACAAGTCTTTAAGAACTAACATCTTTATACTCGATTTTAGGTTCTTCAAGCCGAATGATTTAAGTAGTTACAGCGAACAAATCTCTATTAACAACTAACAAATCTCTCTCAATCTCAATCTCACTCAATTTTCGATTCTCTCTAGGTTTAAAGTTTCTCTTGAGGCGGAGAAATGGTGGTAGTAGCAGAGCTAACGACGGTGTTGACGAAAGAGGAGGAAAGAGAAGCGAGAATTTTCTTAGATCTGAAAACATAATGAAAATGTTGTAGTTCATCTTTACTAATACAAGGAGGGTATCTATGGAATTACGAATAAAATAGTTTCCTTCGGGGTATCTGTAAATCCCAAGTCTTTCAAAATGAAGCGTAATTATAACATTCTCATTTTGTTGACCTGGCGAAAAAAGAATTTTTTTTGCTCAAGGCTAGGCTACATTCATAAGGCAACACTAGGGTTCTTATGTAGTCATGGGCCCCGATTCCAACCCCCAATAAATAACTAAACCTATATACAGTATAAAAAGTTTGTGTTTAGCCCACCTACATCTAGCATTTAGTCCACAAAAATCAAGTTTCCTTCTTTTAGCTCCCCATGATTTTTGTTCTCTTGTTTGAGTATTTTTTTACTAGGCACATGATTCATAGGTGGTTAAAATCCCAGATATGAAGTATCAAATAGCTAGCCAAATATATAAAAGCTAGATTTTAACATTGATGAATACAGTTGATCAGAAAGTCATGGATTTATCTTCTAAAATGCAGAGTGGAGCTAGTTCCAGAGGTTTCCTGGGACCACAAAAGGCTCCAAAATCTGAGATGTCATCGGGATTGCAGATCTTCTTGGTCTTTTGCGTTCTCTTTTTTGGCTCAGCCATTATTTGTGGAGTGTTTTGTTTGATTTACTACGTTTGTATCCCGTTCATCACGGCACGTGCTGACGCAGCGGATGATGCACGAGGAGTTATTATGAGAGACTTAGAGCTCCAGGTTCTTTCAGCTGGCAGGGCCCCACTTCACCGACGGGAGGTGCTAGTTGAGCATCCGGGAGGCATTATCGGCTTGGGTATTCGGATTTAGTCGCTTTCCTTTTTATTTAAAATATAAACAGATTTTATACGAAACATTAAAAACATTATCATGTATGTATAATTTTCATCACTAAAATCACACTATTACTACTTATAAAATGTGTAATTATCTGTACTTATATGTAGCATTCTTTTTAATTTTGATTAAACAAACACATTGATACTTTTTTATTTGAAGAAAAACATAAACAAGTGTCATTGATAAAATTAAACTATTACAACAAATATAACCTTGTTGACCAATTCAAAATTTTCTGAACGCAAATCATCGTGGAATTATAATATACTCTTTTAATGTGAGTAGATGATGGCTAAGATCATGTAACCTATTGTATATGAGGAGAGAGGGTGACTGAGGTGGTGCGGTTTTGGCCTAATTTTTTTTCCAGTTCTTTCTTTCTTCTGCCTCTGCTAACATCGGAATGACGACGCTTCACCCTGTCCAATATCCTCTATTGTAGGAGGAGGATAGTTTCAATGGAGGAGATCAAGATTTCTTCATTCCTGAGAAGATTTCTATTGGTTCATGGGTTTTGCATGAAGATTTTGTTATTGAAAATAGTTCCGCTCCAAGATTTGGTTCTATCAATTGGTTTGAGTTTTACTCTGGTGAGCGGTATATAAAGCAGGAGAAAGATAGGATTTTTAAACAACCATTGATTGTTGATGGAAACAAGGAGATGTCGTTTTCTTTTATGATTTTGTTAAAGATATCAAAAATTGTGAAAATAGCCTTTGTAGGTAAGAGGCTTTCGTTTATGTAAGTTAAGAATGATGTTAGTCGAATCTGGAAACGAAAAGGCGAGTGTAATATGATTATTCATGGTGAGAAGTATTTTTTGTTATTATTTTGATACTAAGGAGGATAGGATTCATGTGCTTGAGCAAGGATATATTGCTCAACATTTATTCATAATAAGTCGACCTTGGTACAAGAATCTTGAGAAAGAGTTGGAAGAACTTCAAACTGTTATTATTTGGTTGAATCCGAGGAAAGTTCCTCTTTATATATGGAGTTCTATAGGTCTAGGTAATATAGCTAGTTGTGTTGGTACTCCAATCATATTGGATAAGAAACTCTGAATAGAACTAGAATGAATTACGCTCGTATGTTTGTTAAGGTAGATACAAATTGTGATTTTCCTGTTACAATTCCTGTATACATGGATGGTAAATTTGCTTTTGAAGTCTCTGTTGAGTACCCTTGGAGACTTCATATGTGTACTCATTGTTAAACTTTCAATCATTCTTCTCTAAACAGTAAAAATCTCCCAAAAATACTCAAGGGGACAAATGAGTCCAAGGAAATAAACATAGACCTGATAAGCATAAATGGGTTGTAAAGAGTTCCAAAAGAACCAGGGATGCTAATGAGAATGAAGCTGTTACTAGTGTGAGTGATGATATTGTAGTTAAAACAGAAGTCATCAAAATAGAGGAGGTTGAAAAACATGCTCAAGTAAAAGGAAATGGCAATACTCAGATGGCTGGTAAATCTTCTTCTTGGGGTTTTGTTCAGACTGATAATATGTTTAATGTGTTAGTAGAATTTTTTTTTAATGTTATAGAATTAGGGATGAAGAAACCTGGTAAGTATGTAACTGAGGATTCTCTGTCAAAAGATTCTCAAGGTGGAGTCATGGCTCATTTTATTCAGAAATCGGGTGGATCTGACATATCCAAAATAAGTGTTGCTGCTAAGGGTTCGGATTTAAAGAAATCTGGTAGGATAAAAAAGCCTAATCTTACCCAACGACATAATGTTTGAAATGCAGTGTGCAAACATCTAAATAATCCTCTAATGCAGGCTAAGGTTAGTTCTTTTATTAGGAATAATGATATTGTAATCATGAGAGTGATGGAAGCTCTTGTTAAGAGTGATAATGCAAGTAGAATTATAAATAAGATTTTGTTTAAGTGGCATTTTATTGATAATTAATATAATAATGATGCAGCTGGAAGGATATGGATATGATGGAGTCCCGAAGTTGTTGGTGTTTCTTTGATCCATACTTCTTCTCAGGTCATTTTTTTTTTTATAGTTATTACTTCTAAATTTTGTTTTGTAGAAGTTTTTTTTTTTTATAGGAATAATGATACTTTTGTAAGAAGAACTCTTTGGCGGGATATTACTGCTTTTCCCAAATAAATTTAATCCATGGGTTGTTCATGGAGATTTTAATTCTATATTAAAACCTACAAATAAGATTGGTGGTGCTGAGATTAGGCCTTATTAATTATCAAGATTTTAGTATTTATTTCCAAAATGCTCAATTGATGAATCTTTCTTTCTCTGGATGTTCCATACTTGGTTCAACCAGCAAGGTGATACCAAAATTGGCTCTAAGTTGGATAGGATTCTGGTTAATATGAAATGGGTGGATCCGTTTGTGGAATCTAAAGATGAGTTCCTTAATCCTGGCATATCTGATCACTCACCTGGAGTTGCTATTATTTTTGAGAAAAGGAAGCATGGGCATCCATCCTCCTTTGCAACTTCATGACTGATGAACCTGATTTTATTGATTTCGTGAGACTTGTTCGGCGTGCCGCAATCCGTGTGCTAATCTAGGTATGTTAATCTTGGGGGTATACAAAATTCCCTTGAAAGGGAAAATAATTATAGCAATTAAGCTTACTACTTCTGATTTTTTTGGTTCTAGTTCCACTTATTACTTAACATAGTTGATTCATACTTTGTCTTTGTATTTATAAGCAGGATTATTCACTTCATCTTGGTTCATAAGACGATGTAGCCAAGTGGTTCAAGGCAGTGGATTGTGAATCCATGATCCGCGGGTTCAATCCCCGTCATTCGCCCATCAAGAAAAGATTTTCATATAAAAGATGCTGAGCCTGGTCGTGCCGTTGAAGCAGCTGTAGTCGTCCGCTTGGGATAAATGGGGTTCTACCGGGAAACCATAGATTTTTTAGTTGTCGGCGCCTTTGTTTGATATCTGCATTTCTCTCAATTGACTTTCTAGCTTCTATTCTACTACGAGGCAAAAGTGGGACCTAGATGAGATCATTTCGAAAGGGCTAATAAAAAAAGTTAGGACCCGGTCTACTAAAAGTAAAATTTCATCCCTTGTTAAGAGGTAATCGCTTTAAACTGAAGAGCATTGTCAAGATATCGGGCGGTTTCCCCTACATCTGTAGGTGTTTCTAAGAAAAAAACTCTCTCTTTTGTTGGTTGTTGACCAACGGAAAGCATGGGAGTTTCCTGACTTCCTTCTCACGAAAGAAGATGAGCCATAGAACTCGCTCGATTCGTAAATTGACCTAATTTCCATGGTTCCGCAGCATCAGAAAGAGCTCGAGTCTCTAAAAAGCCTCTCCCTTCCTTGTTCCACAAGACAGTAAGTAAATTCTCATAGGTCGAGGGTTGGGCGTGGCCGATCTAACGATCGAGTGTCTAAGGCCCTATTCACTTAGATTTTATACCTTTTTTTTTTTTTTAAGTGAGTAGGGTTCTTACAAGATGATCTGTCGGAGCATCATTCAAAAGAACAGGAGGTACCATAGTATACTTTGGCCCAAAGGGATTTCTCCTGATTTAAGAACACTAAGCTACTGAAAGAACGAATCTAAGGCATTGTGTTCACGAATAAATTATCTTATTCCCGATTCCTTTTGTGGATACTAGATCCATTTGAAAGGTAACTAATAGAATCCTCCCTTACAGTATTCCATATAATGAACAAATAATAAAAAATAAGAAAAGTCGGTCCTGTACGTGAGGATAACGATCATGTTTTCGGTATTTCTCATTTTTTGTGTCAACTTTCTGTCCAAATGGTATATTTTATCTTCATGTTTTCAAAGATAAAGAAAACTCAATGTGTTAATACTTTCTTTATTGTATCTTTTATGTGTTGGAACTTGTAATTTTCTATAAATTGAGAGTTCTAGGTTTACCTATTGATTATTGTTGTAATATTTTTTTTCATAAAAATCATAACTGTCAAAAAAAATTCTTAGTTTTGGAAAATCGACAGTTTTAGGCCGAGAACCATACCGATTTGGACATGGTTTGGTTTCGGTTTCAAGAAGCAGAAAAACAAGTCTCATAGTTTCTGTTTTGATTTACTTGGAAACCGATCCGAGCCTAACCATACCTTGTACAGAGGTGCTCAAGCAGAGCGATATAAGACGAGAAGTGAGAGAAGTAGCTATAGTCGGGAGGTGCGAATTTTAATCCTTCCTAATTTAGGGCTTATGACAATTAATTGAGGCTTGTTACTAAAATACAAAAAGGGTCATTAAGAAGTAATCTCTAGAAACCCCTTATCTACCTATTTATGTTACCGGCTAATACACCCTTATTCGTTAGTGATGATTAATTAAGTTAGTATTAGTTAAATTAATTAGTGATTTAGTTTGATTGTAGTCTTAGATTAGAGCAGGAATTCGTTTCCTCTTCTAAGGTTTGGAGAAGAAGAAGAGGTAGAGGAAAAAAAGAAAAAACTAGGGTTTGTGATTTTCTTAACAAAAATGAAACTTTATAATGACAATGAAGACTCTAGTAGTGATGAAGAAGTGGGTGCATCAGATAGTCTTGATTTCGATCCTACCGATTTGGATTATTTGTTGGATGAAGAAGAGCATGTCAACCAAAGCATGCTTGAGGATATTATTGTAGCACAAGAACAATATCTCCGGGAAGAAGAAGGTGATAATGCTTCCAATGTGCAGTTATGAGTTCTAACGATCTACAAACATGTATTTGCATGTTACGATCCTCCAAAAAGGGAAAAAATTTCAAATATTTAAGCCAGAATCGGTTTATTCGATAGAACCACATAAACCGATTCTGAGTAAAATCCCCAAATTGGGAACAACAATCGGTCGTTGTTCATCACCATTCAAACCGATTGTAGTATACTTTTTGCGCGATTGGTGGGTGACAAAAATCGGTTTTTGTTGGTGATGTACATATTCCGATTCCTTCACTTGGATACTCACGTAAAATACACGAAGTCCACAATCGGATTATTTACGTATGTATGTAATCCGATTGTGAAGACGAAATGTTTCAGTAAAATGAGGACATAAATCGGATTACATGTTATGCAACGTGAAGCGATTGTGAACTTTGGGAAATTTTCTATGAAATCATCAACTCCCTAAACTGTTTTTATGATTGTATATATAAACCGATTCTTTACAATTGGTTTACTCGACTGTGACACATAAACCGATTCCGAATCCTTAACTTGTTGATATATGTTGTAGATTGTTAATATGTGTTTGCACTGGTTGATGTGATGGTTTATATATAGGTGTATAATAAAAACCGATTGTTGGTAACATCAACTACAATCAGACTAATCTAGTGCACACATAAACCGATTTTGGGTTGATTTTCCGAAAATTTGATGAGAAAATTTCAGAGATTTAGAGTTAAATCATTGTTGAGTTTCTCTTAAAAGGAACGGATTAAAGGGATTAACTCAATCACTTGAATTGTTTATCTACGAAAATCCTTTAAAACCCAAAAAAATGAGAATTCAACTGTTGTTTATGATTATGTTTTAGTTTTTAATTTTGATGGAAATTGAAAAAAATTTGGGTTTTGATTAAGGATTTTTGTATTTCTTAATAAAATTGACTATGATTTTGTATTTGTTTTAGAATTATTAAGGTTTTTAAAGGGTAATTTAGTATTTTACTAGATTTTAGACACCCCATATCCCCTTGTCTAATTTGGTTGAGGAAAAACATAGTCCCCAATTAATTGTCCTAAGCCCCAAACTAGGAAAGATTTTAATTGGTGGTGCAAAATTATTCAAGTGGTGGTGGATTTTTAAATATAGCGGTGAAACATCTACGTAGTTGTGGTGATGAGAGAGATTCAAGACGGTGATCATTCAAATGGAGGGAAACAGATATAATTCTCATCACAAATTTATCTAATCAGTTAATTTTTTCAGCAAGGCCCTAAATCCTCTTCTCCTGGTTTGAGATCGGCTAATGACTAAGCTACCCCAGCTCAACACGGGGCTAGTTATTCCTCTTTTTTTGGGGGAATTCAATAGGGGTATTTTGAACTTGCCCCTAGTTGAAAAGAAAACTCAAAATTACCTGTAGTTTGACGATGTTGATTTTCAGTGGTTCTAAACAAACCGTGGAAAAAAGCTACGGAAAACCGTCTTCTCACAAGTTGACTCATGCACTTCTTTGGGAATTAGCAGGGGTCAATTTTGGCCCCACAATTTCAATAATGTGAGAGGATAGTTTTTACGTAGTTTTTTTTCACGGTTTGTTAAGAGTTTTTTATTGACTTTACCCCTACGTCGGATTTCCTATCCATTTCTGTACACGTGTCGCGATTCCGACGGTTTATAGAGTTGTACGTTTGGTTTAATCTCCCAAATTAACGGCTTTGATTATTAGTTGACACCGCGTAACTTTATCTATAGCGGGAAACCTCGTAAATAGCGGTTCTTTTTCGTCTTCTTCATCATCTCTCTAAACACTCTATAAAAGGAATGAAGATAAACAGTTAGGGTTTTAGTTATAAAAGTGGTGAAATCGAGTGATTTGTCGGTCATTCATTACAATAGGGCTTGTGGTTTTATCATTTATGTTGTTCCCCTATCTGCCTGTGCTTTTTTTAAAGATTTGGTTGATCCTGTGAAGAGTGGAAGTTCTTAAATTTTAGTGGCGAAAGAAAGGGTTTCCGATCGATAAGTTCCTCAAATCATTACTTTTTTTTAATGGTTTTGAAGATGATTATGATTATTAATTAGTATGTTGTAAGGGCTGATTTTGATAAATTTTTGTTAATATTTGGATATTTCAAAGTAATTGACATTTTTATGATAAACATAATGGTTTGGAAATTCTGGGCCATTTGGTATTTTAATGGAAGTGAAGGCTTGTGTTAATAATACATTAAAACATCTATAAAATAATAGGCTTGGGACCACCCAAATCCTATTATTTTAAAGAGATATTTCTTAACCGATAAAATAGTAATTTATTATTTATACATATAATAATAGTATATTAATTTAAAGATTAATTCTTAATTATTTATTTTTTTGTTGGAAAAACATGAATTTCCATATTAAAAAAATAAAAATAAAGTATCTTAGGATAAATACCGAAATAGATTTTTAAAAGTGGAAAATATTGGAAAAAGATTGAAAAACATTAATGAAATATTTTTGGAACGACATGTATTTGTTTTTAATGTAATAAATCTTATTAATTACCATGAAAAAAGATTTTTATACAATTTTTTTTTGTATTTAACATACAATTTACAATTCTATTTAGTCACAAACAATACAAGCTTTCAAATTATTAGGAGGTCTTATTATTTCTTTGATTTGAACTTCAGATAAAAACAAACCAACATTGAATCAGATTTTGAGAAAATTTAATGTGTATGAAAATTATTTTTTATTTTCTAATGAAATTATTATTTTATATACATTTGGGACCTATTTGTTTAAGGGGAACTTTTGAAATGTATTATATTATAATTTTATCGAATTTATTATTTTAGCACTAAGGGCCCGAGTCGTGACTGGAAATTTTTATTATTTTAACGAGACTACTATATTATCGAGTATTATTTTAAAAAAGTTTTACATTAATGGTCCTGTTAGTGTAAGTTAGAAATGGAAAAAAAGTAATTGCATCTTACCACTTAGTTTTCTTTTGTGCTAACATGTACAAGGAGGTGAAATTCTGACTAGCCCAGGCCATGATGTTTCCAGTTCCCACCATATCATTTTGATATATGGTAGTTATTTAAAATATTGACTAGACGAGAATGAAATCAACTAACTTGCAGTAGAGTAGGAGATTTAAGTTTTAATCTTTTATTGATTATAACATGTTATGGCACTGACTTTGTAGAAGTTATGCTTTAGTTATGCTGGGACTGATTGTATAATCAGATTATGTGAATGAGATTATATCATGGTGGAACTGATGACTATGTAGAAGTGATTATGTTATGATTAAGGTTTGTTATACTAGTCCGAATTTTCCATTTCTTTTAATATGGTGGAGAATGGCATGCTTGTTATGATTCGATTATATGTTTAGGGTATGTGTTAGAGCACTGCTCGGTAGAACGCGCAAGCTTTGCTATCTCAAGCTTGTTGTCAAGTTTAGTTGCCAAAACTATAAGTCTTGATTTCTAGTCTATTTATAGCTAAGCCTCGGATTAGGATAGAAAGTGTAGTTGAGCGTTAGACTTCACTTGAAAATTGCTTTGAAGCTAATAGTTTGTGTGAGACAGCTATTGTCGTCTTCCGAGAATGTTTCAATGATTGAAATAAGAGTTTGGAACAATTGGATATAAGCATAGTATGCGTACTTGCATATATGTAATCCAAGTCCGGGGACCATGGTATGCAAACCCGTATGCGTACTGCTTGGTTTGGTGAAAGTCCGGGAACCATGTACGCATACCGGTATGCGTACTGGCGTGAGGTTCAGGTCCAGGAATTTCTGCTGAGTTTAGCAGGTATGCGTACCGGTTCGCGTACTGGCAAACCCATACTTAGTCCAGCCATTTAGGTATGCGTACACATTTGTATACCTGAGTGGATAATGTTCAAAAATTGGTTTGTTCATGAACTAATACATTTATATAATAAGGAATGCAATCTTTTGCAAACCGTGGCTATAATGTTCATGACTTTGAATCGAGTGAATCAAAATCAATTTCACTTCAATTATGTCTTGTATACTTCTATGAGAATATAAACAATTGAACAACTCTAGAACTAGTTTCATTTGAGTCATTTGAACTAGTTATGGTTAAGATGAATAAGGTTGATATGAAAGTGTTCATATGGCTAACCTCAGTAAACTATTGTTGAGCCAACAAAGGTGCACACCTTTACGTACGGTTACTCATATCTAATTGAAGTCACTTTTAATTTGTGTGTAACATGCTAAGTTCGATCTAACGGTTGAAAGATATTAGCTTGAGTCTAATCAGGTTTTCATCTAACGGTGAATATTGAATACTTTATTACCAAGGTAACTTATATTGCAAACCCTGATTTGAAGACTATATGAAGGAGAACTCTAGCAACTGGGAAACCTAATCCCCACACCTCCTATGTGATAGTAGTTGCGACTAGAGTCGATTCTCCTTTAACCTAAGGTTTTTTTTATGAAACCCTGTAGGTTAACGACTTGAAGACTTCATTGGGATTGTGAAGCCAGACCCAACTATTTTCTCTGTAGTTGCGTGTTCTGATCTTGTTGTTTTCTATCGTAATTGAGTACTATCTTCTCTAAGATTTGCTCGAGATTTAATCTCCGATAGGCAAGATAAAAAGTAGTCACAAACATCTCCGTCTCATCGTTTGTGATTCCACAATATCTTGTTTCGCTAACATACGATTAAGATCATTGTGAGGTGATTGATATTCATAGGATGTTCTTCGGGAATATAAGTCTGATTGATTTATCAAAAGACGTAACAAAACTCATAGGTTTATCTGTGGGAGACAGATTTATCTATTCAATAGACTTTTCTGTGTGAGACATATTGGTTTATCAAGTCTTCGACTTTGGGTCGTAGAAAATCTTAGTTGTGGGTGAGATCAGCTAAGGGAATCAAGTGCATAGAATCCTGCTGGGATTCAGAGACGTATGGAGCGCAACTGTACCTTGATCAGTGTGAGGTTGGTTGGGGATCAACTACATTCCAGTCTGAAGTTAACTTGGAGTAGGCTAGTGTCTGTAGCGGGTTAATACAATGTGGTGTTCAAATCGGGACTAGGTCCCGGGGTTTTTATGCATTTGCGGTTTCCTCGTTAACAAAATTCCTGGTGTCTGTGTTATTTCTTTTCCGCATTTTATTTGTTTATATAATTGAAATATCGCAGGTTGTGCGTAAGCTCAATCAATATTGTGAATCCAACCTTTGGTTTTTAATTAAATTGATTGACACTTGGATATTAGTTTCTGATACCGTCCAAGTTATTTCTTATATTCAACCGTGCTCGCAAATTCCTATTTGTTTGATTGCATTGAGAAATTGAGATGCAACTCTTTGATATACTTTTCTTAAGATTGAGTCTGACTGTCTAGTTGATTCTCTTAAAAGTATATTGGAGTTAGTCCATACAGATTGCTAAGCGAAATATTGGGTGTGGTTCTTAGACCCCCGCTTTTTCAATTGGTATCAGAGCAGGCAAACACGTTTAAGACCTCATAAATCTGTGTTTGTAGTGATCTGACTCTATGGACAGAAGTGCTATCTCTATAAACGTACCACCAGTCTTCGATGGCTCGAATTACCTATGGTGGAAAATTGTTATGCATACCTTTCTTCAAGCACGTGATTTTCAATCATGGTTTTATGTTTTTAATGGCTATTTTCCTCCGATTATTACAGTAGGCGATGTAACTGTTCCAAAGGATATTGGTGATTATGATGCTGTCGAGATTCTTGCTGCAAAGAAAAATTCTAACGGATTGAATGCAATCATCCATGCCTTTACCCCAGATCTTCAACACCATGTGACTACATGCACTCGGTCTAAAGATGCGCGAGATATCTTAGAAACCGTATTTGAAGGGAATACCTGTGAAAAAGAAGCTAGGCTCCAAAACCTAAATTCTGATTGGGAAAACCTTTGTATGTCAGATGAAGATTCATTTTGATGAGTTTAATCACAAAGTGTCTAAAATTTTTAATGCATATTTTGCATTGGGTAAGACTATTCCTGAAAAGGACATTGTGATGAAAATTCTCAAATCATTGCCATCTAGATACAATTCTAAGAAACATGCCATCGTTGAAGGAAATAACCTTGATGCGATTTCCAGAAATACTCTTGTTGGAAAGTTAAAATTACTTGATCTTGATCAGAACAAATTCAAAACATCTGCGTTCAATGCTGTGACTAACACAAGTGAAGCTTTTAACTTGTATTGGGCTGATGAATGTTGTTCCAATCATGTTGATTTTGATAAATCACTGATTACACAAAAGATCAAGGATATTTTAAAAAGAAGCAAAAGATGTGAGAAACGTCTCTCTTTGGTTAATGCTTCAGATGATTCAATACAAGAAAAATCATCCCATGTTGTCAATATCTTGCATACTTGTGATGTGTGGAATGAACTTTCAGCTCTCGCAGCAGAAACTTCCTCCTATTTGAATTCTGATTCAGAGTTTGAATCTGACACTGAGATTTTTGATTTCTTGGATAAGTGTGAATAAATTCACCAAGAAAATCTCCAACTAAAGGCTATGTTGGAGAAACTTGAATCATCACTTCAGGTGAAAAATCTTGAGATAAACTGTCTTAATGATGAATTCACCAGGACCCTATCTCTGAAATAAAAAGAGATTAATACTCTCATGTGTGACCTGCAAAGGTTGTCTGGAAGTTCTGACAAAATCTCACCAATGTTATTCGGTCAGAAGTCTTTTGGAAACACAAATGGTTTAGGGTTCAAAAGAAATTTTTTGAGCACAATCAACTCTTTTGTTCCAGCCGGTTTTGGAACAATTGATGATGAAGTTTGTAATAAACAGGAGGCAAATAAGCAAGACAATAAATCTTCCTTGATTTTTCGTTTTGTGGAAATGAAAATCATGTTCAAAGTAAGTGTTGAAAATTCAAGAGGAACAACAAAAGTATTGCCAAACTTCAAAATGACATGCAAAGAATGAATCTGGCCTTGGGAAATCAATAGGGTACTCCTGAAGACAAGAAGAAATCTAAAAGAACCAGATTCAGACAAGGTAAGAAGTCCGTTTATACAACAAACCTTGACAAGTCACTATGTGATAAAAGATGTGAGCATTCGGCTCACTCCGTCATTATCTAATGCTAGTGACGTCTGCATCCTCATCTTTAACTCGAGAAAATGAGGATTGCATCAAGGTTGCTTAAGTTTTGTGTAATTATTAATTTCTTTTTTTTGTTAAGAAAATATCTTCTTGTTTAAATAGATAATGGATCATGAACCGTAAAAGACTTGTTCAAAGATTTTCTAGGGTTTGACTATCCATATGTCTATTTATATTCATTTGTGATCAAAATGCCGTTCACTTCTCTTATCTTGAAAGATACAGTTTCATGACTCCTGTAACTAGAGGTACCACAAAAAGGGATGCAGTTGAAGCAGTTAATGTGTATCTTTATGAAGGAATCATTTCCTCAACGAAGAAGAAGGAGAGATCCACAAATGATGAAGAAGGTTCTTCCTCTAACTGCCTCTTGTTTGTTTGTCATTTTGATAATAACTTTAAAGGTACGGTGAAGGATTTCATCAACAAAAGAGATGATCAAATCTCAAATCATTTTATCTTTAGAAAAGATAGCTCACTATGAACGTATGTTGTCTCTAACTAAGAACACTCTGTGTGGACTAAAAAGAGAACTTAGTGAGTTAACTGATATTTTTTAAGATCTGGAGGAATTGAACGATCCCATAATCAATGGGTTTTTCAATAATAAGAAGGAATTCTCAGTAGATGCTCTGAGAAAGCTCTACGATGTCTAGGAAACTTCTTATGAGAATTTATTCTTGTATTTTAAGAAGGATAACTAGGTTTTGGAATAGCCATTATTGTGAGTACACATAGCTATTTCCAACGATTTGCATCTTGCAATGTTTTTAGATTTATTTAAATTCTAAAGTTTATTTGGTAGATGATTTTGCAGTATTAATCTTTATGGTTTTATATATTGGAACTTGTTATGGGATATGTGTGTTTGCATCCGTGAATTATGATTGTCCCATATATGTCAAAAGTTAAGTCTTTCATATGTCATTATCCAAATATTGATAAAAGATTGAATGAACTTTTGACAACAAAAGTTAAGCCTATTATGTCATTATGCAAATATTAATGGAAGATAGGATGAACTTTTGTCTACAAAGATTAAGTCTATTACATGTCTCTATGCAAATATTGATGAAAAATAGAATGAATCTTTGAATATTCCGCAGTATTGGTCTTTCCCTGATCCACATCTTTGTGTAAGTACTGTGTGGCTCCGTAAGTTCTCTTATCTGAACATATCCGATTAAATTAATCATGGGTTCTCTTGTGGTTAATTTAATTGAGTATTTTGGATACAAATTCATGTTTCATGTGATTTGTTATTGTCCAAAGAAATCCTTCTTTTATTGTGAAAGTAAGGTCGCTCTAGTTGTTCTTTCTGGAATGACATTTTATAAGGGAGAGTTCTTATTTAAACTTGTGCTTAATTGCCAAATCTTTATGGGGAGTGCGGCTGTGGAATATAATAGGGGTCATCTTGTATCTTTATAAACTCCTTGATGAATGCATTTAGTTTCGGCTATATAATTGCATCTAAACAAAGTTGATATGTTGTTCTCTTTTGGTTATGAAGTATCTCTATGGAAATTTAATTAGGTTCCCACTAGATTTTGTACCTTTGCCAATTTTTATTGACAAAAAGAGGGAGAATTAATGTGTAGTTCACACTACAAATACATATGGTTTACGAATTATTATGTAAGGGGGAGTGGTTTTCATGTGAGATGAAGTATTGACTAAGGGGGAGTGATACATATCACCATAGTATTGTTGTCAAAGTTGTGATACAATTGGACATTGATGTTGTGTAATAATACGATGACACTATATAACAATGATTGAGAATAACTGTTTTCTCATTGTTATAGCTACGGATCTTCAATAACTATGATGCTGAGTTGAACACATTCAGAATCACTGGAGTACTTGGAAGTGACGAAGATTTCGAGTATTCTTGAAGAACCAATTAAATCAAGCATTTGTATTGAGAGCCACAAAGTTTATTTATTTTGTATTCCATATGTATTGATAGTTTTGGCACTAAAATTGAAAAAGGGGGAGATTGTTAGAGCACTGCTCGGTCGTACTCACAAGCGTTGCTATCTCAAACTTGTTGTCAAGTTTAGTTGCCAAAACTATAAGTCTTGATTTCTAGTTTATTTATAGATAAGCCTCGGATTAGGATAGAAAGTGTAGTTGAGAGTTAGACTTCACGATGTTCATCGAATGAATAAGAAGAACTACTAAGGAAAGCTTGTGGAACTTCATCAACAAAAGGTATATGGAGACTTGAACTCATCTATCACTCAAAAGTCTATCCACTCTATCTCCTATTTGAGACAAAAGTCGTATAGCTATATAGACTTCAATTATACACATTTGATATTTCGAGCTGAGTTTAACTCGCTTACATATTTCTCGAAATATGTGATGGTAATCGTTCGCTTTAACCAAGTTAATCTTATATTCTTGACGAAAGTCAAAAGATGATCATGTGAAAATCGCCTGGTAACATCTTACATGATTTGTGTGAGACAGTCATTTGACGTAGACTCGGAATGTTTCGTATTGATCATTCGATCACTTGAAAATTGCTTTAAAGGAATAGTTTGTGTGAGACAGCTATTGTCGTCTTCCGAGAATGTTTCAATGATTGAAATAAGAGTTTGGAACAATTGGATATAAGCATAGCATGCGTACTTACATATATGTAATCCAAGTCCAGGGACCACTGTATGCATACCCGTATGCGTACTGCTTGGTTTGGTGAAAGTCCGGGAACCTTGTACGCATACCGGTACACGTACTGGCGTGAGGTTCAGGTCCGGGAATTTCTGCTGAGTTTGGAAGGTATGCGTACCGGTTCACGTACTCCCACACTTAGTCTGGCCATTTAGTTATGCGTACGCGTTTGCATACCTGAGTGGATAATGTTCTAAAATCGGTTTGTTCATGAACGAATACATTTATATAATAAGGAATGCAATCTTATAAAAACCGTGGCTATAATGTTCATGACTTTGATTCGAGTGAATCAAAATCGATTTTTCTTCAATTGTGTCTTGTATACTTCTATGAGAATATAAACAATTGAACAACTCTAGAACTAGTTTCATTTGAGTCAATTGAACTAGTTATGGTTAAGATGAATAAGGTTGATATAAAAGTGCTCATATGGATATTCTCGGTTAACTATTGTTGAGCCAACAAAGGTGCACACGTTTAGCTACGGTTACTCATATCTAAATGAAGTCACTTTTCATTTGTGTGTAACAAGCTAAGTTCGATCTAACGGTTGAAAGATATTAGCTTGAGTCTAATCAAGTTTTCATCTAATGGTGAATATTGAATGCTTTGTTACCAAGGTAACTTAGATTACAAACCCTGATTTGAAGACTATGTAAAGGAGAACTCTAGAAACTGGGAAACCTAATCCCCACACCTCCTGTGTGATACGAGTTACGATTAGAGTCGATTCTCCTTTAACCTTAGGTTTTTCACGAAACTCTATAGGTTAACGACTTGCAGACTTCATTGGTATTGTGAAGCCAGACCCAACTCTTTATCTTGTCTCCGATAGGCAAGATAAAAAGTAGTCGCAAACATCTTCGTCTCATCGTTTGTGATTCCACAATATCTTGTTTCGCTACCATACGATTAAGATTATTATGAGGTGATTGATATTTCTAGGCTGTTATTCGGGAATATAAGTCCGATATATCAATTAGTTCCTGTTCACCTTGATTTATCAAAAGACGGAACAAAACTCATAGGTTTATCTGTGGGGAGACAAATTTATGTATTAAAATGACTTTTTTGTGTGAGACAGATTGGTTTATCAAGTCTTAGACTTAGGGTCGTAGCAACTCCTAGTTGTGGGTGAGATCAGATAAGGGAATCAAGTGCGTAGAGTCCTGCTGGGATTCAGAGATGTAAGGAGCACAACTGTACCTTGATCAGTGTAAGAGTTGTTAGGGATCAACTACATTCCAGTCCGAAGTTAACTCGGAGTAGGCTAGTGTCTGTAGTGGCTTAATACAGTGTGGTGTTCAAATCTGGACTAGATCCCGAGGTTTTTCTGCATTTGCGGTTTCCTCGTTAACAAAATTTCTGGTGTCTGTGTTATTTCTCTTCCGCATTATATTTGTTTATATAATTGAAATATCACAGGTTGTGCGTAAGTTCAATCAATTGTGAAGCCAACCTTTGGTTGTTGATTAAATTGATTGACACTTGGATATTGGTTTTTGATACCGTCCAAGTTATTTCGTATATTCAATCGGGCTCGTAAATTCCTATTTTTTTGATTGCGTATTTAATTAAGATATAACTCTTTGATATACTTTTCTTAAGATTGAGTCATACTGTCTAGTTGATCTTAAAAGTATATTGGAATTAGTCCATACAAATTACTAAGCGAAATATTGGGTGTGGTTGTCAGACCCTCGCTTTTTCAGTATGCTTATTTCAACGGCTAGAGTGTAAAAATGTTGTTTATGACAACACAACCTTAATGTGCCTTTTCTTGTAGGGATGGTGGTTCAATATGGTGGGGAATGGACTGCACAACCTACGTATAGTGATGGGTGGTGTATTTCTGATTACAAGGGTGGTGGTATGCTTGTCTTGGATATTAAGAAGGTTTCAGATGAAGTAGATCCTGTTGAGGTGGTTACACGAGCTAGTCAGACTACCACTAAAAATCCTATTGTTACATACATACCTTTAGCTTTTGATCATAGTAGTGGCAGTGAAATGGTTATGATAGAAGTGATGAAAATTGGTATTATAATGATCATCCAATGAATGATGATGTGATTTCCAAAGAAAGTGTGATTGAGTTAATGAGATCTAGGGGTGATCAGTTGAAGAAGAAGCTTGCCAAGGGAGAAAAAAGTCCTCAAAGAAACCTATTGAGTTGGGTCATGGTATCATTTTGGATTTAGAATACACAGAATATAAAGGGGGTTAACATGGCGTCTTAATTCAGTCATCAAGCTTTGGATATTCCAGAAGAATTGCAGAAACATTTCTATAATGAATCTTGCTCTCAAAGAAATTTGGGGAATTTGCGTGGTCTTCAGTGACAGATTTATACAAGTGCCATTTGGATTCTTTCTTTTTGCCTATGAAATTGTGTCTACTAGAATTAGAAAAAGAGGGGGGAAGGAAACAATGTAGCTACTTCTCTTTCAAATTTCTAGTTTCTACCCTGCAAAAAAATACCAGTTACTGCCAAAACTCAGGTATGGATGATCCTACACTCTCTGAAGGAATAAGTAGATTAGTGGTTCTTATGAAAGATAAGATGAAGGAAATAAAAAACTGTTGGAATATCTTAAAAAAGTATCTGAAGTTATTAAGAATGGAGAAACAGTGCAGTTAGTGGATAAAGCTATATCAGAGACCATTAAAACCACAAGAGGTTACAATTTCAGTTGAAAGGTTGTGGGAACTTAAGGTACGTGTTGAGGTTAGAAAAACTGTATGTCTATTTCTCTTAATAGTTCCAGAAGAGTTTGCAAAAACTGTGTTAGCTGTTGGAGCTGTGGACGGAAAAGATGTCACATGAAAAAGAAAAATAGAGTTGCTGGGATTTTCTTGCTTTTCATGAATACTTGGAAAGATATCACATGGAGTTTTGCGAAGAGTGGTGTTTTGGAGGATGATGTCACTCCTATTAGATCAAGTACTTTTGGAGCGGAGTTTAAACCTGCTTCAATCACTACTATTACATTCTCGCCTGATCAAATCAAAAAAATCAAAGCTAAACCTGGCAGGGTAAGTAAATTTTCATCACTTTTTTGGTACAGCAACAAAGTGATTTTCTGTTACTTATTTTACGATTTTCTTCTTCTTCATAGACAATTACTGATGTTGATCGTCTGTGTCATACTTTATAGAACTGGACGACACATGGAAGCATCAAGCAACATTCCGGGAGCACACATACATTGACGTTAGTGTTACTCAGCACCAGAGAGATAACTACTTGCCAAACAGTTCAAGAGATGGCAAAACCATATACTAAAGCTCCATGGCTTTATACATGTTCCAATTCGTGAGCGCAGAGACAGATGATCAATTAGGGTTTAATTTAGAAGCTACAAAAATAATTATAGAAAAGAATAGTTCACTTGATGTTACTCTTCCTGAGAGTTTACCAGAGATAATGAGAAGATTCAGACATCTAATCTATCTAAAGACTTAAAGGCCTAAACAAATAAAGCTCCCACGTTGAAAGGTGAGGAAACCCTCGCTTCATATTGGCCGAAATTGGTCTTTTTTGAGTTTTGTGAAACAAGCGTTTTGGTGAGGACACTTGGCAACGTATGGTTGGTTTAAAAAGAATATGAAAAAGGTTTAAAAAGGAAACCAAATTCAATATTTGGGTGAGGACACTTGGCAACGTATGATTGGTTTAAAAATTACAAACTTAAAAGAAAACCTAACTTACAGTGTTTGGAATTTTATGGAAGTCCGAATTCAATTTGGAAAAAAATGCACATATTTTTTGTGAAAATAAAAGGAAAAAATAAATATCAGGACTCTTTTTCTCCAAATTAATATATAAAAGGGAAAAAAATCCACATATTTTATGCAAAAAAAGGAAAATATAAATAAAATCTGCACATATTCTCTACCTATTTAATGTATTTGTCCCGTCACACCAAATCAAAATTGCATCACCACGGGGCGGGGCGAATTCCCGCGCACAACAAATCAAAAATGCATTACCACGGGGCGGGGCGAAGCCCCGCGCACACCAAGTTAAAAGAAAAAATAAATAAAATTTACACATATTCTCCACCTATTTATTGTATTTGCCCCGCCACACCAAATATAAAATACATCACCACGGGGCGAGGCCGCGATGCGAAACCCCGTGCACACCAAATCAAAAATGCATCGCCACAGGACGGGACGAAGCCCAGTGCACGCCAGATCAAAAATGCATTGCCACGAGGCGGGGCGAAGCCCCACGCACACCAAATCAAAAACATTTCCACGGAGTGGGGAGAAGCATCGCGCACACCGAGATAAAAGAAAAAATAAATAAAATCTGCACATATTCTCCACTTATTTAATGTATTTACCCCGTCACACCAAATCAAAAATAAATCGCCACGGAGCGGGGCGAAGCCAAATAAAAAATGCATCGCCACGGGACTGGACGAACCCAAGCGCACACCAAATCAAAAATGCATTGCCACGGGGCGCTGCGAAACCCCGCACACACCAAATTAAAAAGAAAAATATGCTCGGTGCGTAGCACGGGCACAAATCTAGTTCCATCTAAACTCTGAAAGTTAAAATTAATTAGATTTATACCTTCATGCCACATCTACTGCGAAATGGTACTTGAATGATGCAATGCTTTTGTTTAACATCACAGGTAGTAGCTAGATGTATCCTCCGTGTATCACGAAAGACGAGCATGGTGATTGTGAATACGTTAGGGACCATAGGGCCAGAGAAACAAGTGTCTCCAGTTTAAGGCCTTGACTTCATGATGGCAAATGTTCCTCAGGTATATATATATATATTCCTACCAAAATCACATCTTGTAGCTTGGTTTTGTAAGCATCAATATTTCATTAGTGATTCCATAGGTATGTTACTTGAAGATGATTTAGTCATGGCGATGCTTAACCTAACCCTTTAGGTAGATTGGGTCTGCCAACGGCTTAATCATATGCTTCAAATTAGTGTTTGGTCCAAATCAGGACTTGTACGTAGATGTTTTTGCGCTTCTTGCTAGGATTAACCTGACCATTGAAATAAGAACTGCTTACTGACTCTAGTTTTTGTTCATATGACAAAAGTAATTGCAGAACCATACTATAATTGCTTGAGCTGTATGGGAAAGCTGAGGATTGCTGTGGGAGCAGAAAAAGAGTTGATGAAAAACGCATTTGAGCGAGCTTTTCGAATATGCTATTAATGTACCAAACCTTTTTTTTTTTTTAATCATTTTCTTTCAATATGGACTTCTTTTTCGGTTGTTTAATTTCCCCTGGCTGACTTTTTCTTTTTGCCTTGCAACACTTATGTGACACCGACCACCAATTGAATCATATCAACAACACTGGCACTCCAGATTTCGTATTTTTTCCTGTTCAGATGTGAATTGCATGAAGAAACTTTTCTGGCTGAAGATTGATTTTACCATCTACATAAAATTTAATCTTGGTCGGTTGTTTGGATGATTGAAATAGCTCGCAAGTTTATCAGTTATAACCCCATACATGAAATCACGTGTTTAACCCAGCCAAGGGATTACTAATCTATAATGCACACGAGAGTTTAGTTTGAATTTGCATGCCTTTTAGCCGATTTTGTGCACACTCTTTTAACGGGTATGTGTTCACGATTTCGTTAATTACTTTACTTGACCAATCAAATTAACTTTCTTTATAGGATTGTGAACAAAACTAAATTTGTTACAGTACAACTGCAACACATTTTGATGCCGGCAAAGAGTTTCCGAGCATCAATGATTGACAGGATCTCACAGTCAAAAATCTAATGAAGATCACAATTTGTCCTTGCTCTCTGCAGAAGATATCGATCCTTATGCGTGGTAATGATTTACAAAATGCTAGTAGGTTTTACACTTGGGTTCGCAGAAGGATTGAGTTCATGAAACATAAGAAAGCGATAACTGTAATATTCATGGTTCATAATTGCATTGTCTCAGTTAAATAAAAAACAGGATTCAAGCGAAGAAAATGCCACATACTACCTTTCATATTTCTGTCTCCAACAACATTTATTTGCGCAACAACCGCGTTCACCGCTCAAGCACAAGTGCCACCACCAGGTCCTCCAAAGTGAAGGATTGTGTGTTCATTATCCCAAAGTGAACCATAAGACTCTTCACAATCAACTGTGATTTGAACCCTTTGGTCAGGTTTCCAAATGACATCGTCCTTGTCTTGATATTCAAGATCTGAATAATAGCCAGTGTGTTCAGGTATCCTATCTGGTAGATTACCACTACCCATTTCTGGTATCCCATCTTTTCCAGACTTTACATGACCACCCCAGTAGATATACTCAGCTCCTAAATTAAATCGCTGAAATAATTCTTTTGGCCAATAACCAATTTTAATCTTATCTTCGAGTATCAACCACCAGTGCTCTGTTTCACGATCCTGCAGTGTAAATTAGTTAATATACTTGGTAGTTTGGGTTTTCATCAAACTAGACAAACGTTACGCACCATGATAATATTCGTGTGAATACCATACGTTGGTCCTCCAAGAACTGATGTTTTCTCGATGTACATATCAGGAGTTACTTGTGGGTCGACTTGCACAAATCCAGGGCAACGAGTATTATAACAACCTGTCGTTTTGCCACCGTCACTCTAATGCAAAAGCAAAAAAGAACCATGTTCATAAATCTTCAAGTAAAAAACTGACCATAAAAATGAATATGAAGTTTACCATCAAAAACTTACGGTCCAATATGCAAACATTGAAGTCAGATTGTAGCCGTACAATTGTGGATTTACCTGATGAATGTAACATATATTACAAAGTCAACTCATGATAAGTAGCAAAATACTGTCAGAGATAATACTCCCACATAGATTACTATCTAAACATGAATACTCAATCGATACAAGTACGAGGGCCACTCCGCCTATTGCAAACTATACATGAAATAAGATGTATTTTACCGTGTTGTACAGTGCTTTAGGTATGTTATGACGTGTCTTCTTAGAATGTCATGATGTGCTGTGTTGTGTGCTTATCCGAGTCGTGTGTTGTGTCGATGTTCAGATCACGTATACATTAAGCTAGATTAATCTACGCCAGATCACGTATTGTGCTCGAAATTTGGTGTGGTATGTTATACCTTAAACGCGCTGGCTAGACACATTTTACACCTCTACACATGGGAATGTTGAGTCCAAACAGTCATGTGACACCCAATATCCCTATTTGAGTGTCAGACTCGGTGGAGCTTTTTTTAAATGTTCAGAATTTATGAAAGGATTACATTTTATTAGGTGTGGGGTCTAGATGATGGTAATCTTCAAAGTTGTTATTTAATACTAAACCAGAGAGATAATGCTTACCGTCCATCCGAATCTGATTTCATTAATCTGTTCTTCAGGGCCTGCTCTAAGTGCAGTTTCAGCTCCACTAAATTGGTCGGGGTTTACATTGGGATGCCATATATTTGCAACTCCACTGGCTCCAAAAAACCTTTCACCTTCTATTTGAAGAGAAATACCGGCTCTCTGAAAATCAACAATATTCGCAAAACAGAAAAGTAGTCACTAAAAAGAATTACAGTATGGAAGAATTCATCACTAGTAAGTTAAGGAGACAACTAAAGTTAGATTACTTACATATTCATCACCAGGCGCATTGGATGTAGAAGAAAGATATTTGGCTCTACTCAGATCTTCTTTAGTTGTCCGACGGATAGGAACCGTTCCTTTTGGGCACTCTTCGATTTGACTCATCATTAATGTTGTATGTAGTCTTGGTGATGCAGTTTCATCTTTCTTCTAAAAGTAACACTCGACCATCAGACCATGTCAATAAATCCCGATCACACGATATTACGAAAATTGATTTGTCTTGTGACAAAATCACGTGTTAAAGTTCCCAATATATATTCGATTTAAAATCTAAATTTGTACTTTGAATTAATTTGTTTAACCATCTGGACAGATTTAGTCTTGTTATCAAGTGTCTATGACCGCAAAACTACTTACATAAGGAGGGAGTAAAATAGAAAAATTACCGGGATCTCATGATTTTTAAGTAAAGGATGATCAAACGCAGGTTGCTTGTAGAATTCAATGCAATCATAGATAGCGCCCCGTCGCGTCTATTACAATAAAAAACAACACAGTACAACATTAACGATGTAAAATTCCAGGATTTTCTCCCGGGCTATATAGCATTTCGAATCAGAATAGGTATTTGTCCATGGATTTCCCCACAGAAACAACTAGGTTGAATAAGAATTATGAAAAGAAAAATGATATTGCAGATCTAATATATACTTACATGCATTGTTTTGATGGGAGGTTTGTTTAGAATGTTGAGCTGTCTTTCAAACTCCAAATCCTCTTCCCATGATAATCTACTAGTAATAGCCCTTCCTCCTTCCACCAGTATTATTGCATGATATGCAAGAAACAATCCCACTGCAAGTGGTAGAAAGCTACTCATCCTTGGACCAGGTAATGGAGCCATCAATATTACTGAAATAGTTTTGATCAGAATAGCAGTATCGTGTAGAAAAAGAAATTGTTGTTGGATGAACTGATTTACATAGCCCGACTTGGTTTATACTTGGAAACATAATAAAGTTTCGATATTCATTGGTATGAAGATTTTGATACTCTTCCGTATTAAGATAGGCATTTATGAGAATCTTATCAATTTCCATATTATGTGGGTGCTCTCTATTTTATTACCATATGATGCGGTTAAATTCCATAGCAATTATTGTAGTTTCCTTTGTACACGAGTATCATGAGTCTAAATTAAGAAACAAATCTGATCGTATCCATATATTACTTCTTTTTAGCTAATTGATGATGATGATGATTCCGTTTTAAGATCTTATGCCAAATTTAGGCGATAAGAATATAATATTTTCAAACAAATTATTTCTAGGATTTTTCTTAAGTTTTTGCGGAAGTATCTTTCCGTATAATAAGAGACCCCAAATCGCCACATGTCCATGCCATAATCACTCTTGCATTTGGTGAAGCCATGTCAGCATTAATTTTCCAAGTTATGACAATCTCATTGGCTACTCCAGCAGGCGCAAATCCAGTTTTTAGCCTGGGATTATTCTGCTTGGGTACACACCTATGCATTGTACTTGGAAGAGAGGATTGAATGTTTCCGTGTGTTGAAGTATGACGTCGAAACTGATCCTCCGGTAAGTTATCTATACAATATAGTCTCTAGTCCAATACTTCTCTGCTGTCATTGTACCTTTTCTGTTTTTAAGTTGTAAAAATTATTGCTAATAATTAGAATTGGCATACCTTATAACTGTTCAGCAATATCCCAAATTAGTTAGCCTTCTGTTTGATTTCCCTGGAGGGCCTCTGGTACCGATTAGTTAAGAATGGGCTTGTAATATTTTGGTTTAAGCAAATGCTGACTGCGTCACTGTGGTCACTAGAAGTATATGTAACTTTTGGTTGCTGTCTGCAGAGAACTAGGGATTTGGATACAAACGATTTGCTTGAGCATTTGCCAGCTTTACAACAGCTCCTTTTTCGAGTTCTTGGTTGCCAGATAAACCTTTTTCCATCTTGTTTTCTGTTGTGAGGACATATACAGCGTAACTGAGTTAGTATTCTTAGTTAGTGGTTCCTACCAGACTAAATACTTATACATTTGATCCTTCGTTGCTGACACTTGATCTTCTTATAGACACAAGGAGCAGCAGTTTACAAGTGTCACAGTTATTACTCCTCAATGGATGAGGAGACACTAGGGTTTCAATACCTCCTTGTTGCCTTAACATAACAGCATAGGGTGTTAATGATGTGAAATCTCGTTAAGTAGAAGTGTTTGTGAAATGGCAAGTGAATAATGATATTTCTTCATTATCAGGTCCTACACTTGTTGGAACCCTCCCTTATGCTGGTTTGGAGTTTCACATATATGAGGCACTCAAGAGACTGGTCCGTGAAGAGCACCAGAATTCTTTATGTAGCGTCTATCTTTTGGGGCTTTAGCTAGGTTGTCAAGATACCAGTCACTAGAGATAATGAGATAATGAGAAGATTCAGACATTCCATCTATACTCTGAAAGTAAAAGTTAATTAGATTTATACCTTCATGCCACATCTACTGCGAAATGGTACTTGAATGATGCAATGCTTTTGTATAACATTGTAGGTAGTAGCTATATGTATCCTCCGTGTATCACGAAAGACGAGCATTGTGATTTTGACTATGTTAGGGACCATAGGGCCAGCGACACAAGTGTATCCAGTTTAAGGTCTTTACTTCATGATGGCAAATGTTCCTCAGGTATATATATATATATATTCCTACCAAAATCACATCTTGTAACTTGGTTTTGTAAGCATCAATATTTCATTAGGGATTCCATAGGTATGTTACTTGAAGATGCTTTAGTCGTGGAGATGCCTAACCTAACCCTTTAGGTGGATTGGGTCTGCCAACAGCTTAATCATATGCTTCAAATTAGTGTTTGGTCCAAATCAGGACTTGTACGTCGATGTTTTTTTGCACGTCCTGCTAGGATTAACCTGACCATTGAAATAAAAACTTCTTACTGACTCTGGTTTTTGTTCATATGACAAAAGTATTCGCAGAACCATACTATAATTGCTTGAGCTGTATGGGAAAGCTAAGGATTGCTGTGGGAGCAGAAAAAGATTTGATGGACAACGCATTTGAGCGGCTTTTCGAAGATGCTATTAATGTACCAAACAGTGGCGGAGCTTGAAATTGTCTATAGGGTGGGATTGAGACTTTTCTTAGGCCTCTCTTAAGAATAAAATTCATACACCTACTATGGCCCAACTCCAAAAAGACTATGAAAAAAAATGGCTTTTTCTCTTGTTGGGTCTGGCTTAAACTAGCCCTAGTCACAAGGTAGTTCCTCTCTGGTACCAAACCTCCTCTTAGTTTTTTTTTTTTTTTATCATTTTCTTTCGATATGGATTTCTTTTTCTATTGAAAATTTCCCTGGATGACTTTTTTATTTTTCCCATGCAACACTTATATGACACCAAGTACCAATTGAATCATATCAACAACACTTATGGCACTCCAGATTTCGTTTTTTTTTTTCAGTTCAGATGTGAGTTGCATGAAGAAACTTTTCTGGCTGAAGATTGATTTTACCATCTACATAAAATTAATCTTGGTTGGTTGTTTGGATGATTGAAATAGCTCGCAAGTTTATCAGTTATGAGAACAAAATGAAACTTGTGCATGATTAGAATATTTTAAGAAAGTCATTTTCTTCGGGTTAAAATGTTTTTCTGTATGATACTCATTTGCATCTATTCCCCGGGAAATTATGTTCTTGGTGGACTGGTCCTTTTGTGGTACGTTTTATTATTGATGAAAGCTAAGTACATTGTTAGCCATACACACATTAGGCTCAAGGGAAGAGCCAAGATTACATTGTAGAAGCCTAGAAGTGGGGGTGTGTGTGTGTTAGTCAGTGTCGGAGGACAAAACCATGAGGACCACAATAAATAGGCACGGCTATGAAAGCGACAGAACAAAAATTGTGTGTTGGCTAGGAAACTACTGCTCGTCGTATATGCCTTTGAGAATGTCTGTTGTACGATACGAAACAACATGTATAGTTACTTATTGTCACACCTATAAATGTCCCTGAAATTTTTTTGCGCAACTGTAGCCCGACAATACAGTGGTTCAGTGATCTCTCATCACCCACTCGTATTTCAACCTTATAAGTTTGCACCTATGCAAACAGCCAACTCTACCTTGAGTATGCAACAGAAGACTTACTTAGATTTTCTCTTCACCAGCAATGTAGCCCATACTACAAAGGGGTTAGTGCCATGATTATGCTTCACAGAATTTAGGGAGTATTATCAAATCAACAGAATACCAAGACCAACATATAAGCCAACAAACTCTCTTTTATTAGCTTAAGGGGAAGATACAAAACTCGTCCAACCAATGGACTTACAAGCTTATTCTCTAAGCCTAACACAGAATTTACTCTCTACTGCAAAGTGGTTCCTCAACACTTGAACTATTGAACAACTCTCATCTACAAGGGTTCTCTGGCTATTTATAATGCCAAGAACCAGGGCCAATATGTATGCAACTCTCTTGCACGCCCTATGAACAGCCATCTGTCCATAGGCAGTTTCCTAACCGCCACAGTTCACTTTTTAACTGCTAACTTTAGTGCTGGCTTGCACAATGGCGCCACATTTGTCCCATAGGTTAGGCTATGCCAAACTTGGTTATAAAGCCACTTTATAACCGTCTCTAACTTGCTCTTTCACTTTGGCATGCGTGTGATGCACACACACACTCGCAACTGACAGGTCGAAATCAAATCCGACAATCATTATGCGTCACTGAACTTTGGCCCGTGCCAATGTTCGACAATGATTGTGCTTTACTCAACTTTGGCCTCTGCCAAGTCTTCGGGAATGGTTGCGCTTCATTCACTTGCACTTCTGTCAACTATCTGACAATGGTTGTGCTTCATTCATTCAGATCATGCACTTAGCTTATTTGGATGCCAACACCCAAATATCAGGCGAACTGAGTCTTGACTTGTTTACTTCAACTTTATACTTCATATGCATCACTTGCATTCTTTTTGCCGAGCAATAATCACCAATGACGCATTTGGAAATACCATTGTTGCATATGCATTGTTCAAGCCTTGGCCAAAGCCTGAAACGATGCCAAAGTCATTCCATAACTTTGCATTTCTTCCTTTATTCAACTCTGAATAAGGATATGCAACACTATCGCGTCGTATTGCATGTGCTAAGTAGCCTTTCTTGTCTCAGCCATGTTGGCGCTACATCGTCGGACTATGCAGCTCCATCTGCCAGGATACAACTTCATTATAGCGCAATGATTGTGTGCCACTGTTTGGACCGGTCATAGACCTCCCCCACCCAATCTGTTCAACGTCCTTGTTGAACGCAACAAAGTATACTCAATATACTTGTTCTTCGGCCTTGTAAGCTTCTGAGACACTATTGGAATTCAACAAACTTGTTTGGCCATCATTCTTGCCAACCCTTTCTGCCTAGTAACTTATGCCATCACTTAGATTATGTGCTTTGCCATTAAGCCTACGAATTCCAGCTTCACTGTTGCATCGTCGACTATGCTTCAATTCCACTTCACTCATATCTTAACACCCAAATGCTATTGTAATCTGTTGTTATGCTCTTTTCAGAACTTTTCTGAAATTTCAGCAGTATTCGCTAGCTTCTCCTTAAGCCAACTTTCCACATCCGAGTACATCCGCATCACAAATCTTTTCTCCAGCCATTCCGTGCTTAAGTGTACACACAAAACAGCCAACATATCACCCTGATATGCATAACTTAACTTACTTTCCTTCAATTCCGACTGACATTGCACTCTTGCAATTCAACATGACTTACAGTAGACTAAGTGTTCTTCATTCACTTTGCAACACTCTTGTGCAAATTCGACGGAAATGCATGACATTAGCCATGACTTAGGATACCCGGGACATCCCACCGTCTCTTTAGACCAGGCTCCTCTTCACGCGCTTTTGAAACTAACAAGGCCTCACTTGTTCTTTCAAACTGCTACGCTTTAATGTAGTAGAAAAACAACATCATGTTATTCCTAACTATGAGTTACTCTTAACTCATATGCTTGATGGACTTACATCTTTATTCTTGTTGCGTTACTTCATGCTATCGCTGCCAAATACTGTCGCATTTCTACGTAACTTTCCCAACAGCAAACTCGCATATGCCACTAACTTTAATTCTTCTTGCTTGGCGTTGCTTTCAGCGTTTCTTATTGTATACTTTGGCTAAGTATACTTATAGTGCTTCCCCAATGAACTAGCTTTACATTAAGCAAAAAGAGACAAGATTTTTGCTTAAACACCACCTTCATTCATTACACTAACCTTACATAAGAAACATAGGGACTCCTTCCCATTTACACCATTGGCCAACCCACGGCCTTACTGAAAGCAAACTAAAAACCAAAGCAAATACACCAACAAACAGTGTGCTATCTTCTAAGACCATAAGATCAGCAACACCCAACTTAAACTTCAAACAGAAACAGCTAACAGAACATGCCAAAGACTCCATACTTCAGCAACCTTGCAGGTTTATGCACTTGCAATCAACAATGCAATGCCCCTGCCTCATACACGCGCCAATCACGGTGAACAAGGGATGCTAAGATCCATAGGATATCCAAATTCCGCATGAATCTCATCTAAGCTTTCTTCGAACGAGCTGATAGGAGCAAACTAACTTTCCTTTCCTTTGTCACACTTCATGTCAACCGTACTAACTTTCCTTACACCTTTCACGAAACAAGGTGCACTTGGACTTTGTATGAAAATCCCGCCAAGGTGAGGCATCACTGTCGTCTCTGCTTGCTTGAAAAAGTTGTTACCAAGGATCATCTCAAAGTCATTGAGATGCATCGCCATTACACTTACTTGTCCACGCCATTTTCCCACTTCAACATTTGCCACATCCATCCCCTTGATTGGCTTAGCTATATCATTCACTATCTTCATGCAGTGATCATCCTGATATACTTTCAAACCCAAGTACTCTGCCATCGACAAGCTCATAACAGTGTGCGAAGTACCTGTATCTGCCATGCCTCAAAGTCGATGATTGTGAATGCCAACTTTCACATAAACCAGGCCAGCGCCACTCAGCCCATGTTGTGTTTCTTCCTTTTGTGCTACTATGTTGCATAATTGAATAGGATTAACATGCTCTACTTCATCAGTTTCTTCTTTCTCGCCACTGCCCTCAGTGACTATTGCGGACAATTTTTCTCTCTTAGGATAATCACGTGCAAGGTGAGGACCCTTGTATAGGAAACAACCACCTGCTCTGTTCTTCACGGCCTGACTATCATCTTTTTGATAATTCTTTTCCTTAGCCTCATAACTTTTCCTACTACCATCATCCTTCTTCTTATGGCCTTTCTTATCCTTGCCCTTCCTATTAACATCAGTTGAGGTATTGACTGACCTATAATCAGCAAGGCTATCCATGATTTCAATGGCCGAAGGTAGGTCTTTGGAACCCTTCCTTCTTACTTCGGCCTGAGCCCATGGTTGCAAACTAGAAGTGAAATTAAACAACTTATCTTCCTCATACATGTTGCGAATATCTAGCATCAAAGACGAAAAATCTTTCACGTATTCCCGTGGCATACCGGTATGCCGTAGCTTACGCAAGTTCTCTCTGGATAACCAAGCCGCATTGCTTGGTAAGAATTGACCCTTCAATTCTTTTTTCATGACATCCCATGTCACGATGCCTGGACGACCAGCAGTAAGGTCATCATCAGTTCTAGTTCTCCACCACAACTTCGCATCACCTTCCAGGTACATGCTAACGAGAGTAACCTTTTGTTCTCCCGGGGTTCTGGCGTCCTTGAAGTATTGGTCCATGTCCCACATAAAATTCTCCAATGCCTTTGCATCTCTTGCGCCAGAAAATGCTTTAGGTTCTGGGACTTTAATCTTCGTAAAGTCACTGTCATTACCACCCGTAGTAGCTTGATCCAACCAAATTGTACTCACCATTCTACTTAAGAGGCCTAACTCATCAGTTAGCTCTTTCAAGGCACCTGTGAACATGGTCCTAACAGCATTGATTTGGCCTTCCAAGTCGTCATGCTTCTTAGTTGCAGTCTGGCTTGCAACAAACATGTCAGCAGCATGCTTGTACAACGCTTGGATGTGAGCCATTATCGTATCATAATTAGCATCATTAGGATAGCCCACCTCATCACCAATCCTTTCTTCCAAGTCCGCTACCCTATCAGTTAAGGCATTCATCGAACTCTTCTTACAAGCTGTTACGATCTAACAATTTCAGCAACTAAACTCGAGCAAAACAGAGAAAATCTTCCAAAACAAAGCCAAAACAAAGCCAAAACAGAGCAACCTGGCTCTGATTATCGAACTGCCACACCTGCAAATGTCCCTGTCAATTTTTTGCGCAACTGTAACCCGGAAATTCAGTGGTTCAGTGATCTCTTATCACCCACTCGTATTTCATCCTTATAAGTTTGCACTTATGCAAACAACCAACTCTACCTTGAGTATGCAATAAAAGACTTACTTAGATTTTCCCTTCACCAGCAATGTAACCCATACTAAAAAGGGTTAGTTCCATGATTATGATTCACAGAATTTAGGGAGTATTATCAAATCAACAGAATACCAAGACCAACATATAAGCCAACAAACTCTCTTTTATTAGCTTAAGGGGAAGATACAAAACTCGTCCAACCAATGGACTTACAAGCTTATTCTCTAAGCCTAACATAGAATTTACTCTTATATGTTCCTCAACACTTGAACTATTGAACAACTCTTATATGCAAGGGTTCTCTGTATATTTATAATGCCAAGAACCAGGTCCAATCCGTATGCAACTCTCTTGCACGCCCTATGAACAACCATCTGTCCATAGGCAGTTTCCTAACCGACACAGTTCACTTTTTAACTACTAACTTCAATGTTGGCTTGCACAATGGCGCCACACTTGTCCCAGACGGTTAGGCTATGCCAAACTCGGTTATAAATCCACTTTGTAACCGTCTCTAACTTGCTCTTTCACTTTGGATTTGAGAGTCGTATCTTGCTTCAGTTTCTGCAAGTCTTTCTTTCAACACAAAGAGATTCCGAAGAAGATTATCACATTCGGACCTGTTTAAATGTACATCTTCTTCTCAATCTTTAACGGTAGATTGTAAGAGTCTGTAGCCATAATCATAACCTTTAAAGAGTTTTATTAGTTTTCTGTTTTCTTGACAGAGAGGTGCCAGATATTCAGCCAAACAAGTTGTTGACTTTTTTCTTTTTAATACATGCTCAAAGAGCTTGATATACCAAGAGACTTCCTCATCAATACTTTGTCCTCCTTCTGAATCACTTTCATCTGAAAGATCATCCAACTGTTCATCTAGACATTTTTCCCAGTTGAATGCAGATTCAGTCAAAGAAGAAGATAAGGGAGATGTTTCAAGATTTTGAACCAAATCAGAGTAAATCTGATCTGGTGATGCGTTAACAGAGATAGCACTGCCGTACATAGAGTCAGATTGCTACAAACACAGACTTATGAGGTCTTAAACGTGTTTGCCTGCTCTGATACCAATTGAAAAAGTGGGGGTCTAATAACCTCACCCTATATTTCGCTTAGCAATCTATATGGACTAACTCCAATATACTTTCAAGAGAATCAACCAGACAGTTAGACTCAATCTTAAGAAAAGTATATCAAAGAGTTATATCTCAATTTCTCAATTCAATCTGCAATCAAACAAATAAGGATTTACGAGCCTGATTGAATATAAGAGAAATAACTTGAATGGTACCAAAGACCAATGTTCAAGGATCAATCAATTTCAATCAACAACCAAAGGTTGGATTTACCAATTGATCGATTCAAACGCACAACCTGTGATATTTCAATTATATAACAAAATATAATGCAGAAAAGAAATAACACAGACACCATAAGTTTCGTTAACGAGGAAACCGCAAATGTAGAAAACCCCCGGGACCTAGTCCAGATTTGAACACCATACTGTATTAAGGCACTAAAAACACTAGCCTACTACAAAGCTAACTTCGGTCTGGAATGTAGTTGAGCCCTAATCAATCTCACGCTGATCAAGGTACAGTCACGTTCATTACGCCTCTTGAACCACGCCGGATTCTGCGCACTTGATTCCCTTAGCTGATCTCACCCACAACTAAGAGTTGCTACAACCCAAAGTCGAAGACTTGATAGACAAATATGTATCACACAGAAAAGTCTATTGAATAGATAAATCTGTCTCCCACAGATATACCTACGAGTTTTTGTTCTGTCTTTTGATAAATCAAGGTGAACAGGAACCAATTGATAACCCATACTTATATTCCCGAAGAACAGCCTAGTATTATCAATTACCTCACAAAAATCTTAATCGATTAACGAAACAAGATATTGTGGAATCACAAACGATGAGACGAAGGTGTTTGTGACTACTTTTCAATCTTGCCTATCGGAGATATAAATCTCAAGCCAATCTTACGATTGTACTCAATCACGATAGAAAACAGCAAGATCAGATCACACAACTACATAGAAAATAGTTGGGTTTGGCTTCACAATCCCAATGAAGTCTTTAAGTCGTTAACCTACAGGGTTTCGTGAGAAACCTAAGGTTAAAGGAGAATCGACTCTAGCTTACACAACTAGTATCACACAGGAGGTGTGGGGATTAGGTTTCCCAGTTGCTAGAGTTCTCCTTTATATAGATTTCAAATCAGGGTTTGCAATCTAAGTTACCTTGGTAACAAAGCATTTAATATTCACCGTTAGATTAAAGCTAATATCTTTCAACCGTTAGATCGAACTTATCTTGTTATACACAAATGAAATATATCTTCATTTAGGTTTGAGTAACCATACCTAAACGTGCGCACTTAGTCGGTTCAACAATAGTTAACCAATGGTTAGCCATATGAGCACTTTCATATCAACCTTATTCATTTTTACCATAACTAGTTCAAATGACTCAAATGAACTAGTTAGAGAGTTCTTCAATTGCTTAGATCTCATAGAAGTATACAAGACACAATCGAAGCAAAATCGATTTCTATTCACTCGAATCAATTCATGAACATTATAGCCACGGTTTGCAAAGATTGCATTCCTTATTATATAAATGTTTTAGTTCATGAACAAACCGATTTTAGAAAGTAACCTGCTTAAGTATGCAGACGGGTACGCATACTTAAGTATCCGGATTGAGTTTGTTTCTTCCGCCAGTATGCATACGAGTATGCATACTTACCCGGATTTCCAATAACCGCCAGTACGCGTACGGGTACGCATACTTTAGGTTCCCTGTTTTGGACTTTTACACAAATGTGAGAACACACTATGTTTATATCCAAACATGGTTACTAGTTCTAAACTCTCATTTCAATCATTGAAACTTTCTTAGCGGATGTTAAAATTGTTGTTATTCACAAACTATTAGCATCAAAGTGATTTTCAAGTTATTGAAATAATCAATATGAATTTCGTTACGAGTAAAGATGAACTTGGCTAAAGCGAAAGCTTACCAACACATATTTCGAGAAATAAATAAGCGACATAAACTCAGCTCGAAATAGCAAATGTGTATAATTGAAGTCTATATAGCAATACGACTTTTGTCTCAAATAAGAGATAGAGTAGATAGACTTTTAAGTGATAGATAAGTTCAAGTCTCCCCATACCTTTTTGTTGATGAAGTTCCACAAGTTCCCTTGTGTAGTTCTTCGTCTTCATTCGATGAACGTCGTGGAGTCTAAAGTTCAGCTACACTTACTATCCTAATCCAAGACTTAGCTATAAGTAGACTAGAAATCAAGACTTATAGTTTTGGAAACTAAACTTGACAAACAAGCTTGAGATAGCAACGCTTTCGAGTTCGACCGAGCAATGCTCTAACAGTAAGTAGCTTCATATTACCGTTGCAACATGGATCTGTGCATGGTAGAAGGTTGATTTTAGAAACTTCATCTTCATACAGAGTTAGGCGCTCATCTATCCAATAGAAAAACCCATAGCAGGTGCATTTTGAAGCATACGGTTGATGTACATCTTCTACTGCAGCTTTCATAAGAAATAAGTACCCCTTACAACCATCAATGGTACATTTGCTTCCTTCAAAGGGACAATCATTTGCAAAATGACCACTTAGTGTACAAAGACTACAAGTATTTGGTTGTGTTTCACTTGAACCTTCCATTCATTATGCATTGTTGAAGATGAAGTTGAAAGTGCTTTTATAATAACAACACAATTACTGTCTTGATTTTGAAAATTCTAGCTGTTGAGTGTTCAATGGATTGTATTTTGCACTTAAAGTAATATTTTTATATTACTAACATGTAATAGTAAGTCGGGAAGGTCTAGCATTTAAAAACATGCCGACTACCTATCCCTGACATTGTAAAAGAGAGAGCCTGGAACCGTCAGCAAGGTCGAGCATTTCAAACCATGCCGACCTACTACAGCTTTAATATTTTTTAAATATGCAGAAGAAAGACTAAGTTTCTAAAGCAAATGAAACTGAAAATTAACATAAGTTTAAGAGTTACTGACAAGTCTAAAACCACAATCTCAGAGTTCAAAACATAATATTAGAAACATAATAACACAAACATATCAAACAAAGTTTCATGGATCCTTCTCATTGTTGTTATCTTCCTCCACATCACTATCTTTTTCACCATCACCAGCTTTTTCACCAGATTTTTCACCATCACTAGCTTTTTCACCAGCATCAGCTTTTGTTTTTCCCTTTATTGGACATATGTAGTCACCAGCCTCATTGTAATAGGGGGTTCACTCCAAAAAAGTCAGATGCCTTGAGAAAAGTTCTTGGATCAAATTCCTCTTCTTCTTATTCCTCTAATGATGTGCATTCAACATAGTTGAGGGGATTGCTAGGACTGTTCATAAACCTTAGAAATTCTTCAGGATCTTTCTTACCCATCATAAGTAACTTTCTTACAGGGCACTTCTCTTCAGTTTCATCACAAGGATCTTTTAAAGAAGGATAAATCTTGTCAATCCATTCTAATAGCTCTGCTGCACTGTTAAGACAAGGGAAATCTTCTATGTTTTCCTATGGGAACCTAAACAATACAAATTAAAGATATGGAAATTTTACACATTGAAACATGGTTCTGGTCACCTAGTCGCCATGGTCGAATATCTAGAAAAATGCCGACTAATACTTAGTCGGCACAGTTGTATTCATCTATAATGCCGACTAATATAAAGGCGGCAGGGTCCTATTCATATAAGATACCGACTATTAACAAAATTGAACTCATAAAAATCAAGTTTCTGTGACATAAAGTCATGACGGTACAAGTATAAGAAAATGACGACTAAAGAAAAGTCGGCAGGGTCCTATTCATATAAGATGCTAACTATTAACAAAATTGAACTCAGGAAAATCAAGTTTTTGTGACATAAAGTCGTGACAGTACAAATCTAAGAAGATGACGACTAAAGAAAAGTCGGCATGGTTGGTTATTGATAACCCTGCCGGCCCTGGTTAAAGTTTCACAGTCACCATGAAAATTATGAAAAGTCGGCATGTTATTCATGTTACGACCCTGCCGACTACCACTTACATCCTAAGGCCGACATCTAATTTTTAAAAAAACCTGCCGACTAAAGACCCTGAAAATCATCATTTTCGATTTCTAACCTAATATAACAATCAAAACACACATCACAATAATGGGGTTGAGTTTAGACATCACTTACAGTCTTCTTTTCGCCGGTAAGGGTTCTTTTCAACATACTCAAGGATTGGATATTTGGGTTCAGGGATTTCACCGGTTCCAACTTTTCCCTTACCTGTTTCCTCTGATTTGGATTTTTTGATATTACCTGTTGAATCTGTATTGCTGCTTGATCGTTTAGAATCAACCGTTTTTGTGAAAAATCAAAGTTAAAATTTTTGGTTGATGGAAGAAATGGAAGAAGATGAAGGGGAAGAGCAGAGAGATTAGAGAAGAGAGATTAGGGAAGATTAAGAGTTTTTAAGTTTTAAATTCTAGAAATTAGTTTTTAAGTTTAATTAGAGAAAAGGGTATTAAAGTAAACTCACCCATTTTAACCACCCCTTAGCAAGGGCACTAGGTCCATTTAAATTTGAGCATACCCCAATTAATCTGGGTATACCCCTATCTCGCCAGGGAATACAGTTCAACCTTCTTAGTTTTTTTTTTTTTTTTTTTTTTTTTTTTTTTTTTTTGATCGGTGTCCCTTCTTAGTTATAGAGGTATAATTTATCAAGATCTTAATGTTCAAGGAAGAGCAAGATCGTTGATCACTTTTAGCTGGATGATCCGCTAGTGTGTTAAAATGCAGTTTGATAGTTGGAGTTTATGTATTCTTTCTAAGAATTCTTGACTAGCTAAGACTATCCCATAAAAATCTACAATATTTGGATTTAGTTGTGGATTTTAATATTTTATGGAGTAGTCCTAGATGGTCCAGATTTGTTTCAAAGAATATAAAATTATGGGTAAGATAAATAAAAATAACCCCGATTATATCATGCTTTATATGGATTTTGGTACCCTCCCTAATTATCTGGTATCCCATTAATAATTATGCACTTTTCGTTTCCCCAACGTATATCAGCAATCTTTTACTAGGTAGATTGCACTTATCTCAAAAGAAAATTTGATTTGTTAGCTGTAATATGTTTCTTTTTAACTTGTTCTTCATGTCCTATATTTTTTTTTTCAAATCAAAACTCACAAGAGCATTTTATTTGATCTAGTGATACTATATATTGTAATAAGATTAGTAGGGAAAAAAACTTTGCTTACCTACTGTTGAAGCTGGCCTAAATATTAGTTAGTTTTTGGTGAGTTTAAATAATGCTGCTGTGATGAAAACAACTTGGCAAACCACATAGGAAAACAAAGTTTTTTAAGGAGTTAGTCACGCATTGACAAGGATTGTCAAACTCGGTGTTGGATGTTCAACCAACTATACCCGGACATAGCATGGAAATGGTACAGGTCGTGAAAGCGTTGCAGTCAACCAAGATTTGCGTCTATTTCTTTGTCCCACCACCAAAGACTTGTTGTTTTTTTTCTTTCATTTCGATTATTTTTCCGCTGGATCATTTTGACTCGATGGAAAAAAAAAAAAAAAAAAAAAAAGCTTACTCTAATTGCTTTCATTATGATTATATTGTGAATCACCTGACCTGATTATTGTTTTGTGTGAAGAATGGATACAACAAGAAACAATACATGGTTTTTTCTTTGTGTTCTAGTTTTTGGTTTCCTACCCGATCATCGAATAACAGTAGCTGTAGATACAATATCTGTAGGTGATTCACTTACCGGAAATGAAACAATCATATCAAAAGGTGATAGATTTGAAATGGGTTTCTTCAAACCAGGTAAGTCTGTGAATTACTATATAGGTATTTGGTACAAAAAAGTGTCAGTTCAAACTGTTGTTTGGGTTGCTAACAGAGATGCACCTATTTCTGATCCATCTTCTACAAAGCTGACACTTTTTGTAGATGGGAACTTAGTTTTAGTACATAATTCAAGTAAAACACCAATTTGATCTACTAATTTAGCTTCGAATAGTCTGAATACAACTCAAGTAGTTCTCGGCGATGACGGAAATCTGGTTTTAAGAGATGGGTCTAATCCAAATGTCGTGTACTGGCAGAGTTTTGATTTTCCGACTGATACTTGGTTACCTGGTGGAAAATTTGGGTTTAACAATAAAACTAACCAAAGTCAGAAACTTGTTTCATGGAGGAGTGAAGAAGATCCGGCCATGGGATTTTACAAATTAGTGTCAGATTCAGGAACAACTCCAAACTATTCTGGAATAATGGGGAGTGGGACGAAGAATCAAATACTTTTCTTTTAGTTCCTGAAATGAGATTGAATTACAATGTTAATTATACTTACATTTCAAATGTAAATGAGAGTTATTTTACTTATTCGCTATACAACAATTCGATCATGTCTAGATTTGTTGTTGATGTTTCCGGCCAAATCAAGCAGTTAATATGGTCGGAAAGAACGAAAAAGTGGAATTTGGACTGGGTACAGCCGGAACAGTCATGTCGTGTTTATGGTATTTGTGGACCTTTTGGCAGTTGTAACCAGGATAGTCAGAAGTGTGAATGTTTGCCGGGTTTCGTCCCACGATCTTCTGCAGATTGGAGTCTCCAGGATACAAATGGCGGGTGTGTTAGAAAGACGCCTTTGCAATGCGGAACTGAAGACGGGTTTTCGCCAATCCCATCCTCAGAATTGCCTGATAAACCCCGGTCTTCGAAAATTGATAGCGCTGAGAAATGCAGATCAGCTTGCGAGGCTACATGTTCTTGCAATGGTTACGTTTTTGATTATCGATGTCAACTGTGGGACGGAGATATAATGAATTTCAATAATATTACATCATCTCGGGCCTCAGCAGTTTTCTTTCTCAGGGGTGCAGCTGGCGAATTCAGCAGTCTTGTGCCTGTTTTTACTTCTGAAGGTAAGTAATATGTTATTAGAAGAAGATATATATGGCATCAATATAGACGATTAACCAACTACTAGAACTGACTATAACAACTGACATCATCTAGCGCTGACACACAAAATATCATGATGTACATCTTCAAAATTTTCAGTCAGAAAGAGAAAGGCGTTAATTTGGAAGATAGTCGTACCTGTTTTCATTTTGGTGGAAACTATCGTGGGCATCTTAGTATACATTTATCTGTTCAAGAGAAATAAGGCTAATAAAAGAGGTAATTGTACTTTCTTTTGGCAGGGGATACTGCATCATTATATCCAAAACAACATTGTGAATGTTCTTTTCGTGGCTGTCACCACTAAATTCCGCCAAGTTGTGTTTCTGCTGTCTAATCATCTCTTTCCTTTCTTCCTAGGGGTGTTGACTGATATGTTAAAATCCAAGGCTACCTACAATGACACTCCAAGTACAAGCATGTTTGATGATGGTAAAACAGAAGGAGAAACTCAGGAATTACAGATATTTAACCTTGCTTGTTTAGCCAATGCTACAAACAACTTCTGCTTGAACAATAAGTTGGGAGAAGGAGGTTTTGGACCAGTTTACAAGGTAAGTTTACATATGTTCGATTCTTGTAACAAAAGCGATCTTGGACATTATCAATAACTAAAATCATTGCATGTTGCGTTGGATGATGGTTTTTAGGGTAAATTGCAAAACGAGCAGAAGATAGCAGTGAAAAGACTTTCTAAAAACTCTGGACAGGGTATTGAAGAGTTCAAGAACGAGGTTGTATTGATCTCCAAACTTCAACACCGTAACCTTGTGAAGCTGTTGGGTTGTTGCGTTGAAGGAGAAGAAAACATGTTAATTTATGAGTACATGCCCAAGGGAAGCCTGGATGCATTTCTATTTGGTTTGTTTCTTTTCTAGTTTGCTATCAAATCCTCTTGAAGGCTGCAGACCTTGCATGTGAAACATTCTGAAAATGCTAATTCAAGGATGTTTGTACTGACGACAGATCCAAATAAGAAAGCAATGTTAGATTGGGATAAGCGCTTCAACATCATTGGAGGGATAGCTCGAGGCCTTCTTTACCTTCACCGCGATTCTCGCTTAAGAGTTATTCATAGAGATCTCAAAGTCAGTAACATTCTATTGGATGAAAACATGACCCCTAAAATTTCAGACTTTGGAATGGCACGAATATTTGGTGGTGATCAAATTATAGATAATACTAACCGGGTCGTTGGTACATTGTGAGCTAGCTCCATGTTAATCTTCCTCTTAAATATCAATAAATTGTCTTTCTCATCTATCTATTAACATGTGTATTTATGATCAAATGCAGCGGTTACATGTCTCCAGAATATATAATGCGAGGCACGTTTTCGGAGAAGTCAGATGTCTATCATGTCTTCAGCTTTGGAGTGTTGATACTAGAAATTGTGAGCAGTAAGAAAAATAACAGCTTTGAAAATCCTGAACAACCTTTAAACCTCGTACTTCATGTAAGTAATTGTATTCATCAACTCTTCCGTAGATTGTGTTATGAGTTGCTCCATTAGCTTACGTAATTATTTAACATTTATGTTTCAGACTTGGAAACTTTGGAATGAAGGCAAATGGTTAGAGGTTGTCGATGATTTGGGTCGATAGGATGCCGGATCTATATAGTTCAAACATTAGAATATACGTTATAAACTAGGTAATAGCGGCAAAATTGTTAGTTTGGAATTGCGCACCAAATGCATAATTACATGACACTTTTAAGAACCCATTTAATTTCCATGTGTATTTTAGTTCTTCCGAGTTCCTATTATACGAGCTCTCACATGACTCAGAAGATCAATTTCAATGGATATATTTAGCTCAACAATTGTCTCCCGATCAAAGTTTTTTTTTTCTTTCTTTTTTTGATCGGTGAATAGGAAAAATTCATTAATTTCTTTCATTTCAAATATAAAACAAGAAAATTGTTGTTGATATAAACACGGAGAACACATTAAGATCAAAAAATAACAAAAATAATCAACTTTTTTCTGCCAAGAACATGGAAAGCACTCAAAGTAAAATCATGCAATAAACTGTACGTGAGTGAAACATTATAAACAACTGAACTAACTAGCTGGGTAGTATGCTGGTGAAGCTTTTTATCGGCTTGTATTTCTCACATTTAGGGTATGACATGACATAATTGTTTGACATGCCTCATGTATAAGCTAACTAGCTAAGTTCAATTTGCCAGTGCATCCATTAAGAGGAAAAAAATTCAACATGCAACTTAGAGGATGACTGTTTGTTGGTTAAAAATGTCAAGAGCAGAGGTGCTAGAGGATATTGAACTGATCAGATGTAAAATCAAAAACCACCCACAATGTTCAAATGGCAATATGTAAAGGAACAGATGGAAGGCCTCTTCTGTGTTATGAACGTGGTATTTGGTTTGTGGAGTGAGAGCTTGCGCTTCTCTAAAACATTATCAGATTAAAATTTAGAGAGAAATGATGTGTTTTTTGAAGTAGTAAAATGAGAAGACGAGGGCTGATAAAGGAAATTCGGGTTAATCTGATGAGAAATAGACTGCAACGTTCAAACTAATTAATATTTGTTTAACTCCAATTTGTAATTTATTGACACACTTATATTGTTTAAATTTTCATTTCCTAATAAAAGAGACTTTCCTCGATGTTTCCTTGACAATAAATGCATATGAATACGTTGGTCAGTTACACTTATGAATGACCAACTGATTGTGTAAAAACAAAAAAACTATTGCTTTGATGGATGCTTTACAAAAACTGAACGATCCTCAGGGGGAGTTGCTTTTGTTGAGGAATTGTTCCGGTGTTTCTAGGTTATACTTTACCATGCGAACTACTAAGCCTGAGTATTTGGATGAGGCACAGGTGGTCTTTGACAATCACCTTAAGCAGTTCCTTAGGTTGTTGGTTACTGGGGATGGGCCAGGTTTTGGTCTTTTACAGCAGAGGTTAGCTACGCTCCCCCTCAAGGATGGAGGACTGGGTGTGTACACTATGGAAGACACGATGCAGTACTTCTATTTGACTTCTTGCTTTCAGACTAGTTCTCAGCAAGGTAACATTTTGAGACACGTTGAGGTGTCCTGCCCTAGCCCCAGTTTTGAGCATGCCCTAGTCCTCTACAAAAAGGTATGTGGTATTAATGATTCTTCTTTGTGCATTGATGATATTTCCCCCCACTCTATGAGCTTCTTGGCAATTAAATATTTTGATGCGGTGAAGAAGAATATATTCACCCAGTTTGTTATGACTGTGCGTGATTCAGCTCTTTGGCGGAGTAATAAAGTCAAACATGCTCAAGATTACTTGTTGGTGATTCCTATTGATGGGCTTAATCAAACAATTGGAGTCAGACAGTTTCGCGCTGTTGTGCGTTATAGACTTGGGATCCCCCTTTTTGATGATGAAGATTTGTGTTCTAGCTGTGACAGAGGTATGGATATCTTTGGGGATCATGCCTTGCACTGCAATAAATGGGTTGGGCTCAAATACAGGCATGATCTTGTTCGTGATACCTTCGCGGACATTTGTTATCGAGCGGGGGTTTCAGCCAGAAAGGAAGTGGATTTGGGGCTCCTCGTAGACAATGGAGTAGCCTTACGACCTGCGGATATCTTTGTGTATGGTTGGGATAGTGGCCACGATATGTGCTTGGATGTTACGGGTGTCTCCCCCTTCACGGGTGACTGGGAGCGTAATTTTGTTCTTGGTCGGGCAATTGATAACGCGATTTTTTTAAAAAATGGCCAAGTACCTTGAGAAAGGTACAAGTCAGAGGCTGGGGTTTGGTGTTCTTTCCTTTACTACCTTGGGCGGGTTAGGGAGTGATACTGTAGAGTTACTGAAAAGGCTACGAAATTATATGTTCAGTCATGATGAGAATATTACTGTTGGAGATTTCCTTTTTCATAGGATAGGTGTTGTTATCCAAAAGGGGATTGGAGCCCAGCTTGTTGCCAGGCTTCCATCCAATGCTTGTAAACTCCTCTTCGTTGATGATGATTAATAAAGCCGTTTTAGTGAAAAAAACAAAAAACACTTATAAATGGAAAATAATTGTATCAAAGCGGTCACACACATTGATTCCTCGATCCTCCTTTCCACCCCGACATGCACACGTAGTGATGATAATGTTGAAATTATATTCATTTGATGGTTAATAATTCATGAAGGAAATGGTTGAATACGTGTTTCTACATGATAACGTTTTTTTTTTTGAAACGGAAGATGATGTATTGAAAGAAATATTAGTTCAGAACATGAGTTCTATCCTCACAGAGATGTGCTCTGATTTCAACAGGAGAAGAATTAGACCAAGCTACAGATAATGCATTATCTCTAGCAAGTTTAGAGAGAATGTCTGCTACTTTATTACCCTCTTTAGGAATGTATGAACATTTCCAAGAGTGAAAACTACTAAAAAAACTTTGAATATCCTTTATCATATTAAGGAGTTGCCAATCGATTGAAGCTTTATTATTGACTGCTTCCACCACTGTCTTTGCATCAAGTTCAAAGTGCACTTTCTCCAGCTTTAGCATTTGTGCCAAATTCACAGCTTCCCAAAAACCCATGCACTCCGCTTGCTCTGCATTCCTTATTTCCTTCAAATAGATGCACTCTACTGCTTGCTGTTCACCTGCAAAATTTCGTACCATTAGACCAATCCCACCAGTTTTATTAGAATGAAAATAAGAGCCATCGACATTAATGGTAACAACATCTAAGGGTGGAGGAGACCAGTGCACATTTCTTCGACAAACCCTATTAACAGTAGTATGGGGCATGTTATTTTTTGCTAAATGTTCACTGATGAAGCTACGAGCTCTCAAAATAGTTCTTTCAGGACTGGGATTAATATTCTGAAAAGCTTTATCGCATCTGTCAGTCCATAAGCACCATGCAATGATAGTTCTTTTACAGATCTCATCTTTTGTGATCTTCTTAGTATGAAGCTCATCAAACCAACTCCTTGTCCAATCTGAGAAGGAGATAGAACCATTTGAAGACCAACCAGAGATAGAGAACCAAACTACTCTAGCCAAGTTACACTCCATCAATACATGAGATGGAGTTTCCTGCATTTGTTCACAGAAGGGACAAACATATTCGATTCCAGGAATTTTAGTGCTAAGAATGTCCCTTGTTGGAAGAAGAGATGAGACAGCTTTCCATAAGAATTGCCTTATTCTGGGAAGTAAAGGCAGTTTCCACAAAGTTTTGTAGATCTTGATCATTCTAGGTCCCACAGAATCTGAAGTATCTTGTTCATCGTACATCTTCCTTTATGATGATTTTACTGAGAAAACACCATTTTTTTCAAGTAACCAGACTAACCTGTCATCTTGAGTGTTGTAGATCTGTATATCGAAGATAAGTTTGACAGTACTGGACTCAAAAAGCTCTTGAAGAATATTAACATCCCAATAACTGTTATCATGGTTGAAAAGTTAATGCACATATTTATATTGATGGTGTGAAGTACATCCCTGCTTTGGAACTGGAGGAATCAGTAAAGCTTTGATCCATCTATGCTTCCAAATTAAAATCTTCTTACCGTTACCCAGACACCAACAACTGTGTTTTTGAACAAATGCTCACTCCGAGCGGAGACTTCTCCAACTCCATGAGGAATTAGTCTTCTTTTTTAAGTTAAAGAGATCTTCATCTTGAAAATATTTAGCTTGAAGCGATTCGGCCATCATGGATTCAGTATCAGAACAGATCTTCCAAGATGATTTAGCTAGAAAGCTCTATTAAAAATTTGCATATCACGAAATCTTATTCCTCCTTCTTTCTTCGGTTTCTGAGTTCTTCTCCAAGTAATAATATGGTTCCCCTTACATGTTTTTCTATTTCTCCAAAACTGTTGTTGTTTAGAGCTCATCTTTTTGATAGTAACATCAGGCAGTTTGAAACTTGTCATGTGATGAATTGGTATCGCATTCAAGACATTCTTTTCATCACTGATCTAGCTGCTTCAGACATGTTGCTGCCATTCCAGTTAGAGAATCTGTGATCCATTTTGTCACAGAGAATAATAAAAGGAATACGTTTTTTCCTGCCCACAAAAAAGGGTAAACCAAGATACTTCTCATCTGAAATATTAAGATATCTGACTTGTAAAGAGCCACTGATAGATTGACATACTTCAGGATCAAGATTAGAACGAAAATAAACTGCTGATTTGTTGAAATTAATCAGCTGCCCTGAGCATAGAGAAAATTGGTGAATCACTCGAAGTAGTTTTTGAACTTGAGAATCATTAGCTTTACAGAACAAAAGACAATCATCTACAAAAAGCAGGTGATTAATCTTTGGTGCTGAGCGAGAAATTTTCATACCTGTCAATTGACCCGTTTTCTCACAGTAAGATAAATATCTTGAGAATGATTCCATTGCAAGAATGAAGAGATAGGGTGATAAGGGATCACCCTGCCGAATACCTCGAGAAGGCTTGAATGCTGGTGTAGGAGTACCATTTAAAATGACTTCATTATGCGTTGTAGAGATATATTGTGAGATTAGCTGACGAAAATTTTATGAGAATCCAAACTTTATAGGAATATCCAGTAAGAAGCTCCACTCTAATCTATGAAACTCCTTGGACATGTCCATTTTAAGTGCACGATGGCCACTTAAACCTTCTTTTTCCTTCATAGCTTGAACATATTCTCAGACATTAATCTTCCTGGGACATATGATGATTGCATTGGGGAGATTATTTTTGCAATATGCTTCTTCATCCTCAAGGAAATAATTTTTGAGATAATTTTATACACAGTGTTACACAATGCTATGGGACGAAAATCTTCTGGTTTATTGGTTATATGAACTTTAGGAATCAAAGAGACTCTGGTGTTATTAAGCTGTTGAAGAAGAAAACCAGAATCAAAGAAGGATTTAATTATTTTGCATACATCTTCCTTTACATTTCCATTGGGTTTGATAAAAGCCAGGCGGAAAGCCATCTGGGAGATGGCCTGGAGAAGTCCATGGTTCCATTGTCATCAGAGGTTGAAATATTTCCTTCTCTGTAGGGATAGCTTCAAGTTCTTCATTGTCTTCTGTGGAGATGCTCTGAGGAATATGTTTGAGAAAATGTTTGCTTTCTGGAGAATTTGATGTAGACATAATACCTTGAAAATGATTTCTTAGAAGATCAGAAAGAGTGTCTCTGTCATTGCACCAAGTTCCATCAGGGGCCAAGAGGGAATCAATCCTATTTCGAGATTTCCTGCGATTCATTCTAATATGAAAATACCTTGAATTCATATCCATCTCATTATAGAAGTGATCTCTGGCTTTCTGTCTGTTAGATCGTGCTTGAATATCATTGAGCATTCTAACTTCAGCTTCCAAATTTATAACAGCTTTTGTGTTTAGACTATTCATATTTGCAGCTTGCAAATTATTTATCTCTGACTGAAGCTGGGTAATATGCTTATTAATGTTACCAAAAGAATCTTTGCTCCACAGGGACAAAACATGCCCTGTATTAGATAACTTATTGGAAAGAACAAAAGCATTAGAACCATTGTAATTAGCAGACCAAGCAGACTTAATATGTTCAGAGCAAGTATCATGTTTGAGCCAATGCTCAAAAAACTTCCAGTTTCTACCTGACACACTATTTTGTCTAGAGAAAATAACAATATAGGTGTGTGGTCTGAGCCATTTTGGTGTAAATGTTTGAGAATAGAGTCCGGGTAAGTTAAGTGCCAATCACTATTGCCTAATGCTCTATCTAACCTAGACTTGATATGACCATTACCATGTTTGTTACTGTTCCAAGTAAATGGGTTCCCACAAAAACCTAAATCTGTAAGAGCAGAATCTTTAATTAGGTCTAGGACATCACTTGAGGTTGTATTGAAAGCATCAGAGTTTCTATCACTATGAGAGAAAGTGATATTCAAATCACCAATAAGAACCCAAGGTTTGTTGATGGAACTACTAAGGTTTTTAATAAAAGACCATTGATCAAATTTCCCATAGATGTAAGGTGTACCATAGACGCAAGATAAATACCATTCCCCTTTACTGGGATATTGATAATGCAGGCATGGAACATTTTATTATCTTAATGAACAATGTTTAAAGAGAAACCATATTTCCTTAATAACAGTAAGCCACCAGCTAAACCAACAGAGGGGACAAAAGCTTTGTTTGGCATTACTAAGAAATTAGAAAGCTTAATGATTTTACTGTTATTAATTTTGGTCTCACAGATGAAGATTATATTAGGGTTGTGAAGATTATTAAGATAGAGGAGATGATCTCTTGTATCTTTGCCTAAAAAGCCTTGACTTAATATTTTCATATTGAAAGTATTTTGCGAACTAGTGGTAGTATTGTAATAAATACTAGGAAAGACCGTAGACAAAACTTGAAGATTAAGAAAAGAGAAAAAATAAAAAGTTCTAGGAGAAGAAGGTACCAAAGTGCTTGAAGCAGCAGCAACCTCATCCATTGCATGGGAATACTCCTTTGCATTATGGTCTCCTTCATCAATCAGATCGTGCTCCATACCATCAAACTCAATAATAGATGAATTCCTTCCAGTATTTTTCTCATTGATGTTATGAGGCTCAGTGTTCCAATCAATAGAGTCATTATCATCATCCTTAAAGTTTCTAGATCTTTTGGGCCTCCTAGTTTCCTCATGATCATCTCCTTTCTCAGCCAACTGTTTTTTGCTTGCTTCACAAATTCTTTGAATCAACAGGTCCAGATCATCGCAGATTTCGACCCCATAAGCTTCAGCCAACTCATGACAATATATGATGTACTGATCATTTGTATATCTTCTAATTTTTAAATCATGAGCAACATTAGCACATTCTTCTTTATTGTGATCTACTGTCAGACAACGGGGACATAAGTTGTGTGGTTGTCGTTCCCAATGGTATCTTACCCAAGTAACACCTCCAGCTCTTGTGTTCCACCAACCACCTCTGAAGAGGGGTTTGCTTAAGTCTATCCTTACTCTAGCAGATATCATGCTCCCAAATGTAGGTCTACAGTTTTCAGGATTAGTCCAAATCTTTGGACCCAATTTTACCAAGGCTTCATTAATAACTTGAACTGAGTGATGCTCAAGCAGTATGTTTTTGAATTGGATAGTCCATTCTTGATGAGTAAACTTCCAATCTTTTAAGGGGATAGCATCATCATAAATTTGAAGGTTGAGGTGAGACTTACAGACATTCTTAGGGCTTCTTTTTAGCACAGCTTCCATAAATTCTTTTGAGGGAAACTTGAAAAGAAAGATGTTCCTGTCCAGAGCCCGAACCTCTCTAAATTCATATGGCTTCCAGAGACTCTTAAGTTCCTTCCTAACCAAATCTGTTTCCCTTGGATCTTCAACAAACAGTTTGCCTATCAAGGTGTGACCCCGTTCTTCAGTTGCAACCGATAAAGCTTTCACAGAACCAACTGCCCTTCTTAACTTCATACCCGAGATATCCCGAATATTAGCATTCTGTAGTTGATTGGTGATAGCATAGACAGGGTTTTTAGATGAAGAAGCCATAGTATTCCCTTGAGAATAATGCAGAATAAATTTTAGAAAAAGATGGTGACTAAAACTCCACTTTTCATGGTTATAAAGAGTGAAGGTAGCGGCTGAAGTGCCAAAATTGGTTATAGAAAAATAAGGGAGATCTTTTATTTTTGTATAGTCTTTAACTGTGTAGACTATTAACGAATATCTGGCATTGACAGGGAATAATATTGACTTAAAAAGCGTAATATACTCTTTGGTTGTTTGCTGATAAACAGAAACTGCATTGAAAGGGTATAGAAAGTATGGCGAAATGACCGCAGAGAAACCGTAATGTCGCCAATCATGGGTTTTCGAATTTTGAATTTTTTCCGATTTGAAAGACATTGTAGAGATGACTCGAGTCAGAAGAACTGAGTTAACAATCTGACTATTGTAAAGATCAGATATGACATTGAAATCATATAGATGATTTACTGCAAAATACTGGAACATTCTGTTGGAATCCATCATGAGAATGATGGTCTGCAAAACTGCTGGAAAAGACGATGTACATACTGCTTTTGATTGGAACAATACTGTTGGAACGAGGAGAAGAATAAACCAGGTCCAATAATGGATGACACCCATGATTAGTGAAGGATGAGGTCCTGCAAGAAAATTTAAGAACTCATTAGAGAAAAGATAAGACTAAATAGACATAAAAAAAATGGAAGAACAATAGATGGTGAAAAAAAAAGTTACTTGAAAAACAGGAAATATGGAACAAGATAAAGTAAGACAAATCAAAGAATGAAAAATGAAAACAAACTAGTTAAGACAAGATAAAATGAGGGAATCATAAAGGATTTAGTGAGAAATCATGAGGAAAACAGAGAAAAGATGAAAAGAATAAGAAAACTTAGTTAACTCAGTTTTCACCCAACAATGCATATTATTGTTGATATTTCGAAAAAAAGGGACTATAACTGCCTAATACACCGGTAAAAACACAAATACCGAAGCTTAATTTTTTCTTAAAGAAGATCTTATTAGTTAAAAGAGATTTTGTGGGTGATGTTGCAAACTTTTAGTCGTAATAGTTGATGTATATGCAAATTTTTCTCAAAAAATGGATCAAACAACTAAATTATTCAGTCTACAAACTTACAAAGACAAATTTTGGGTTGTTGATGCATATTGCTTTTAGAGAGGAATAAGATTTGGTGTTTCAAACCAAATGGGGTCATAAATAATAATAATATGGATTGCTTAGCAAATTTGAATCAAGATTCATTTTTTGGGCCACAACGACAATTGTGTTTATATTTTATTTTTTTTGAAGCATAAAATATATTAAACTACTAACGGGCTATTACAAGTGGGTATGTTATATCCAAAAATTTATCGATTACAATTGGATTACTATGCAAGGAATCTATAGTAACATGACATTGAAGCAGAATGAGAATAGTTGTCTTAAGATTAGAATTTCAGTGACGGTAGAGGTTGGACTTGGTGAGGCAGATATAAATGAGATTGTCGAGGATCCATAAGTCTTCGACGAATGCTTTCAACAAGAAAAACCGTGTTTATTGGAGTTACGAAATAAATTTAAATTTACGATGAGGTATAATATTTCTAGTTATAGGATTCTAGGTCATGAGATATCGGAGATACAGCTAAAACTCAATTGAATAAGGTAGTTATTGCCAAGTCATACAATAAGTCGGACAACATACCACTATACCTTAAAACTAACATTTTAGTGGTCTTCCTTATGAGTTTCATTTTCTTGTCTGACATTTTTTGCTACGATATATTAGTACGTCAAGTAAAGAAAAAAAAGGGGGGGGGGGGGGTTTCATTTTCATGTTTGTTCGGTATAAAATTGCATACTTTCTGACACAACAGATTTGGAATCTTAGATGTTTTTCACTCTTGAGATAATAAATTGGAACCGGAAGAACTATAAGATGCCGGAGGAAATTGAACTGCACTTGAAGATGGACTGAATTATTTTTCTCCGTAAGGTTAATTTGTGATCAATTTCCTCAATGTCATCTTTTCATTTCCTGTTAGATTCCAAAGAGATATTTGAAACATTTGTGATTTTCTCTCTCGACCTCTAATTCCCTTAAATGGGCTTCTTTAATTTGCGAAACTCTTATCTTTTCTCAACTAGTGTAGTGTGAAATGGGTTCGTTAAAGAAAACAAGAATTTATGTTTTTTGATTATAGGTGTTCTAATATCAAATTTCTTCGGGTAATAGAGAATCAGACAAAATATATAAGGAAAACAGTTGGGGAAAAAAAGAGAGCTAGAGTTGATATTTAAGCTTGTCATGGTTTCCATTTATTTCTTGTAAATGAGATTTTGTATCTTTTCTCCTTCTCTGCTATAAATATATTCTTCTTTCATAAATAAATAAAGTTACTCCATGTTCCATTTGAAGTGGTAAAATGAGAAGACGAGAATTGCTAAAGCAAATTCGTGTTAATCGGATAAGAAATATACTGCCATGTTCAAATGTTTGTAAATCAAATTTATAATTGATTAACACACTCATATTGTTTAAGTTTTCATTTCCTAATAGAAGAGACTTGCCTCAATGTTTACTTAACAATAAACTTGCACTTGCAGTGCATGTGAATACGTTCCGTTACACTTATATAAATATGAAATATAAATACAAAAATTCTAGACATACAACATTTTAGACAACACTAATACAACCCTTTCACATAATTTCTAATTGTAGGACCCAAAAATGGACCCCTGCTAACTCTATGTGAGAAGGTTGTTTTAGTGTTGTCTAAAATGTTATATCTAGAACTACCCATATAAATAATAGTGTAAAAACAGACACACATCGATTCCTTGATCCTCCTTTTCACCCAGACATGCACACATAGCGATGATAATATTGGAATTATATTCATTTGATGGTTAATAATTCATGAAGGAAATGGTTGAATACGTGTTTCTAAACGATAATGTTTAAAGAAAATCTTAATAGTTAAGGCTTCTCTTAAATACAAACATCTAACCCGGTGCATACGCACCGGCTGTTTCGAGAATGTCTACATCATGGGAGGGTCATGAAAAATGCGTATGAAACTTCTAAAGTTGCAAGTACTATCCACAAAAAGCAAAAGCATTGTTACGATCATGATGAGGAAAGATACATTTTTATCGTTTTTCATGTTAGGAGCTAATTCAGTTGGCCAGACTCCAAATATGTCTATTGGCTTACTCATCAGATCCCTCAGTGTCCTATCCAGTGATTCAAATGTATGTTTATGGATCATCAATGCTGCTGAATGCTTTTCTTTCCTGTTTTACCTTCGGTATGTCACATCACGAGGTTTCATTCATTTGTAGCGGTATCTTGAATCTTGAATGTGCTGTTGTTGTCCCACCTGGTAGTAATAGCGATGATATTCTTGATGAAGCGATTGTTAAAACGATTTTGGATTTTGATCTTAAACCGGCTGTCGCTTCCATAGACGAAAAAACTTACCCATGTTTTTTTCTATTGCTTTGTTATTGCTTTTTTTTTTTTGGCCAGATATTAAACTAATTCCATCTGGTGCCGTCAGAATACCTCAAAAAGTTGTATCGTGTTGTATTGCAGTTCTTCAAGGATGAGTCAGTTTTCTTTTCTTTTATTGTCTTGAAGAGTCATTTTTGGATAAGGAAGCTTTTGCAAATTCTTTCAGAGCCCTGTGGATTTGGTTCATCGTTTTCTCCATTCAAAAGAAAACATAGTTTTGTAGATGTTCATCTTCCATCTCAAGATCTTCAACTTCAAACAAAGTTTTTTTGTTGATGCAGAACGTCATCAGATAATAGTCTCCAGTGCCGGTTCCACTGTTCTTCTGGATTCGTAATTACGCAAAAGAGTTACAATGTTATGAGCATTTCATGTGCGCCCAAGTTCCCTTTCCCTCACCAGATGTTGGATATGCATGCTAAAATCTTCCAATCCTTATCCTCGACTTTCTTCTACACCACTTGTTGTTCGTCTGATCCCAGACCCACTGCATAAGTTAACTCCCTTGCATCTTCGTATTTTCTGTTTGCTTTAATCCATTGTATAACTTTGTATCTTCCGGATCTGTTCGATTAACCACCGCAGTCGATTCTTTGTTGTCTCGAAATGTGATTTGTTATTCACCAGGTTGAAAAGACAACCTCTCTACACTATACACTCGGATCTCTGAACTTGATCTCAAAGGCATATATTTGTCAGGTTGTTTGGAGGCCGATACGTAGCAACACTGTAAGTAGTTGTTGAATCGTCTATTTAGGCACCTTGATATTTTTACGTATCTTTGTTTCAGGAATTTTCATCCTCAGAGACTACTGTATCTTTTTTTAAAGTTTTTTCAATTACCGGGACTGCCACATCTTTTCCTTTGATATATATTTGAACAAATATCTGACGACCCGATTTTGTTGCATATTTCCACCACATTAATGTGTGCTTGGTATTTTTCAATCAAGTTTCTGTTATCCAGAAAAATACCCTTGTTTTTGCCGTGTTTATCATCTCGTCTTTTGCAAACTGGAATCCGCTAGCATCAACCATCGCATGAGCGGTAAATTGTTTCTTTTATAAACTGAGGTTTTGGTAGTTGAGGTGGTTTTCTGTGTATTTATAATTAGAGATTATGACTGTATTTGAGGCTGTGAGTATATTAGAGATGTTCTGTGACTTTTCGTGGATTTTGTAAGACGGAATTTGAAGAGATACGATTGTATTTATCTGACAGTTTTTCCATTTTTCTTTTTGCTTTTTCTGAAACAACTCAATTTTCTTTATTCTTGCGTCCCTGGAAGGATGTTATCTTGTTTATTCTTGCATCATGTAAGGATGTTATCAAGTCGCCAAGTGGATCGAGCCTCAATAAGTAGTGCCTTTGAAAGAGTGGTGGCCAATGAGACGGTGCCTTCAAGTCGTCATCTTTTAAAAGTGACCTTTGAGGCTGCCAGATGGATAGCTTCTCAAAAAGTACCTGTTAGATGGTGGGCAATCATATGCCGATGAGATGGAAATTTTATGCTGATGTGGCCTCACCGGATCTAAGAATAATTATGGGGACGACATGTGGCGTTTTGGGGTCTCTTATTATAAAGAAAGATACCCCACACTTTTATTAACCATAACTCATTTGACTTTACTCAGCACAGTTAGACTATAATTTTAAGTTTGATATTTTTTATTATTATTCATAGCCCATAAACTAGGCTAATGAGTCACCGAATAGGTGAGACACTGTTGTCGGCTCAGTGAGTCAGTACCGCACAAAAACGTTTTAGATTAATTTTATTTCTTTCGAACGAGTTAGTGTACGCGTTTATCCGATACTTGACAATCCAAATCACATGAAGAAAAGCCAGAGCCATGAAAAAAAACACACACTTAACCTCTGTTAAACAGGAGGTGTCTTTGTTAAACGGGCTCCAAGATGTTATAGCGGGCAACAGAAAATAAATACAAGAACATGATCCAACATATTAAAATGAATTCTTTAAGCAACAACAGCACTCAATGCTCGGATTTTGATTGATATTAGCTTAAAGTGTAATTTGTACTTGTCCATAAAAGTACAAGACGAACACATGAAACAAAACAAAAATCAACTGATAACTTCAAACCGGTACTCATCACACTTCCTTGTTTCTGTTTCTAAAATCAAGCTGCAAGAGTATTTGAAAATGTGGAGTTCATATAGTAACTTAGGTAATCTGATCTACGTGTGTGCTATACTAGTTGTCTTTTTGTTGCCCAAGTTCTTTCGCACCTAGTGTTACTCAGAGAACATAATATCCACACAATAAGATTGGTACCTCAACAACAAAAATTCTTAAACTGAAACTCAAAAACCCATACGTAAAAACAAGGTTTGGGGTTTTAAAATATCCGGTATTTGTTAAACTAACCTTGGGAGATCTTGTAAACGTAATTTGATTCTTTTAGTTCATCCCATGATATATTGATTAAACCTCACAGTGATTCGGTTGAGTGATTTTGTAAAACAAAATTTAGGGTTTATGGTTTGAGGAAGTAGAAGAAAAGGGAAACATACGTTTGGATCGGTTATATTTCAAATCAACGGCCTAACTAGCTATGAATCACTGCCAACTCAATAAACATATTTTGGGTTATGATTTGGGCTATGGTTAATAAAATGAAAAAAATTATGGGTTATAAATAAAATGGGTTATGATTAATAAAAATATGGGCTATATTTAAGAGAAGCCATAGTTAAAAGAGATTTTGGGGGTGATGATGCAAATTTTCAGTCGTACAAGGAGTCTGGACAATACACCTTAAAACTAACATGTTTTTTTCTTTTTTCTTTTTTCTTTTTTGCAGTCCTAAAACTAACATGTTAGTGGTCTTCCTTGTATGATTTTGTTTTCATGTCTCACACGTTTTGCTATGTTATACATTAGATTAGAACATCAATTGAAAAAATGAAAAATGAAAAATAGATTTCATGTTTGGTATAAATTGTCCTCTAATTTTCATAGCTTTCGACACAACGGATTTGGAATGTAGATGTTTTTCATTCTTGAGATATCAGATTGAAAGAACTAAGTTGCCGGAGGAAATAAAACTGCACTTGAAGATGGGCTATATTATTTTTCTCTACAAGGTTAATTTGTGATCAATATCAACAGTAAGAGCTGTCCAGGTCATTTAAGATTTCAAAGAGGGTTCAACTACAGTCCAGTCCGAAGTTCATTGGTAGTAGGCTAGTGTCTGTAGCGGCTTAATACAGTGTGGTGTTCAAATTTGGACTAGGTCCCGGAGTTTTTCTGCATTTGCGGTTTCCTCATTAACAAAACTTTTGGTGTCTGTGTTATTTCTTTTCCACATTATATTATTTGAAACTCTTAAAATTTCCCTTAAATGGGTTTCTTTAATCTTCGAACTCTATCTTTTTCTCAACTAGTGTAATGTGATAAGAGTCTCCTAAAGATGATAAGAGTTTATATTCTTTTTATAAGGTGTTCTAATATCAAATTTCATCAAGAAATTGGGAATCAAACACAAACATAGAACTTGTCATGATTCTTATATATTTCTTGTTAATGAGATTTTCTATGTTTAAAAAATTTATTGACACTCACACTCATTTATTGGGGCACCCACTAATATGTGCAATTGCTGCTCGGTAATATTTTTGAAAAAGCTAGCGGCACTCATTTTGATTATCACTTCTTAGAACAGGAAATCTCCCTTCAAAAGCCAAAGTATTTGATTTACAAGATTTGATTTTTTAGGCAAAATTTTATGGAATTGAGAGTTTGTTAGTGAATTCTGTATCAAACCGATCTCAGTTTGAAGGTTTTAACATTCCTTTGCCACTTGATGGGAGAGATTCAATTCATGTGATATCTACTGGTTCAGTTTAATTATGTTGCCAGAGGAAATTACATTTCCCAGAATTGAAATGATCAAATGTAAAATCAAACCCATCCAAAAACTAAATGATATGATATCCCAATTTCATTAAGTGTAGAATATCCTCGAGGCGCTTTTCTTCCAAACAAAAGAAGATTTTTGAAAATTTCTGGCAGCACCTAGCTTTTGAATTACGACGCCTACTCTTTTTTTCTTAAAGACTAGTTTTTCACCCGTGCGATGGACGGGTTTGTTTCTCGCTTATGACATGGTAAAACAAAAGGAGAAACTCAGGAATGGCAGATATTTGACCTTGCTTGTTTAGCCAATGCTACAAACAACTTCTGCTTGGACAATAAGTTGGGAGAAGGAGGTTTTGGACCAGTTTACAAGGTAAGTTTACATATGTTCGATTCTTGTAACAAAAGCGATTAAATTATTGGACATTATCAATAACTAAAATCATTGTATGTTGCGTTGGATGATGGTTTTTAGGGTAAACTACAAAACCAGCAGGAAATAGCAGTGAAAAGACTTTCTAAAAACTCTGGACAGGGTATTGAAGAGTTCAAGAATGAGGTTGTATTGATCTCCAAACTTCAACACTGTAACCTTGTGAAACTGTTGGGTTGTTGCGTTGAAGGAGAAGAAAACGTGTTAATTTATGAGTACATGCCCAAGGGAAGCCTGGATGCATTTCTATTTGGTTTGTTTCTTTTCTAGTTTGCTATCAAATCCTCTTGAAGGCTGCAGACCTTGCATGCGACACATTCTGAAAATTTCATTCAAATTAGTTCTATCTTTCATGTCTACATTTATCATAAATCAAATTTCAACCGCTGCTAATTCAAGGATGTTGGAACTGACGGCAGATCCAAATAAGAAAGCGCTGTAAGATTGGGATAAGCGCTTCAACATCATTGGAGGGATAGCTCGAGGCCTTCTTTACCTTCACCGTGATTCTCGTTTAAGAGTTATTCATAGAGATCTCAAAGTCAGTAACATTCTATTGGATGAAAACATGACCCCGAAAATTTCAGACTTTGGAATGGCACGCATATTTGGTGGTGATCAAATTATAGCTAATACTAACCGAGTCGTTGGTGCATTGTGAGCTAGCTCCATGTTAATCTTCCATTTAAATCTCAATAAATCGTCTTTCCCATCTATCTATTATATAACATGTGTATTCACGATCAAATGCAGCGGTTATATGTCTCCGGAAAATTTTCTTTTTGTTATCGAAAATTGTTGCATTTCGCTCTTTCCATATGCCCCTATAAATGAAACGTCCAGTTACACTTATAAAAAATATAAATAATATTGTAAAACCGGTCGCACACATCATTTTTTGGTCCTCCTTTTCACCCAGACATGCACACACTGTGATGATAATGTTGAAATTATATTGATTTGATGGTTAATAAGTGTTTTTACATAATAACGTTTAAAGAAAATCTTAACAGTCAAAAGAGATTTTGTAGGTGATGTTGCAAAATGCAAACTCTTAGTCATAATAGTTGATGTAGATGCAAATTTTTATCAGAAAAATGGATCAAACAACTAAATTATGTTTACAAACTTACAAAGACAAATTTTGGGTTGGTGATGCGTATTTCATGTTGGATGTTTAGAGCTCAATCAGCACTTTACAATGTAAATCTTTAGCCATGTGATGCGACAATCGCTTTTAGATAGGATAAAATTTGGTGTTTCAAATTGGGTCGCAATATAAATGTGGATTGCTTAGCAAATTTGAGTTAAGGTTCATATTTTGGGACACAATGGCGATTGTGTTTATTGGGGTTCCATTGTTCCAAGACAAATTTATGAACAAGGTAGGTTTTGGGTCATTTGCCAAATATTACTGACAAACCTTGTCTCATTCTAGGTCATGAGATATTGGAGATACAACTAAAAATCAGTTGATTGAGGTAGTTATTGCCAAGTCATACAATAAGTCTAGACAATATACCTTAAAGCTAACATTTTCGTGGTCTTCCTTATAGGTTACGTTTTCATGTCTCACACTTTTTGCTATGATGATATACATTATTACGTCTTGGAGAAAAAAAAAAGGGATTTCGTTCGTTTGGTATAAATTGTCCTTTAATTTGCCTAGCTTTCGGCACAACAAAGATTTGGATTGTAGATGCTTTCATTCTTGAGATACCATATTGGAACTGGAAGATCTAAGATGCCCGAGGAAATTGAACTGCACTTGAAGATGGACTGAATTATTTTTCTCTACAAGGTTAATTTATGATCAATTTCCTCTATCTTATCTTTTCATTTCTTGTTAGATTCCAAACAGATATTTGAAACATTTGATCAAATGTTGTTTCTGGAACTCTAATTCCCTTAAATGGGGTTCTTTAATATGCGAACTCTTATCTTTTCTCACTAGTGCAGTGTGATTTGGGTTCCTTGAAGAAAACAATAACTTATGTTTTTTGATTAGGTGTTCTAATATCAAATTTCTTCGTTGGAAATAGAGAATCGGAGAAAATATATAAGGAAGACTTTTTAAGGAGAAAAACAGATAGTTATAGTTAATATTTAAACTTGTTATGGTTTTCATTCGGTTCTTGTGAATGAGATTTTGTATCTTTAATCTTTTCTCCTTTCTCTGCTAATATATTCTTCTTTCATCAAAGAAAAAAGTTGCTATTTAACCCGGCAAGATAAGATATTTAAAAAAATATATTATTGACACTCATTTATCGGGTTAGGGCTCCCACCTAAGACTGCACTACTTGGTAACATTATTAACTTATGTACATGTCGCCTTTTGTAAATGATCAAAAGATTCGAAATCATCCCAAAACTAGATGATATCCGAGTGTCAATAAGTAAAACCACTGAACAAAATTTCAAAGGAGGATTTTTGAAAATTTTCAAACAGCACCTAGCTTTTGAATTAGGACGCCCATTTTATTTTTCTTACAGATTTTGGTCCAAAAATGTCTTGCTAAAGTGACCTTGCATATCTAGGTTTATATGTGCCATATTTACACCAGCTTAGCATTAGTAAAGGATCCTGCAAATGTTGCTGGCATATGTGGAGATTTTCGCCAATAAGATGTTTTATTTAGCCACTGCTGCTTGTGATGATTCTGTTTCCTTGCCTCTTTGGGTTACACGGGTTTTGAAACACCAAAATGTGCAAAATAAAATCTTTAAGCGGGATTTGAAACCCATCCCAGAATCCAGATTCTAGGCGTTGTTTAAAGTAACTCCTAAAATCTAGGATGGGCTTCAAACCCCGCCTATATTATTTAATCGGTTTCAAACCCCGCCTCATTTTTCCCATTTTCCCACTGCAATTTTAAGTCTTGTATGCTAAAATGGTATGGCATATTTGACTTATACCATACCAGTACCAGACTTATACCATACAACACTTAGACTTGATCTCATTTTCAGCTACAGTGATGACAATGTAGGAATTATTTGATGGTGAATAATTCATGAATGAAATGCTTGGAGGACACGTGGTTGTACACGAGAATTTAACATTTAAAGAAAGCTTAATTGTCAAAACTAAAAAAGATTTTGAGGGTGATGATATTATTGATGTCCATAACTGCAAACAATGACAAGTTTCCGGTCGCGGATGCATATTTCATGCGTAGTGCTCAATTAGACAGTAAAAATTCCATATATTAATAAACTATATATACAATGCCAAGTTGTTCAAGCAATTTTGTTTGCTTCTCCCTTAAACTTCAGGGTCACCACTATTCCAGAAAGATCAATTCTCTCCTGCTCCAAGTACTGGTTATCAAAGCAAGATAATGGAGAAAGTTTTTGTATGGGGGCTTGCATGTGGTGGGCACTTTGGAACGCGCGCAACAAATTTGTCTTCGAGCACAGTCCGTTAAACATCGATGCTATTATTAAAGATGGATTGTTCTGGTTCAATTCCTATATAGAGGATTTTGATAATCTCGAAGATGTTACTGAGCATAACATTATTTGCAACTCTACCAATCGCTTCCTCTCGTGAATGGTTAGCCCCTCCTGTTTCTTTCACGAAGATTAATGTCGATGCAGCTGTTGCCTCCACTAAATCTCATGCAGCAGCCATCGCAAGAGACGAAAATGTCATGATTTTAGGTGCTGGTGCTGTCACGGTTAACACCACAATCCCTTCGGTGGCAGAAACCCATAGTTTCCTTCTCGCTTTCTCCATCTCTGAACGAATCAACTGTCAAAATATTATTGTTGAAAGCGACTGTGAAAGGGTGATTCTAATTCTGCAGCAGAAAAGTTCCTCCATCCCTTGGAGAATCAATCACCTGATCGATGAAATTGGTGCTAGGGCCAGATCACTGAACTCGGTCGAGTTTCATTTTGTTCCGAAGAGGGTCAACACTTTGGCTCATGATCTTGCAGCTTATCCTAAGCTTCATAATGTCCAATCATGGTGGACATCTTCTCAACTCCCGTCCTCTATTCTCCAGCAGTCTCCCGATCATTTTTAGTTAGTTTTGTTGGTCCTTTTTTTTCTCTTTGTTGTTTCTCTGTCAAGGCAGACATCCAAAAAAAATAAAAAAAAAATCATGGTCCCAACTTGGGCCAATTATAAATGGTAATAAACTCCACATTTTAATATTAATAGATTTTTCTAGTCCCACCATAAGGAATTTACCACCATATATTAATATAATCAACATAATCGGAAAATTATAAATCTTGTTGCATCAAAATTTATGATAAAGAAAAATATGTATCTATAGTTGTTTGAGAAAATGATGTAATTTTTTGGATTGTTATCGCATCTTTTGATTTGTGTATGCGTAAGATCTCGTTACTATGTGCACCTTCTTGTTGAAGCCAAAATATTTGTAACTTGTCGAGTTTTTTTTTTTTTTTTGTATACCTCCCTGTATTAATAAACTTCATATATTAATAATTTTGTGAAGTCCCAAGGCTATTAATATATGGAGTTTTTACTGTAACTAGTATGTAACCCGTGCTACGCACCGGGGCTGGTGGGAATTGTTGATTTGTGTGGCGGGGCTTCGCCTTGCGCCCGTTGCCCAGATGCATTTAAACATCTTCAAAAGGATCTTGATTAGTCCGACTATTTTTAATGGATATAAAAGTTTGATACCTCAAACTATTTTTTTAGTAATTAGAATGCTATTTGTAATAGTTTAAAATGATTTATACACAACGAAAGTATGAATTCTAGATATGTCTATCTTGTACACCTTTGACAATAGCAACTAAAAGCATCAACTAAATCTTTTATATATTGCAATAGCCTAAATTTTTTTTTTGAATTGTAGCCAAGCTGGAAAGGATTTTCAAACATCGTTGGTTGATCATTTACCAACCTGTTCATCCTGCACCATCAAGGAATGAGAATTAAAAAGACCTAATTTCTTTTAAATTGTTTGGGTCTGGTCTAAATCAACATAAGAACAAACAGTTAGCTTAGATTAGAAACTACACAAAGTATAATTGAGGCATAAATACCATCTAATAGATTAATAATTATAATGAAATCCATTTAATTAAAATTGTCACGATTTAAGCATAAACTTGATCATCGTCCTTAAATAACTACAATGAAATTCATCTAATTCAAAATTGCCACGACTTAAACCTAAATTTAATAATAGTCCTTGAAGCCTAGATATAAAATTTCATATTTTTATATTTATGTGTGTATAATTTTTCCCATTGTATGATAATTTCTTTCAGGTTGGATTAATCAACACTGCTTATTTGTGTTTCTTGTTGTACAATTAACATTTATGAGTGATTTTTTTCTCATAACTCTATTATTTCCTAAAAAGAAAAGAAACATCAAAACCCCGTATACTACTAACCAACAAAGGTAAATAGGTAATATAAAATACATGGAGCGCAAATGCACAAAGCTTTCACTTTCTTAGATTAACTGCCAAATGAGGGGCAAAACTGAATAACAGTTTAAAAAAATTAAACTTTTATTCACTTGAGTATAATAAGTTTATTTTTCATACATAAATTTCAATACGATGAGGTGGTGCTCAGAAACAACGCCAATCCACTTGAACTACATAGCCAAAAAATGAAGAAAATAAAGAAAAAAAGTTTCATGACCGGTTGACCCTCTTCGTGGGTTTTTTTTCTAATGATCAACCAACAATCTCAGTTGATGCACCTTGCTCTATATGATCAAAACACCTACATTTTCTGCATATATGCACAAAAAGATATACATATTCATGATATGTGAAAGAAAAGTTTAAAGAGATCAGAGACAGTTGGGCAATAACAAACAACTATCTCCTTGGAGGATGTTGTGCATAAATTTACTTCCTAAAAAATATATATGCTAATCTGTCTTCCAAGGAGGGAAATTATTCTCAACCTAATCCAAAATATTTTCTCTACCACACACTTATCATTTTCTTTGTTCATTTTCTCATCAATCCTGCAGCCAAAAATGCTTCCAATTGTTCCATCTGTGGGACAAAAAAGAGCACGTCCAAATTCATTAAGTTAAATTAACATAAGACCCAAATTTGTCAACAATAAGATAAAAACATTTAGCATATACTCCATCTTCTTTGACCATTCAGCACTGTCAACATGTAAGCTTTTCACTCAAATAAGCCAATACTGTCAATTATTATAGCCTTGGTGATGTCTAATCATTAAGTCAATTTGCTAGGAGATCAGATATCCAATGACGGAAAATAGTTCAATTATTTTTCATCTTGAATATTATGATGCAAACTCAAAACATAGTCGAGAAATCTTGATTTCCCTTCTAACTATGAATATCTTTCATAGTTCCAAAATTAGCATCACACGTCCATGTTGAATCAGTAGGTAGGATCCCACTATTGGACAATGTTTGTCAGTCGTATTATCAAGTCAACTGATTTTGCGCTTTACAAACTATACAAACTATAGATGAGTATAGATGAGATCAGTTTGGGGTTTAAGCAGCTCAACAACCAACAACATATACCTAATTACAGAGTAATTTAATATCATTTATTTCTGCAAGAATTTTCCTTTTACTCCAAAAAAACATCATGACTCCACTTTATTACATCCCTAGTTACTTAGGCAGAGTCTCATGGACCATATATAGAAATGCAAAAGAACTAATAGAGCATCAATCCTAGTAAATTGGGGCTCAATCCCCAACCAGTGTTATGATGTCAATCCTGGTAAATTGTGACTCAATCACCAACCCGTGTTATGACATGATCTAGGCTATCTATGATTATAAATCCAAATTTAAACAAAACTAAATGATCCTTTAGCGGTAGGTAGAATTGTTGGTTTTGTTTAATGACTAATGTACAAAAAGAAAAATGATAAACCACGTATATCTACATGTATTCCAAAAATAGAACTGATGGCAAGAAAATAAAAATGATTCACAAATAAATGTTAAGTTTACAATACCTTTCCTTTTCAATTAAATGTGAAACCAGGTGCTTCCGAAATTTCATTGATCAAACAAATTAACTTATTCTTGCATGGTTCACTTTGTTCACCAAAGCCCCACATCGGCAAGACCTTCCCCAGAGCATAAACGATAATTATAACGTAACTTCAATTTATTAAGAACAAAATCTATTTTAAAAATCAATGCGGAAAAAAACAAACTTGGTGCCTGCAGTGTCTTGTAAAAGGAAGGATATAATACCCTTTGTACTACATGTAAAACTAACGATAGATTGAGATCAAATAGTTGTCTTCGATGTGCATTTTTTTTTCCAATCCCGTAAATTACTCCATCGATTCATTAATGCTGCTTTATAGACAAATGCACACAAACCCTATGGAATAGAAGTTTCAGTAAGATGCCCAATTGTATTTTCAATTTTTTTGATCATGTATTGTATTAGAAGAAACTCAAATTCACATGATGTCGTCGAGTCTACAACAAATTTCAATGTGTCTTTATGATTCTTATCTTCATACTTTAACTGTATTTGATCTCCATAATTGTTAGAATTGACATCCCCAGTGCATTCGAAAATTCCTGAAAATGGTTCACAATAAATGGATAAAGATCAATTGAATCTATACTAATTCACAAAGAGAGCTGAAAACATTTCCTGAAAGCTTGACCCCCTTGGAAGGTCCAGTTGATAACAACGATTTTATGATGTAGAATGGAGTGAAGCTTACCAACCTTGAAGCATTTTGTTGATAGGGTTGTACATAGTTTTACATGTACTAAATAATTTTATGAAGTCTTATGAAGTCTGATTAAGCCAAGCTAATTAAGTCAATAAGAAAATCTTATAAACACAATGTGATTGAGGTCGGAACTAAGAAAATTGTTTCCATGAATTTTGTAGGAAAATAAACTCAAGACCTTTATGTATGTACCTTACCATGACATCCTATCTCAAACTCAAATGACATAATTTTTTGTTGTTATGTTAAATCACTCAAATATATCAGTAAGCACAATTAGCAATTAGATATATTCCCATCAAAAATAAATAATAACCATCCAATTTTATCTTGAAAAGTTATCAAAGACATTCCATAATCAAGAACTCATATCATGTCCCCAACACTCCAAAATAAATAAATTTCATAACTATAATTTAAGAAAAAATGGAAAAAAGAGGAAACTCACTAAGTTATATTCTTCATCAAGCCTAGATTGAAGGAGGCAAGTGTATTTTGTTGGTAGGGTATCTGTTCCCTTAGATTTCATCCCCATCAGAGTCTGAACTGTGTTTGGAATCCATATGTCTCTCTTCTCTTACGTACCCTTACAGGTGCAGAATTTCCTTTTTCCTCCACTTGTTTTACTGGTATGAACTATTTTCATCAAACCAAACAACAAATATGTACTTACCAAGTAGTATAAGTCTAAATTGTATATACAATTCACCGATGCAATAAACTCGACTCGTACTTTTGGTATCTCTTTTTCATGATCATATCCCTGCGTATTCGAGTATTTACCTTTGCTTCATCTATATCCACTCTTGGTTGTCTGGAAACTGCTTCTAGTTGCAATCATACTTCAGGAACTTAAAATACATTTGTTTTAAATAAAAATAAAACAAAAATTATTTACAACTAAATGCACATTGAACCGCCACATACACCCCTGCATTTGAGCCAAAAAAATACAATTCAACTTCTCTTGTTTGTCTTCTTCACCCTCACGCCCTACTAATTGAACCAACTATATATTATTGTTTCTCCAGGCGTTGGCCCCATCATTGTATCGGCAGAAGTAAATTCTGATCTCGCTCTATAGATGATGCACATGAATCATGAAAAGTGAGCACCAAATACACCCGCATCTTTGAAACTTCACATTAACACTGCGCTTTCTCGTCTTTCACACAATCAGATATTCCACTCTTTCGTAGAAAACCCCTATTCACCCAGAACTATCAAGAAATTTATCATATAGAACACCCAATTTACGCAATAATTGCATGCTATATAATATTCAACACCATCAACCATGACAATAAGAAGTCCCGATTCAGATGCAAAAAATATAAAAATGGATAATTATCTCACGCTCAATCGAAAACACAAACATTACCGGTACTGGTTCCCGTCTCATTCAATTATATTCTCAATATGTTCTGCAGGCTAGGAATTTATTCATTCGTCGTTCTCTACCTCATCTAAGAATAATTTCCCATGATCTTCCAAGAGGCGGATAGTTATCAACTTATAAGAACCGTCCTCAATACGAATAAGAAGCCGGTTCGTATAAGTTATTAACTGACTGCCCAAATTGGATAGTACTGCAAGCATTCCATGGAAAGAGTTCTTTGATTTGATATGGTATAGCAAAAACTTGTTCACGAAATTAATTCCTTCACATGATCGAGGTAACCACGTATCAATTTGGATAATGACTACCCCATGAATCAATATAAACCTGAACCAAAGAGATCACAGAAGATTAATGACATACTGCCTTATAAACTTAATGGACCCTTATAAACTTTAACATTAAATGTAAATTTGATCAATAAGACTGCGAATTAGTAGGAATCACCAGAAAAATAAATGAACCAATGTACATGTCATAGCAACAATTTACATAATTTCCAAAGTTTCCTTTCTAGGAAATTCAAGAAACTGTGCCACGGAACCATTGTTTATCAACGTACAGATATTACTGCAAAAGGGCTAAAGCCCAATCAATAATGAAAATACCAAATACTTCGGCATGCCCTTTTAAGATGCTTCCATATACCTCAAAAGGAAGATATCCCTTGGACGGTTCAAATCCTTAAGTTCAGAGTTTTTTGATGCAAGAGTCAATCTTGTTTTTGGTGAATATTAGTCCATATGCGAATATTGTTGATGGTGAATATTAGTCCATATATAATTTTTTTACCGTGTCAGGTAAGTAATGATTTAGAGCTACGACCTGTTAAATGCCTAACATATTAAAGTTTGAATACAGTGGTTTTAGGTTATAAACAAAAATCATCTAAGGTCACGAAATTGGTAATATGAAGATTCTGTTTGATGAATCCGATGAAAGACTACAACTGACCTGCTCAAATTTTCTTGCCAAAATATAAGCTTCCAAATTTTCTTAAACTAATACTCTTTAGGAGTTATAACCATATCATCATTAGTATTGGTGAAATAAGAATGTTTTAAGAGATCTGAAAACAACTCCTGCACAAATGAGCACACTCTATAACAAACATGGAACAAAGTTTACTATTTCGTTCATGTGTGAAAAATTGATTTATGCCGCCAAATGCCTTCTAAATTGATGAAAAATTGTTAAGTATTGACCAAATATTCAATACTTAACTCATTTTCTCCAAAGCTGTGAACTAAAAGAAAATCCGGGCCAGTGTTTCCTTAAACCTGAAAACCAATAAAATAATCTCGTCATCTCGATTGATTAAATTTCTTGCAATGAAACGTAACTGGAAGAAAGAAAGAAAAAAAGAAAAAAAAAAAAGGATTGGATGTCCTAAAATGTCTTCACACTTGGCTCCAGATTTTCGATTGTACTATTTTAATCGACTTGATTCCGGACAGATTACTATATTTACTTAAAATCTTAAGCATCCAAAGACCGTCTTGCACCTAATTCACAAAAAACAAAAATCAGAAAAAAACCTTCACAATTCTGAAAATCTTAAACTCTGTTGATGTTCAAAAGACTGTAGGGTAACTTCAACCCATTACGCAAATCAATTGAAGACACCGATGACTCCAATAACTAAAGAAAAACATAGGAAACGATGTGAAAAGTCTAGGAGTTTAGCCCGATTGTGCACTTCCATACCTCCAAAACAACAAATAATTTAACCATTGGAACAAACACATAGGTCGTTGCGTTTGCTCTCGAATTTGTACCAGCTATTTCGAAGTGTCTAGCTGGAAAACTCTATCCCGGGTCGTTGTATTATGAGACTAAATCCAGTAGATATATTCAACATGACACAAAAGGGACGAAACTCATATGGCTACCGAAGTAACCATCATGAGATACAAAAATAAATTCAACAAATGAATTCTTTCAACTGTTCTTATAATCTATGCATATATATACTGATGTGGTTTTAAAGTTGTAGTGAAAGTGGTGAGTAAAGTTCGTTCAACTCGGGCTTGTGAAGGATTTTTTAGAATTAAATAAAATTGTTTCAATAATAATAAGAAAGTACCAAGACTCTGGATTCCACCATTGACCAATTAATCGATAAACTCTAATCAATATTCATGCAATATTCTTCGTTTAAGTGATTCTAATATTTGCCTCTGATAGATTTTTGAAGTAGTAGTTGTAATCACAAAGCATGAAACATCAAAAGTGTCAAAACCTAGCATGTTCCATCAAAACAATTCACAACCACTCAATAAAAATCAATTTTTCTTTTAAGTTCTATGCAAAAAAAATCATGTAAAATAATTGCAATAAATAATAAAAATAGAATTATACCACTTTTCATGGAACAATGGCTTCCTCCGTCGCCTCGGCTAAGGGGTTTAGCTCCTCATATTAATCGTGTTCTCAAAATACATGTTTATGGCTCAAAAACTGATTACAAGGGAGAAAAGGGAATACTGTAGTCGCTGAAAGTCTAATACAGCGGACGGAATCGTTGCTGAAGAGCTTTGGTGACTGCTGGATGATGCGACCGTAATTCGTTGTCACTGAAAATAAGTCTGCCTCTGCAACTTTCTTTTTCCGCTGTTCTGTGTTCTTCGTCTTCTCCGGTTCAGTTTTGCACCAGCAGAACGTGATTTCTTCCAATGGTTTTTCTAGCTTCTCTAAGGCTCTAAACTTCCCCTAACTTCTTCCCTTCCTTCCTAGGACCCTAACCAACCCTTTTATACATAGTAGAGCAAAGAAAATTCGAGAATAAACTTGGTTTTTTCCTCCACAGCAAGTTTCGATATTTCCTTCTTTTTTTCTGTTTCACGTGCATTCGATCAATAAAAGCTCTCCAAACTCCTCCCTTGATAGAAACAAGTCTTTAAGAAGAGTTTCCTTCCACTTCTACACGTAAGTTTCCAAGAATAAACCAAGAAACTTGCCCAAAATAAACCATGATATTTTTTGGAAAGTTTTCGCTTCCAATTCGAGTTCTAGCCACTTTGGATCCATTCCAACACCCTTACCTCGCCTGTTAGGTCCATAGGAACAAACCCAATCAAATTCAGCCCTTTAATCTCCCTAAAAATCGATCAAAAATTCATCCCAAAAATCGTCTGTGAGAAAAAACGAATTCCCGCCATTTTTGAATATTTGAAAACGTGAAGAAATTTGTCCTCCCCCTATCCAGTCTCGGTCTGTGCTTAGCAGCTGCCTGAAAATGGGTTACCCCTTATCCAAAGTGAGAGTCCGAATAGCAAATGTCCTCCCAGGAGCCTTTAACAACTTTTCGAGCCAATTTTCCCGCAAGAGCCCATTTTTCCAAAAACACCTACAAGGGGGTAAAATACCAAAATTAGTACAGAAATGGGTACTAACACTATACACAATAGAGATGAAAATAGACACATAAATGCGTCTATCATATACCCATTTGGCATCTGCTTGAATTGATAAATACTACCTTCTTATTTTCTCTCGATTTTTTTTATCAAATAAAATTAAAACAGAATAGATTCAAATGGGATTTGGAGAAAAGGAAGCCAACATGAAGGGGCCCATCACCGTTCCCCTTACTTTAAAGAACGTAGTATCCGTTTCTACTTGGACAGTGAATCGAAGAGGTACCCCTAGCTCTTAAAGAATAACAATTATTGGTCACCCAAACCTACATTTACTGGTAAAGTTCAAACTATTAATTCTTAAAGGGTCAAGAGAAGCAAATCCTAAATTAGCTTGTAGGAATTTATGTAATATCATTCAAATCCTACCCATCACTTAAAAAAATTCAGATACCACTAATATAGTGTTACTCTAAACCATTGGCTTCATTGGTCATTTTTCTGTGCTTGTACTTGCCTAATAACACTTTAAGCAATATAAAATGTAATCAGAGTAACATATTTGGCCACTAAAATGGAAATGAAGTCAGTAATGACCTTTCTTTCTACATCCATTTTGTTGCATGCATTTTTAAAACGATCTGGGAATGAGTTGGCCAAGTCCTCCTATCACACCAACCATTTTCCAATCCCGTAAATTACTCCATCGATTCATTAACCTGGAGATAGCAACCCTGCAGCTTGACCCAATTGAGCAGCTTTGAGCAGTTAGATTTTAGAGCTAACACACAACTCTGATCAATATTAAATTTTCTTCGATTACCTGATCAAGAAGAAAGTTTTTTCCTCCATATAGTACTGTAACAACATTCACTAATTCAAATTTGATCCGATTGAGCACTTGGTCACCACTATCAAGTTGATAGGAGTAAATCTTTTGTTCTGACCCCAAATTCCTCAGTTGGCTATGGATCCACTGAATTCCCAGAAGCAATAAAAGCACATGCACCTACACGAAAATGCTGGCACGACTGTGAGAAAACCATTTAGCAGATTTGTACGTATCTGTTTTATCTCATTTGTTATCATGCTCCCTTCAGTATCCCGTAGGAAGTCACTATTTAATATATTTTTTCATCTTTGTATGTAATATCTTTGGATGCTATACAGATAAACACTGAGAATTTAAGGGAAACCAATACATATTATTTTTTATATTTTTTTTTACATCTTTCAAGAAGAGAAAAAAAAGGTAAATATTCAGAAGAAAATTACCTACAGCTGTGACAGGCACGCGTATATGTTTCGGTTTTCTAACTGAAGATGAGTTAGTATTTTCATCAATAGTCAGATGCCTAATTGCAAGAAGAGTAGAAAAGAAGGCATGTTAGTTCAAGAGATATAACTGAACGTATAGCCAGATAAGGACTCGTCAAACGTACGTTTTTTTTTTTTTTTTTTTTTTTTAAACGAGGGTTTAAAATTGATATCAAAGACTTCGATTTCATACGAACAAAAGACCGTAGTATATCATATATATGTTATGAGGGTAGAACTTTAAATGCATATACAATACTTCATGGAGTAACACCTGAAATGCTGACTGACATTTGGCAGACTAATGTACACACTAATTCAAGATGTTGTACCATATCCTCATATATCTCGAAAACGCATCAGATACCTATGCTACACCAATTAACTCATATAAACTTTCTATAACCATACAAAATTTACTTCATTCGAAAATGAAGAGGTTTTTATAACCTACTGACTGATGAGCCAGGGCCCTAGCAACCCAATACCTGTAAGAGTAGTATACTAAGGGGAAAACACCCTAAGCACGTGAAGATGTATGGGATCTTCGCGACTGTCTAAAATTCCCTTACTCTCATCCCTCCTTAAGGAGGAGGGACACTATTCTCAACACAATATTCACAAAAAAAAAGATAATTTTTACAACATGCTTCACGTGAAGATGTAAAAAGACTTTCAACGAAGACCGTGTGGACAACGAAATTTTCCACTGCATAAATAATATAAAAATGACTTTATACCTTTAATTACTTAAAGTTGATGCTAGCCGAGCAGCAGTATAAACTGGAATAGTATTTGTTTCCCTAGCTTGAGTTAAGTTAGCATTAATACATCTAACAGGATATGTTTCTCAATGTAACAAATCTTAGATGTACAAATGCTAACTGAGTTCAGTTAGGAGAAGCAGTTTCTTGTCTGTAACATGGATAGAATGCAAAAGCATAAACAAATATCCAATAAAATTGATTTTCTCTTTTGGTCTGATAACCAGATTTTTACTTTTAGCCCTATATACTGTTTTTGCTAGATTCAGAGACACCCACCAGCACGATGCTGAGTTTATAGCTCATGCATGGATACTGACACACCTCATACGCACCAAGTACCAACCACCAACCATTAGAAAAGCTTATAGCTAATGGGCCAATCCAAGCTAAAACAATATCAACTTGGCCCAATCTCGTTCTTGAGCTACAACAACAGATAGTAGAAAGAAAACAAAATAATAGAAAATTAGTAGAAAATAAACAAAAAAGCTCAGTTGGCTACATATCATCATTAACAGAGCTAAATGATAAAAACAACATGAATCTCAGTTTTTCCATGAATCACAACATTGCTTTGGCTAGATGAATAGATTAGTATCGATCTTCTAATTTTCCCAGATCATTGTGTAAATTGTACCTGAAGAGAAGATATAAAAGCTTGCTTACGACCCCTTAAATCAGAAACGAAACATAAAAATAACATTTATAAGTTTAACCCAAGGAGAAGAAAATAAGGGGGAAATATCTAGGATTAAAGTATAAATTTACCTAAGTAGTGTTTTTGTTTCAACTTTGAGAATCTAATGGATGGGAGCTGCTTGTTACCAACTAAAATCCCTGCAGCAAACAACATGATCTCCAACTTCTCGAGAAATAAATTTGGGCACTATGTAACCAATATTTTGCCACTTTTTATGAATTTCCACGTCTTTAATAGCAATGCTTCATGGCCTTTTGAGTTGTTCCGGTCTGAGATATTCCTGCAGGCACGTAAACTATTGAGAGTTCATAATGAACCAACAAAGCGATCAATAACCCACGAAATCAAATCACAGAAATAATCTCATGAATATGTATATACAATCTAAGATGACTTCTAAAGATCA